>OU343217.1:110397003-110421914 GCA_910596185.1 Chrysanthemum makinoi
CCTTATACTTCAGTCCAATTCCCACGAATGCAACTCAAACTCAAATTATATTACCGAATCCAACTCAAAAAAATTTAACGTGATCCCATCTTTAAAATTATAATAACACAAATGCAAGGCCCAAATCCAACCGAGAAGGCAACCCACGATCCAACTCAAACTCTCACTACAACATAACCGGTTATATAAGACTTGGTACCCTAAATAATCTCACATCAAACCCTAAACACACTTCTTTACCCTAATTTTTCTCACACAAAAATGCAGCCCCCACTCATATCTCTCATATCTCTCACCTGACATATCTCATCCAAAAATAACATCAAATAATAACAAACCTTACATCAGTTTGATTCTTAGATCCGAACCCCTTTGATTCGTTCATTCTTTATTGAATATGCCACAGGGATGGTATTGAGGTTGTCACTGCCATAGGGATGGTATATTTTCAGCTCATCAAGAACTCGTCATCAAGATCTGAAAGATGGTCTCGGGTAGGTTACTTTGCGTTTGTGTTTTCATTTGTTCGATTTCTTTTTCTTTTGAAGGCATGAATGAGTCTAAGATAAGATATAACATACTTGTTATAGTCTTTCTTGTTGATTCAGATATTGTTGAAGCTTTGTCTTGTAAATGATCTATGATGATTATTGTTCAACGAAAAAATCTTATAAAGATTAAAGGAACAATGAAACAAATATGAGATTATGAATGATTTTCAATTTGATTGAGTCTTGGTTTTGAATGAGATAATATTATGAAGTTGTTGATGTTATGAGTGGGCTGATGATGGTTGAAATAATCTGAGGTTGTTGGGTTTTGGTATTTGGTATATGGTCTTGTGGTCGAGGTCTTTTTTTTTTGAGACAACAAGTCGCTATATCTAAACCGACACAAAAATCAAACCCCACCAAGTCGCTAACATTTTTCACAAGTCGCTAACATTTCAGTTTGACTCAAAAGTCAAACCGCCACCAAGTCGCTTCATTTTTTTACCACAACTCGCTAACTTGTAAAGACAAGTCGCTATCATTTTTGACACAAGTCGCTTGGTCTGTTAAACAACAAGTCGCTAGCTACAGTTGACTAAATAGTCAACATGCTTTGAGTACACAAAATCAGGACAAGTCGCTACATTAACATACATTGCATCTGGACTGTTTTGTGACAAGTCGCTAGCAAGATTTTTGATACTATCCGATGAGTTTTCCGACCATAAATACCGTTCACCTTCAAACTAACCCAGAAAATGCAGAAAATATGCATCTTTGACCATTTATGACCACAGTTTGACTAAACAGAAATGACCAAATGACCATGTAGCTTCACGGATATGGAACAAAAAGGTCACAAGAGTATGATATTCAAGACAGTTTTAAAAAAACTTGAGACTAAAACAGTAATGAAAACATGATTGGACCATGGAACCTTTTTTTGACCAAAAGATACAAAAAATCAGTTAAAAAACTGTTTTTGACCAACAAAATATACGGAAAAAGATTTTTCCGACCAACAAAATAGAGCAAAAAACAGTTTAATACACGGTTCAAACCAACATGAATCGATAACACAATAAACATGGTACGAAACCACACAAATCAACACAACACAATAACCATGGCTCTTGATACCAATTGTTAGGATCCTATATTTATTGTGTTTGATGATTCGGGTGGTTTTGGATGATGGAAATACATGATAGCCATTTAAGAGAGAAAGAGATGAGAGGGTGTTTTCTTGGTAGAGACTTGCTTAACAAATGTAAGGTTAGATTATGAGAAAAGCACCACCCCTTCCATGGATGGAAGGGGTATTTATAGTTACAGACAAAACGACCTCCTGACAGCCTGTGGATCAGGTATACAGTGGTAAAGACCCGTCCTTCCTCCACGGTGTTACACTAAACTAATCTACGCTACTAATTAAATAATTAACTATAAAACAACATAAATAAATACAAGTCTACGAGCTAAAATATGCTAGACCATAATTGGGTTGACCGACACTTTAATATGGAATTTCCAATTCCTAACACTTTCCCTATATAAAGACTTGTAAACCTTCCTTAGAAGGTTGGTAGTTCACTTAATACATTTTCCTACGCATAACATTTCTCATATCATACGTGTTTGTGTATTGTGTGTCCATCCGCCTTCTGTTTATCTATACTTCTTAATCATTGACGCTTGTGTTACAATATGGTGACCTAACACTTACAATGTCTATGAAGTAAATTAGACCATTGTGTAACTCAAAATGTCTGAGAAATACTTGAGACCATTGTGCAACTCACAATGTCTGAGAAATAGTTAAGACCATTGTGTAACTCACAATGTTTATGAAATAATAGAGACCATTGTGCAACTCACAATGTCTGAGAAATAGTTGAGACCATTGTGTAACTCACAATGTCTGGGAAATAATAGAGACCATTGTACAACTCACAATGTCTGAGAAATAGTTGAGACCATTGTGTAACTCACAATGTCTGAGAAAGTAAATGAGACCACTATTTCACTCACAGTGTCTGAGGATATGAGAGAGGCCACTGTAGGATTTACAATGTCTGAGAATGTAATAGAGACCATTGTATAAATTACAATGTTTGGGAAATAGGAAAGACCATTGTAATCAGTTACAATGTCTTGGAGGAAGTTTCGTAATCCTAAAATGGATGAGTAAATACATGATTTGGAAAAATATGATTGTGTCGTAATGCCTTAGAATAGGCATACGCAGATATGTTTAGTACATCGTTTATAATTGAAATTATGTCGAGTTTATATATCAATATACTAGTATGTTTGTATAGCTTAAAATGCCTAAAAGTCACATAATCGTCTAGAGGATGAAAGGCACGGAGAATGGAAGGCTTTAAAATGTTTTTGTTTGTAAAAGTAGTTATAGTTTAAGTCTCAATTTAGACTCGTTTCTCTATAATTAAGGCTCTGATACCAATATGTAACACCTCTAATTTCGTGATGCGCAGCAGAATTTAAACTGGGTGTTACTTCATGGCACAACAGTCATAACATTAGAAAACGAACTCTAATGGAGTCGTTTTAAAAGATTTATCATTCGATTTATATAAATATCAGAGTTTACAAAAATGAGGTCCCAGTAGTTTTACGGTTTACAAAATACATTAAATTGGTTTTCGAATGATAATAAAATTTATAGCCTTTTTGAGTATCCGTGCTCCTCCGTGCCAGCCTCGTACAATATGGACCTGAAATACATGTTTAAAACTATCAACACAAAGGTTGAGTGAAATTCATAGAGTTTAGGAAATCAGTTGAACACAATATTCGTAACGTGAGGTAATTAGTCTCACATTCATAGTTTAGAAAACAAAACAGATATTATTGCACTAAGCTCATGACACCTAAACGTTAACAGCTTATCAATCGCTATTGATATAAGAGTAACAGTTGCCCTAATAGGTAATTTGCCAATTAACCTATGAGATCTTCAAATATAGTGCGTTTGTTTACCGGACTTGGTCAAACAAACGGGTTTGTCAATCCCAATAGCTATCCACATTATTCGCGTTCACCTGCAAGTGATTAATGGTTCATGATAATAGGGACTTAAGATTGGCAATAGTGGTACTTAGTGCAAATAATACATTCAAGTATAATTTCAAAGCAATGTGTTCGATTTAAAATAAAGCATGTATTTCCCCCAAGGGTTTATAAAACATTTAAGTAATAACAAGTGGGGCTATGAACTCACAGTAGTGATCAGCAGCGGAGTGTAATGATATAATGTTTATCAACGGTAGAGTATGACAAGATCACGATCTTTAATGATTACAGTAGTGATCAGAAGCGGAGTGTAACGATATAATGTTTATCAACGGTAGAGTATGACAAGATCACGATCTTTAACGATTACAAGGATTAGGATGACAAGTTACTAGTACAACAAGAACAATTCAACCCTTAACCCTTCTAATCTCTAATCCTTGTCTTGAATCTTCAACCCACTTGATTCCAACCCTTGTTAATCACCAAATAATCCCTTTTATCTCAGCCCCTAATACCTTGAATAACTCCAAATCGAACCATGGAATCACTAAAACAACACTTGGACTATGTAGAGCTCACCGAGTCCTTCATCTTTCTTGTGTAACTTATGATATGAATCAAAGCGAATGATGGTGAAGTGGTGGTGAGGGAGAACGACCATGGAGGTGAGATGAGAGGGTTTTGGTTGATTTTTGCATGTCCTAATGAAGAGAATGAGGTGATATCATATAGTGGGGGACAAGGGTGGATGAGTGTAAGTGTTAGTGTGTTGAAAAGAGGACATGTGGCCTTTTGGCATGCATGTACATGCCACCTCTCCCATGAGGTGGTAGTGTGTGAGTTACTTGAGATAATTATTGGTTTATGATGTGTAGTTTGGTCCCGGTAATTACTAATGTTAAGCCCTTAAGTCACGAAACTTAAAATCGGGTAAAGTAAAAATTGAATACTTATAAAAATGTCTAAACTTTATCAATATACTCTAACTAAGTATATTAAATGTGTGATAAGTCTCATAGAGTGCATTTATGTTGTTAAAGCCTAATAACGTAGGTTTGAGCACGCGTAGTACGTAAAGAGTAAAATATATACTTGAAAATGATAAAATAGTAATAGTTCATATAAATTATGATTTATTGGTGTAAATAATGTATTTTGAACATATAGACTTATCGTGGTCTTGTGTTGGTCACAAGGAAAATTACCAGTTACTACCGGTTATCGTATTTGCTTTTACGTTACGGTAAAAGTCAAATAGTCAAAAGTCAAAGTCAAATGTCAACTTTAAAAGTCAAAGGGTAAAATAGTCATTTTACCTTATGAAAATTACGGTTGCTAAATGTGTGTGGTGGATTCTAGACGAAAACTGAAGGGCAATGATAAGTTGTTATATTAACGTGTGAAAAATATGTACTCCGGCTTTGGATACCCACAAAGTTAACGGCCCAAACTCACAGGCCAGTAGCCCAACAAATATTTATAATAGGAACGGGAATAAAATAGAATGGGATTCTATACCGCTCATATTATATCCTATATAAATGTGGTTTCACAACTTTGTAAAATGAGAGATTGAAAAATATGTAGTCGGAGTTGAATGATAATAAAATTATGACTAAAATACACCGTTCGTCCCTAAACTTGTACATGCGCATCACATTGGGACAAACTTGGGCGTTTTCATCGTTGGAGATCTAAAACTTGGGTTTTTTACTCTAGACAAGTCCGTTGACCAATTTTCCGTTAGTCAAAGTCTGTTATTTTCCCCATGTGCCTTGCACATGAGGGCAAAATGGTCATTTCATTATTCTGGTTATACCATCACTACCACCACATCATCTTTATCTCTTTTTCTTGCTTCTCTCTCTAAATTTCTGCTTCTCTCTCTAGCCAAAAGCAACCAAGTAACTACTTGTGTCTAGAGAAAATATTTATTTCGAATAAATTATCATTTGCTCACAACCGTAACTTGCATAAAGGATATGCATGATACTGATGGTCTTTCAATTTCATATATCAAGCTTCACTACAGAAAGATGATTACAAGCACACAAATCAAAGAAAAGAATAAAACGCACATGATAACAGTAACTTGCATAAAGGATATGAATGATTTTGATGGTCATTCAACCTGATATATCAAGTTTCGGTACAGAAAGACAATCACAATCAAGCAACTCAAACAAAGAATTTAACTAATTAATTCATATTAAGAGCAAACGTAAAGCTAACATGCTCACTCGTGAAGATTATACAATCTAGCCAGCCAAATGCAATTGACCTTTAAAGCATAGATGAAAGTCAAACTACAAAGTCCACTCTTATTAGTTCATGTCACCAAAAAGGTCAAACTTCAGTCAAAGTCTTCACATGTGCTCTAGGTAGCACAAAACCAACTCTTCTTTCTTCAAAATAGTACTCGATAACCTCTTCAGGCACCATCTCTTTAATTGCAGCCGTCATCGCTGTTTGCATTGGTGCAGAAGGTGTGTATGGTATGGAGGGCAGTACTGTAGGAATAATCTGTTTTTTGGGAGTTTGGTTTTCAAACTTTGAAGCAAATATTGTTGTAGGTTTAGAAGGAGTTGTGAATGTTGTTGTGTGTTCTGAATGGTCTTTTGTAACATGTCGTATTTTTTGTCGAGTTCTGTCACATTGTTAGTCTTTGATGGCTCTTTTGTAGCAATTAGAGAGAATGGTTTGCGGAATGTTGGCTCTAATTCATTGCGAGATTGTTTCTTGTTGGTACCAGGAAGGCCAGCTAGTTCCAAAACCTCTCCTCCCTAATATCAAAATCATTGAAACAATGAGCAAGTTTACAAAAATCATAAAGCTTGCAATTTTGAGAACTTATATTAACCCTATTTGGACAGTAAAATTAAAAGTGAAACATTCATCTGAAATAGCCATTTCATGTATGTTTAGGTTCATTGAAATAGCCTTTGTTACGTTTCATCTTAACAAAGGGTAAAATATTAAAAAACTTAGCTTACAAAGGAACGATTTAAGCAATTACCCATTCTGTTTTGATCCAAGCATCCAACCCAACCTGTTTCTGGAACAATTACCCATCCTTCCCATTCACCTCTATGTCACACATGGTTTCTGGAATAATTCTAATTAAGTTAAAGATTAAATGAAAGTAAAGCTACAAGAATTTTGCCAGTAGACATGGAGCCAAATCCGTCATCTTTGTTATTCAACTGACCCCGATCAATCTTTTTTGCAGTACGGGTATTCGGAATAGCACCCCGATCATATAACATCAGTCGACAACGAAATCGAGTTAACAAAATCACACTAATAAGTTACTTCGAAACACTTTAAAACTAATTACTACAACTCCGAATCGCAATTATATAACATCAAACACACACACACACACACACACACACACACACACTAATAGCTGACTCAAAATATAAGTGTTTTGACCTTTAAGGTCAACTTAATGCATTCAACTTCAAAACAGTTAACAACGAAATCGAGTTAACATAATTAGCCTAAAATATGAACAAACATACAAATTAAATCCAACATGTATACCGTAACTCTTTAGGTACTATACCAAGCTCACTCTTAACATAATCACTGAAAAAAAAAATCGAATTAGTCGAAACTGAAACCCTAATTAAACTACTGATCTTAGCGAAAACCTAAAAACTGAAACATGTGATTTAAATCGAAGAATGAATAAATAAAAAAATAAAACTATATACAATAATACTGAATCAAATCTAATGAAAGAAATTTAAACCTGATTAAGCGTGGTTTTTTCGAAACGATATAGACAAACGAGATCTAGTAAACGATGAAAGTGAGATCGAAGAAGAGGAAGAGTGATTGATGATTGTTTGTTTGTTTGGTAGAGAAGTAAATAAGGAAATTTGAATTAGAGGATGGATGAAATGATAGAAAAGAGTATGGGTTTATATATGGGCAAAATAATAATTTAACAAGAATAACGGGGATTTGACAATATATAACGAGACTTTGACTAACGAAAAGTGGGTTTAGGGACCGGTTCAGCTTAAAAAAACCCTTATTTTGGACTACTGGTGTTGGCGTATGTCCCAACATACAAACTCCCCGGCATATTAGTAAAGTGCCGAGGAACCTAACTCTCCGGTCCTGATAAAAAACCGCCCGGCACAACATGTAATCTTCCGGATAAAGCATTCTAGTCAACCCAGACCAAACGCAATTAGATCAGCATACGCCGGAGGGTTAGACATAACCCTCGGCATAACGGATTCCTGACATCATCATGTATATGAGGAAAGGAATCTTGGTCAGAACCACTGACCCTTTCCAGACGGAATCCAAACAGAGTAAAGTCAACTCCCGCCCGAAAGAGTCACTATCGCCCACGTGACCTTCGGGTGAGGACAAAAACTCCTCATCTATAAAAGGAGCCAAGCTACAGCACTCAAGGTTAACTAATTCTAATCTTATTCTCACTTACACTTTACTCTGACATATTACTCATTCTCACGCCGGAGCTTGGTTTGGGGATAAAACCCTGGGCGAGGCTAACGCGTGTTGTCTTTGTGTTAACAGATCCGAAGGGACATAATCCGGAGAGCTCAGTCAAAGGATTAGCCGAAGGATTAGCTTGTTTGGGTAACTACGGATTTTTACCTCAACAAATTGGCGCCATCCGTGGGACCGCTATTCTAACTACCAACACTAGAAAATGGCAGGTCCTACCACCGAAACACCCCCTGGTACCTCCACCGAAACACCGCCCGGAGGCAACCCACCTAACTTAGAAGAACAAATACTAAACCACATATCGTCGCTAAAGGCCTTGATACAACAACATAACACCCAGGGAAAAAGCCCATTACGACCCATACGTATCGACTTTGGAGATGAAGCCGAAAGACCCACCCCAAGTAGAAAAGGAAAAAGATCCGAAAGGAAAACAGGTCGTGGAAGACCTGCACAAACCATACAAAGATGCCCCCAGATCCCCATTCACACGACGGATAGTAGAGTTCGCCGGACCAAGACATGAGCTGCCTAAGAACATAAAACTCTACAACGGATCTTCAGACCCGGATGACCACGTTACTCGCTTCTCCGGAGCAACAAATCATGGCGGCTGGCCAATGCCGGTATGGTGCTGGATGTTCCAGCAAACTTTGGACGGTCCGGCAAGCTGGTGGTTCGAGCGATTACCCAACGGCAGCATTGACAGCTGGGAGGAGCTCAGAGAGAGCTTCCTAGAAAGGTTCGCGCTCAGGAGGAAGTGTCTAAAAGATCCGATGGAACTCACAAAGATTGTACGGAAGGCTCATGAAACCCTGCTATAATTCAAGGAAAGATGGACCGACGAAGCCAGCTACATCCCCGGTGTGCCAGAAATAATGCAGATATCCTCGTTCACCAACGGGAGCAAATGCCCGGAATTGGTAAAACGATTCTCAGACAGAATTCCCAAGACAGTAACGGAAATGATGAAGAGGGTAGACGATTTTGTACGTTCGGAAGAAGCTTACAACACCACGGAACTCTCTAGAGGGGAATGGAACCGTAAGTCATACGCAGGCGGTCAGCCAGAGGGAACCTCCCGAGTAATGAATCTCCCCGACAAACGAAGAGGAGACCGAAGAACAGAACAAAAACCCCGTAGCCAATACAACCCCTACTACCTGACAAGGACTGATAACTACAGAGGTGACCACCGAAGCGACTACAGAAGAAACCATTACAGGAATGATACTCGCCCCATTGATTTGAGCCTTCTCTCAAAAGCACCCAAAGAAATTCTGGCAACGGAACTCCAACTGAAGCTACCACCGCCCGCACCGTTGAGGGAGGAGATAAAATTTAGATAAGTTCTGTGATTATCATGGTGAGAAAGGACACCTCACCAATGATTGCTACCAGCTCAAAGAACAAATAAGGGTAGCCTTGGAGACGGGCAAGTTGGATCATTTATTAAAGGAAGTAAAGCAAAGAGGAAGAAACCCCCCAGAGATAATCAGCCCGGTAGAGGAAGAGTAATAAACAGGTAATAACATGGTAGACGCGAAGAGACGATAGAAAAAGGAAGACAAGCAGCCGAGAGGAGGATTGGATGAACGTCCCTATAGCGTTCCCTTCCATTCTGCCCGGAGACGTTTCCGAGGAGCCGCTGATAATCGAAGCAGATGTGGAAGGATATACTGTGAGGAGGGTTTATGTTGACCCAGGGGCGGCTGTGGAAGTAATGTACGAACACTGTTTTCAAAACCTATGCCCAGAAATCAAAGCGAAGCTAAGAGAAACGAACACACCTCTAGTGGGATTCTCAGGCGAAGCAATAAAGCCCCTCGGAAAAATAGACCTAAACGTTTGTTTCGGAAACGATGGCCTATATCGCCGAACCATAATGACGTTTGCAGTGATAAAATCCCCCTCCCCATATAACATTATCCTGGGACGATCAGGTATTAGGGAATTAAGGGCGATCCCCTCAACCATCCACTCCATGATAAAATTCCCAACACCAAGGGGAGTGGCAACCTTGGTTACCAGATCAATAATCATCTCAGAATGTAGAAGGTTAGAAAAACACTTCATGACAAAAGGGTCGGAAAGCAAGGGTAAAGAATACCCTTCGGAAGAAATAGGGTCCGGCAACAAAACAGAAGAAATAATGATAAACCCCCAATTCCCAGAGCAAATGATTACCATCGGGGGCAACTTTTCCAAAGAATGCAAGAGGCAGTTGGTAGAACTACTGAAAAACAACAAGGATGTATTCGCATGGCAACCGGCAGACATGACAGGAGTCCCCCGCCGAGTCATAGAACACAAACTGAATGTCAACGTGAATGACAGGCCAATAGCTCAGACAAAGAGAACCTTCTCGGCTGAAAAGAATCAGGCAATCAACACCGAAGTTGAAGAATGGCTGAAAGCAGGAATAGTCCGGGCAGTGAAATATCCTACATGGATTTCTAATCCAGTGTTAGTAAAGAAACCGGACGGATCATGGAGAATGTGCATGGATTTCAAAAGCATCAATGCTTCGTGCCCGAAGGACTACTACCCACTCCCAGAGATCGACTGGAAAATAGAGTCCGTAATGGGTTACAAGTACAAGTGTTTTCTTGATGCATACAAGGGGTACCACCAAGTCCAGATGGCCAAGGAGGACGAAGAGAAGACAGCCTTCTACACAGAACATGGAACCTTTTGCTACACCAAAATGCCCTTCGGTTTAAGGAACGCCGGGGCGACTTATCAAAGGCTGGTAGATTCAAGTTTCAAGGAACAAATTGGCAGGAATTTGGAAGTGTACGTCGACGATATGGTGATCAAAAGCAGAAGCGAAGTGGAATTGTTGGCAGACATGGCAGAAACGTTCGATAACCTTCGAAGGATCAACATGAAGCTCAAACCTAAAAAGTTCTCTTTTGGAGTAGAAGAAGGAAAATTCCTCGGTTATGTAGTAACATCCGAAGGAATAAGAGCCAATCTGAAGAAAACAAAGGCGATAGCCGACATGCAATCGCCCCGAACACTCAAGGAAATGCAGAGCCTCAGCGGGAAGCTGGCAGCTATGAACAGATTCCTATCTCGATCGGCTGAAAAAGCTTTGTCCTTCTTCAACACTTTAAAAAGCGTCACGAAAGACAACCAAAAGGAGTACCGATGGAGCGAGGAGGCCGAAGAGGCGTTCTAGAAGATGAAGAGTGTGATCCTAGAGTTACCCAATTTAACAGCCCCGGTAGCAGGGGAGGACCTTTTTGTGTACCTAGCGGCAGCTGAAGAAGCCATAAGCGCTGTGCTGATGGTAGAAAGGAAGGGTAAACAAATGCCGGTGCACTATGTCAGCAGAACACTCCACGACGCCGAGCGAAACTATGCCCCTCTGGAGAAACTGGCTTTGGCCCTACGACACTGCTCCAGGAGACTCCGGAGATATTTCGAAGCACACCACATCAAGGTGATCACGGACCAGCCCATCCGTGACGTGTTGAACAAGCCTGAATCTTCGGGGAAGCTGATGAAGTATGCGGTAGAGTTGGGAGCATACAAAATTACTTACATCCCCAGAAACGCCGTCAAGGGACATGTCCTGGCAGATTTCATAAATGAGATACCGGTCAGCAAAGTAGGGAAAGACGGGAAAAGCAAAGAAGTATGCAATATCTCTACAACAGAAGAGGAGGAATGGACGCTGTTCACAGACGGAGCGTCTAACAAGAAAGGATCCGGAGCAGGGTTGGTGTTGATAAGCCCTGACCAAACGGAGTACACTTATGTTCTTCGGCTCAATTTCCCCAGCACAAATAACGAGGCAGAATATGAGGCATTGCTGGTCGGACTAAGAATAGCAAAGGACATGAAGATCCAAGTGCTAAGTGCTAAGGTAGACTCCAACCTGGTGTCAAGCCAAATCAATCGAGAGTTCACCACTTACAAGGAAAGCATGGCGAGATATTTAGCTAAGGCAAAAGAATACATTGGATGTTTCAAGCGGTTCAGAATACAAAATATCCCCAGGGCACAGAACCAGAAGGCCGATGTGTTAAGCAAGTTAGCATCCGTTGCATTTGACCATTTGACGAAGGAAATACTCGTAGAAGTATTGGAAACACCATCAACGGAAGAAAAGGTCATTGGAGCAATAGTGGAAGAAGAGGAGGAAAACTGGATGTCCCCAATCATCCGGTGCATTACCGAAGGAAAATGGCCAAAGGATGAAAACGAAGCAAAAACCCTGCGGATGAAGATACCCCATTATACAATGGAGGACGGGGTGCTGTTCAAGAAGTCGTATTTGGGCCCAATGTTGAGGTGTGTGGGCCCACTACAGGCCAATTACGTGATAAGAGAAGTGCACGAAGGGGCATGTGGCATGCACTCCGGTCCGAGATCGGTGGTAGCGAAACTGATCAGACAGGGATGCTACTAGCCGACTATGCACAGGGACGCCAGAGAGATCATTCAAAAATGCGAGTCTTGCCAAATACACTCCCCGGTTCCCAAATTACCGAAGACTCTCATGACTCCCATCATGTCACCCTGGCCATTTTTCCAATGGGGAATGGATGTGTTGGGTCCCCTTCCCGAAGCACCCGGGAAAGTAAAATTTGTCATCGTGGCCATCAACTACTTTACAAAATGGATGGAGGCCAAACCCCTGGCGAAGACCACAGGAAAAGAAGTCATAAAATTTGTATGAGATAATATCGTGTGTCGCTTCGGCTTGCCACACATAATCGTAACCGACAACGGCAGCAACTTCATCCACGATCCCTTCAAGCGGTGGTGCGAAAAGCTCAACATCAAGCAGATAAATACTGCTGTGGCACACCCTCAAGCCAACGGTCTAGTAGAACGAGCAAACAAAAGTTTGATGCATGGTTTCAAAACAAGACTGGGCAGAAGTAGGTCTGGATGGGTCGATGAGTTGCCAAACGTCCTGTGGGCTCATCGGACATCTTTGAAGACAAGCAACGGTGAAACACCGTTCAGCTTGACATACGGAAGCGAAGCAGTGATCCCAGCGGAAATTGGCATGCCCACCTTCCGAACGATGATGATGAGAGAAGAAGGGAGCGAAGAGGAGATGCGTTTAAACCTGGACTTACTGGAAGAGAGAAGAGACTCAGCGGCCGTCCAAGAGGCCAGGTACAAAAAGAGGGTGGAACAATATTACAACCGAAGAGTTAGAGGCGAAAAACTCAGAGTAGGAGACTTCGTCTACCGGAAGAATGAAGCTAGCAGGCAAGAAAACCAAGGAAAGTTGGGACCGAACTGGGAGGGCCCATACCAAGTGATAGAGGCATACGATAACGGTTCATACAAGTTACAAACAGCCGAAGGAAAAGAGGTCCCCCGCACTTGGAACGCGGTGAACCTAAGGAAGTGTTTCTTGTAGAACAGGAAAAACTTTGTAACCATTAAAGCCCACGAGGCGATTGTTGAAACAAATTATTAATGAAAAGCATAGCTCCCGGATATTGAGGGGCAAATTTTCCGCATATCTCTTATTTTCTGAACATAATTAGTAAATGATCCCCCCGATAGGCTCGCGACCTCTGGGGAAAATGGTCAATGTTCAAGGATGGTTTATATCCAAAAAGGATTGCCATAAAACACCGAACGGTTTATACTAAAAAAGAGTTGCCCAGGTGACATATTAAATGGTTCATATCCGAAAAGGATTGCCATAATGCCGAACGGTTTATACCCAAAAAAGGGTTGCCCAGGCGACAAAAAAGATGGCTTATATCCAAAAAGGATTGCCATAAAACACCGAACGGTTTATTCTCAAAAAGGGTTGCCCAGGTGACATATTAAATGGTTCATATCCGAAAAGGATTGCCATAATGCCGAACGGTTTGTACCCAAAAAAGGGTTGCCCAGGCGACAAAAAAGATGGTTTATATCCAAAAAGGATTGCCATAAAACACCGAACGGTTTATGCTCAAAAATGGTTGCCCAGGTGACATATTAAATGGTTCATATCTGAAAAGGATTGCCATAACACCGAACGGATTATACCTAAATGAGGTTGCCAAGATTAACATAAAATGATTCGGCTCCAAAGAGGGACGGCCACAATATCAAACAAACACCAAGACAAGCAGAGTAAAACACACAATCAGTGAGATATAAAGAAGAACGACCATTAATTCCATTAGACAAACAAGTTTCCTTAAATATTACAATCTTCAGCAAATAACATCGTTCGGAAACATTGCCATTACAAAAAAGTTAGCTTAAAGTAAAAAACAAGCTTCAATTAGGAGGAACACTTGGCCCCCCGTCTTCACCTTTGTCCACAGCCTCCCCCACTACAACACGCTCCGGAGCAGGATCAGGCACCAAGGCCGTGATATCAGCAAAGGGACGATGACAGGCATTTCAAACTTTGGCGACGTAAGGATACTCCTTAACAAAAAGTTCATCATAAATAGCCAAATACTTGTTAGGAGCTTCCAAGTCTAAATCCTCCGTGTCGGCCAAAATCTTTTTCACCTCCTCCTCGGATCGACCTATCTACACGCCGTCCAACCACCCAGCCATCCCACTAAGACTAAAGGGAGCATCCAATGAAGCCTTATACTCATGGCTTCCATGAAGACGAGCGACAAAAGTAGGGATGAAGTCCCTGACAAGATGCGATCGTTCAATCTCGAGATTCCCTGCCGCCACGGCTAAATCTTGACGTTGCTTCAACAAGGCAGCGTTCTCTTCTTCCTTGTTCTTTAGAGCCCCTTTAGTCTCCATCAATGCTTTCTCCAAACTGGATATCTTTTCGCTTTAAGCATGGGATAACTTAGACCACTCGATTTTCTCGGCCTCTAGAGTACGCACCTGTTTTTTCAAAACCACTTCCCGGGCAGAAGTCTCGCCAAGCTCATCCCTCGCCGCCTTCAACTCCCCCAAAGTCTTATCCAAAAAAGCGAAATTGTCTTTGGCAGCTTTCTCACATCCACTGTGATCTTCGGCCAACTCCCTATGGTCCAGATCAAGGCTCTCAAAACGGACAAGTAAGTCAGCAAAAGCAAGAGAACCCCTGGCCAAAATTGCCCATGATCTCTAGGCCGCCTCAGTATCCGATAAAGTCTGCATATACTCCTCTTCAGCAGGGGGGGGGGAAATGAACCATCATATCCTTATACTTATCATATCCCTTAACCCGTTCATACTTTTTGATCGACCACCCCGGCACATAGGTAGCACTGGACGAAGCACCCTCCTCTTCACCGGCACCCTTACCTTCACGGCGCAAAGGAGGAGAAGTCGTTGTAAGAATACAAAATAAATGTTAAGTACACAAAAGAAACAAATAAATAACAAACGGGAAAAAGATGATTAGGAATAAAAAGAAACCGACTCACCATCCTCCTGAGGAGCAGGCTGCTCGACAAATCGAGAGACCTCAGCATCATGATCCTTCGGATCCGGGTTTTGACCTTGGGGATCCGCCCCAGCCTTCACATCAACACCAGCATCAGCATCCTCTAATTTATTGCTGGATTGACCCTCCAAATTCTCCTTCTCAACGGTGGGAGGATCATTCAGCTGTTGACCCTCCGGAGGAACGGTATTCACCGGCGTCGGATTGGTTGTGGTATCCAAGTTAACAACTGGGGTAGGGCTCTTCTTCCTTCGTTTTGGCTGCCCGGAACCTCCTTCCCCAACCTGACGTTTGCGCGGTTTTTAACCCCCGACTTTAGCTTCCGCAGCTTTCTTCTTTTTATCCTTGGCCTCCAGGACCTTTGGATCAGCAACCTCGACCCTTTTCATAGCATTAGTCTTCGGAGGAACCGAAGTACCAGGTGGATTCGGAAGAGTAACGTGCATCATATGAGCCTGACCCTCCTGATACTTATCCCCTCGGGTCATAGCGGCCCCCTTACGGAAGTTCGGCTTGATAAGGTAGTCAGACATGGGTAAAGCTGCAAAACAGATGGAAACGTTAAGTCACAAGAAAGCATAAAATCTTAAAATAAATATATAAATATATATATATATATATATATATACAGGCCAAGTACCATTCCCCTCGGCATCCTTCAGAGCCGCCCGATAACCCGGATACTTCCATTTGGCGGACAACCCCACGACATATAAAAAACCCGGCGGAATTTTTATCAAGTCTATAACATTAGCGGACAGAAGATCCGCATGGGGCATGGAAAATTCCCCTGTAGGGAAAGGATTGGAGACATCTGAATCCGGATGCCTCCACGGCATAGCAAAAGGTACAACCCGGCGATCAATTAAGAAGAACTGCCTCTTCCAACCCTTCAGTGAAGATAAGATCTCTTGAAAACAAACCTTGCGCTGCTTACCATCCCGCTTAGAAAAAGTAAACCAGTACCCTTGCTTATGCAACTTATAGAAGGCTCAAAACAAAGAAGTCGTGGGAGTAATATGAAGGCTACGGCTATATACCTCAAAAAGTGTAACCCTATGTAAACCTATCGACACTAACTGAGATATATGAACTTTATAATAATGAAGAACATCTAAAAGAAAACTAGAAAACGGGACGGAAACTCCACCTTCAATAAAATATTCTAAATACAACCCTATGGCGTCATCTCCCAGTTGCCCCATGGTAAAATCATTCGGCGGAAGCCTCAGATGAAGATCGGAGGGTATCCCAAATTCCTTAACGGCCCATTTTAAAGATTCGGCAGTCATAATCGAGGTATATTTATCTAAGTCAAATTTAGGTTTTGGGTTCGAGGGACCCTCGAAACTGCCCAGATCCCCGGCAGATGAAGAGCCGACGGTTCGGACATTTTAGCCGGAAGGGAATGATCACACCTTAAAAGCTAAAGAAGAAAACTAGAATAGTACCTGGGTAGATGATGAAGAGCAAATAGAATCGTCCGGCCAAATAACGCAGAGGAGGCGTGTGAATGAAAATTTTACTGTGGTAAAAATGAGTCACAAGCGTATTTATAAGCGAAAAAGGGAGGTAGCTGAGGCGTCCCGTCGTGTCAGAGATGACGTGGCACAATCTTCACCACACAGCACGTACCCATTGCCACGTGCCCTAATGTCATAACCTGCACAAAAAAAAAATAAAAAATAGAGAGAAGTTTACTAGAGAAAAAAGAGGAACGGTCGGGGAAATACTCGCCGAGGATCACCACATACTCCCAATATCATATAATGAATGCATCCATTAACATGATACTGGGGGGGGGGGGCATGTTGGCGTATGTCCCAACATACAAACTCCCCGGCATATTAGTAAAGTGCCGAGGAACCTAACTCTCCGGTCCTGATAAAAAACCGCCCGGCACAACATGTAATCTTCCGGATAAAGCATTCTAGTCAACCCACACCAAACGCAATTAGATCAGCATACGCCGGAGGGTTAGACATAACCCTCGGCATAACGGATTCCTGACATCATCATGTATATGAGGAAAGGAATCTTGGTCAGAACCACTGACCCTTTCCAGACGGAATCCAAACAGAGTAAAGTCAACTCCCGCCCGAAAGAGTCACTATCGCCCACGTGACCTTCGGGTGAGGACAAAAACTCCTCATCTATAAAAGGAGCCAAGCTACAGCACTCAAGGTTAACTAATTCTAATCTTATTCTCACTTACACTTTACTCTGACATATTACTCATTCTCACGCCGGAGCTTGGTCTGGGGATAAAACCCTGGGCGAGGCTAACGCGTGTTGTCTTTGTGTTAACAGATCCGAAGGGACATAATCCGGAGAGCTCAGTCAAAGGATTAGCCGAAGGATTAGCTTGTTTGGGTAACTACGGAATTTTACCTCAACAACTGGCGATGAAAATGCCATGTTTTGTCCCCCAATGACGTATTTGAACAAGTTTAGGGACCAACGGTGTATTTTAGTCTAAAATTATTAGTTACACGATCATCCGGATATTTATTTGTTTTATTTTCGTTGCATTGTATATTTCATTCTTTAGTGGTGTCAAACGAGATAATCAATCTTCTAATATATTCTCTTGATGTTTTATTTGGTTTCATCAAACAATGGAATTCTTTCTCTTTATATAAGACTATTCTTTTTCTTAACAATTCCATTCTCAGCTTTAATTTCATTTCGTGTCATTCACTCATACCCAACATCCACACTTGTTACACAATCGCTTTTAGTATTATCCAAAACCAAACTTCAAATAAAAACAAAAAATAAACTAATAGGAAATTTACTTAAACTACTCAAACGTGAGCTTTCTTAAACTCTACAACCAATCCACAACTGCCAAGTAAACTTGAGTATAGTCAATCACATTTGGCAATCAAACCCACATACGCTACCCATTTGATCCATCATTTTCATTCAATAAATATGTAATACCTACCCACACATTAGTTTATACTCTTAAAAGTCTTGCTAAAAAAAACTCTTAAAAGTTAAAATCTTGCATCACACCAAAACCCAATTTACTTAAAAAGACTCTATTTTTTAATCACTTGTGCCACTTAAAGTTGCCATTTTCATGGCCTCAGTTACACTAACAATATTCTTTATTGTCTTCACTCTGTTTCCCATAATCACACATTCTATCCCTTTTGTTGTCTTTCATGGTAAGTGTTTTTTCTCCCTTTTTTGATCATTTAAATTTGATGTTTGTAAGACCCATAAGTTAGTAATCATGATTGCTTATTGAATTTATATTTATCTTGGATCTTACTTTGATGTTGTTCATGTATCATAGGATGAGTTTTCTTGGATTTATGTTTTTCTTGTTATGCGTTGTTTGACTTTTGGAACTAGTTAACTTATGTGAAGTATTAGTGTCTAAAGCCAAAGGGATTGTGTCCGTACCCATGTTGTGTGTGAAGCTCTTCAACCAGATGGTTGGAGGTTCTGGTTGCTTAGGACGTGTGAGATAGATTGTGGTGTATATTGTGTGAGATAAATAATTGTCGTTCAAAAAAAAAAAAAAGTATTAGTGTTTAAAGTTTAGGTGCTTTTGCACATTTAATCTACTACTCCATCCGTCCCAAATTAATAGTTCACGTTTACTTTTCAGGATATCCCATTAAAGTTGTTGACCACTAAATATAGATAGGAAAGTTTGATCAAGGTTACCATAATACCTTTGCTTGAAATTATTATTATATTTTTTAAAGAAGACATTAATTAATTAGTTAAGGGTAAAACTGTCATTCTGCAGAAATGCATTAATTAATTAGTTAGGGACAAGTACACATTATTAATTAATTAATTATTAGTTAAGGGTAAAACATGATCTGTAATATTTACATAACAATTGACCCTATTTATTTTGTTAAACTGTGTGTTTTTGTCCGGGGACAATTTTTCCAGGATGAGGGAGTATTAGATTCATATACAAAGTACACACTTGACTTGAAAAGTTCAAAATTCAAACCATGCTTATCAAAATCTAAATGTATATACCGACCTTGTGCTGTGCCGCTTGTGGTTTCATGGTTTTAATGGAATCAAGAGGCCGTGTGTTTGAGATTGATAAATAGAATATGAAAAAAAAAAATGTACTTTAATGTTTTTTTCTCCGCTGTATTGAGAAATTTGATCATTTTGAACCTAATTATCAGAAAATCAGAATCGGTATACCAGAAACTGAGTATGGCGACTTGCTTATTTAAACTCACATCCAGTAGCCCCTTGAAGTGTATACTAATCTTTTATTTATAAGAAAGGGATAGGAGAAATGATTAGAGGGTGTGAGAAGGTTCATGTATGTGATGTGATTGACATCATACTTAGCTTATTCGGGAATTTTTCCTTATATCTTCATTTACGGTCAAACATTTTCTAATTATGGAAAACATGTTTATGTTCCTACCTGTTTAAAGTATCGTTGTTTATGTAGGTGTTGCGGATGGTTGCACCAAGAAAGGAGTCTCACATTTCACTGATCTTTTAAGCGAGTGGTCTAATACTCAAGGATATTGCGTGTATGCTATATTTTATTTACTTTTGTTTCTTATGTCAATTCTTGATCGTAAATTAGTATATCAGATAGTGTAATATAGTAACTGTTTGCATTATGTGTAGAGAAATTGGAAATGGAGCATGGGATTCCTGGTTTATGCCCTTTGAGGATCAGGTGAGTATTTCAAATTAGTTCCAAACAAATTTATGTTTTTTTTGGAATGATAAGTTTTGACCTGCGATTTTCATGATTTTTTGTGCAGATTGAGATTGCTTGTGAGAAGGTAATGAGGCCTACACCAAATACTTTTTAGTTTTTATGAGTTACTTTTTTTACTCCCCCTAAATGTGTATACTTTCTACGATTAACAGGTGAAGGACATGAGTGAACTCAGTCAAGGTTATAACATAGTTGGATTTTCCCAGGTGAGAATGATCAAAATTTCGTAACTTTTTGCACAGAATTTGACTTTTTAACAAAAAAAAGTTACTTCCCCAAATGAGAAAAGGTGTTATCTCACTATTAGTTTTCCAATGAAATTAGTAACTCTTTCTAAGAATCCTTGGTTTCTATCAGTAGCAGAGCTAAAGAATCTATGACGGGTGCAGGAAGTCTCTACTTAAATACTAAAACTTTTAACGCCTTTTGCATCCACAAAAATGTGAGGGAATGTGACTTAGTTTGCTTGTCCTTATGTTGCTCTGTCATTAGTTCTATTAATTTACATTGTTTTACCTATTTTTGGGGTCCCATCTTTGTTTCTGCCAATATCAAGTAAATATGATTTGCAATTGATGATATTAAGGAGACACACAAAATGAAATTTTCAACTAATATATTTTAAGTGTAAAGCTAATAAGTGCTTGTGACTTTGCAGGGTAACCTGGTCGGCCGAGGGGTTCTTGAGTTTTGTGATGGAGCGCCTCCAGTAAGTGCTTATGGTAAAATTAGTCCTTATTATGATAGCATTGCAGACAATGTGTATGGTCACCCTTCTGAAGGGCAACCATAGTGTACTTAAGGTCCCTTTGCTCTATTATGAATCTTTGTATATGACATTTAATTTGCATTTGTAATGAGACGGTTTTCATGAGTATAGTCCAGGATTTCCAACCAGAGTATTTCCTATTATAAATTAGAAAAAAAAAATAAAAAAAAATAAAAATACGGAGTATAAGAAAAAAAGGGAATGCCTCTATTAACTTGCCTTTTACGATAATATTTCTTTAGGTACATTTGTTCTTAACGGAAAGGGAAAAATATGTGTCTTGATCCTAGTACTCGTGTTTTTCATATTAGGTGAAAAACTTCATATCGGTAGCAGGTCCTCATGCTGGGGAAGCATCAATCCCGTTTTGTGGTGTAAGTCTCCAATACTCTGAAGGAATACACTTGTATGCATACGTACTCCCCATATTTCTCCTCATTTTAACCACATAACTTTACAGAACTTTTTGTTCATGAGGATCTTGTTTTACTTTTTAGCAGAACGGAGTGATGTGCGTTTTGGTGGATGCGTTGATAAAATTAGCAATTTATGGCAATTATCTACAGGTTAGATTCACATCTTCTTTGTAAGTTGTAACCTGAACCACCTGAAAAATTATTAGTGTTTCTATTTTTTTTTTTTTTTTTTAAAAAAAAAAAAAAAAAATCTAATAGATTGCATAAGATAAGTATATATGATCTTGAAGGCAACCTCTACGCATTTTACTTACAAATGGGTTGGATTCGGAGTATGTTTTAAACTGTAACTGAGCAAAAAGGTTTAAGCATAGAAAACTAAACTAACTTTTGTAATCATATTTGACACGAATTGTTTTCAAAAAGTTTAAAAGTTTTGGTGCAATAGTGGTACAGGTCAACTCAACCCTACCTATTCCAAAACTACCTGTTTTGACCCACCCATATTGCGACCTATACCTGTATGTCATACAACATCCGTCTCTATGCTTCTGCTACATGGTATAAGTAAATCTCCTTTTACTTATTTTCGCATTAAAGCTATTACAAAATGTGGTTGGTACTGATATTATCTCACAACTATCAAAATGTTTTTTAGATTTTTTTTTTTTTTTTTTTTTTATCAACACTAAAACATATGCTCGATATTATGTGTACGTTCAGATTACATCATATATTAATTATTATCAACTGCTTTAACTACTGATCTACTTATTTGTCGTAGTACATTTTTTTTCCCCTTGTGTGATTTGCCTGAAACTCGATGTTGCATGTACAGGAACACTTGGCTCCAGCAAATTACATTAAGATCCCAACTGTGAGTAAAAATGATCTTATCTCTTCATGAAACAACCATATGAACTTGCGGGGCAAATTGAGAAATTAATTATCTTTTTCATGTTTAAGAGGATCAATTGCTCATATTTTGATAACTTTTAATGTTTTCTAGGATCTTGATGCGTATCGAGAAGGGTGTAAATTCCTCCCGAAGCTAAACAACGAGTTTGAAAAAAACGCTACATACAAAAAAAGATTCTCTAGCTTGCAAAATTTGGTGCTTATAATGGTAAGGTTACAAATCTCCTCTTTTTTCATGGCTAGCCTATTGTTAATGTCAATAATCGATTCCTTATGTGCTTTTGTTTCCTGAAATGTATTTCAGTTCGATAAAGAATCCGTTTTGGTACCGAAAGAAACCTCTTGGTTTGGATACTTTCCTGATGGAGCCTGGGATCCAATACTCCCGGCGCAAGAGGTAAGATATTTGTTTTTTGCTAAGTACATGATGGATTTTGAGTTGTACAGTAAAATTCACCAATGCATCCCTGGATCCTTGACTTTGTTTACGCATTGACAGACAAGACTATATAAAGAAGACTGGATCGGTTTGAGGACGTTGGATGAAGCGGGGAGGGTCAAATTCGTAAATGTGTCGGGAGGTCATCTCGATATGGCTGATGATGACATGAAGAAGTATATTGTGCCATATTTAGTTGATGAGGAAATACTTGAGAATCCAACGGTGACAAAATCGTCCGGAAAGGAATCTTCGTCTTATGATGATTCCACCATGGGATCCATCAGAAAAGTAGGAGGACATCAGGATCTTCAACTAAACGTTGTACATCGCTTGTAACACGATGTTTCTTCACAACATATCTGCAGGGCTTCTGTAATTTTATTAAATTAACCTTAATTCTTAAGTTAAATAGCTCAAAATGTATGCCCTTTAAAATTAGGATGAATAAAAAGGCTTTACTTTTTAGAGCTCAAGTATGGAAATATGTTTTCGAATTCTGTTTGGTAAAGCGAGCTGCGTCGACAACTTTAGCTCAACCACTTCCAGGTCCTGAGATAAAAAAAAATCAGAAAAACGCAACAAAAACCAAAAAAAAAAAAAAAAGGAAAAAAAATAGCCTTGTTTTAATATTTGTCAGAAAAAAAAAAATTAAAAATTAAAAAAAAGAACAATGAAAAAACCACTCCTTGTGAGAAAAAGAAGTATAGTACACAGTAATATATTCTCTCTAAAAAAACAGAAGTCAAGAAAGATTAGTGAAAAACAGAAGTCAAGAAAGATTAGTGAAAATGTGCGTGTGACTCTTAGAGCATAAGGTGTCTTGGCGAAGAAGTGCTCGTCACGCCAACGTGGCTTACGCCGTCCCTCGCCACAAGCTCGGCGTCACATCAAGCTGCTTCTCCGTCCTTCGTCACAAGCTGCCTCGCCGTGCAGACGACGAAGTAAAAGACAAACGAAATTTGCAGGTGAACGTTGTGGAACGTTTTTTAAATTTGAGTTTATATATATATATATATATTTTAATAAACACAATTATACACTATAAATACTACATCATTTTAACAAATTTTACACACAACTCTTTCAAAACACTTTACCCTATAAAAAAATTCTCATATGGCTTATTCACTTCCACATACGATCAATAAAATCATAGCTTTAGTTAATAAACTAATTGCGGAGGATAGAGCTCGTCAGCAAGCGTTGTGCGACTTAGCCATACAATTTGAAAAGACATGCGAAGCTAAAGATAATATTAGACAAGCATACGAGAAATGCAATGACATTCCGCCTGAAAACCGTGCTCAAATAGAGACTTTTTTAAACGAAGAATCTACAAAAAATTACGAGATGCATAATGCTCTGTTTAGCAAGGCGGAGAAAATAGAAAAACAAATTGAGGGGAAGTTTATTTGGCTACATGAAAAATACACTTAGGACGATTATGTATTGTATTTTAAATTTCGTATCGTAATTTGTATTTTTATTTTAACATGCGGGTTTTTTTTGAGGATATTTATATGAAGCAGAATGAAATGCGAGAGGATATTTAAAACTCCGTCCATTTCATTCTGCTTCATTATAAATGTTCTCCAAAAAAACCCTATGTGTTTTCGTTTTGGTGTTGTAATTTTAAATTTCGTATTGTAACTTTTATGTTTAAATAAATGAATGTGCTTTTAAAATTTTGCAGCAGTTTCAAATATAAGAATGTACTTTTAAAAAAAACCAGCGGTTTCAAATTTTTCAATTTGATATGCTCCAACGGCTATTTTTCCGCTATAAATACTCAATTACCATGATGCATTTTGTTACACAACTTCTTATCAAACTCTCTCAAGTATCACTCATTTTCACACAAAAACTATGGCTAACGAACCAACCGAGGAGCAAAAGGTTATCCTTAGCCGAATACGCACCGAACAAGAAAAAAAACTCAAGCTAATTAACAATTTGTTAGGAGAAATAACTAGTACTATGTACCAGATGCAAGTCTGGAATCACATGACAGATCTCATCAACTATTACTGTTCATTATAAAATCTTGATGAGAACCGTTGGATGATTTGTGTTTTCGTATCGTATCGTCATTTGTGTAAGACAATGAGTACGAAGGCGATTAACAACACAAAGTATATGTCTCCATATCAGAACTTCATCATAGGGAACACGAGAGCGATGAGTGTTAAGACAATGAGTACGAAGGCGATGTAAACCATGTTGATGACGAAC
>OU343217.1:110422014-110509358 GCA_910596185.1 Chrysanthemum makinoi
TGTTACTTCTTTTGCACGCTTTACGTATTGCTAAAGAAATTCTCTCATGAATGGCCATACTCATCTACATTCTTCATCAACAAGCTTCATGTTTTCGCGCTTCATTTAGATCATCAAGTGGATCTGCGTTCGTGGTGTACTCTTTATTCACTTTAAATCAAAAATGGCAACTTCGGATGCAATTTTTGAGGGGAGAAGAGTGAATATACTACATGATGATGGATGTTTGAATAATGGTTATCTGACAATTTTTGATGATGATGAGTGTATATTCTTTTTTTTGATGAAGAGTGAATATACTAAGGATAAGCTGGATTCATTGTTTTGATTTTGATGACTCTCCTCCAGCCTTGCTTCACACTAAGGATAATTGGGAATCAATGTTTGGGATTCATTATTTTTCAAAGATATGTTTGATGAGTACTTTCAACCTCCGGCGAATGTTGATCATCCAGCTTCTGAAGCTCATGCTCGGTTTCTATTGACTCAACGGTTCACCATCAGAAGTCTTCTTTGGAATTCTCAAAGAAACCTTATCTCCGCTTATTTCACGAAGGCGTTTATAATGACTATCATGATATTTTGTAGTTGCACTATTGAATAATGATCCGGCTCTTTGGTATTCCCGTGCCAAATCTTCACGGATTGTTATTCATGGATAATGATCCGCTCTTTGGTATTCCTTTGCCAAATCTTTACGGATTATTGTCCCTCTCATTGTGCACGCTATAAATCAACCACATGAACATTAAGGAAAATGACTACCTTATTAAACAAAGACATTTGTGGTGAATCTTCCGTCGATCTCTACATGTATACCTTTAGGAAGAATGCATTAATGTCAGAAATCATTTGTTACGGTTCAAATTGTCTACTTATGGGTTGATAAAGATAGTCGAGAGAGTTTCTATCATGATGGTGGTCCATGGCTCGCAGACAATCAGGTTCGGACCCTTAGCAGCTTCATCCCATTGGTTCATTCCCTTGTACCATATCCTCTCCAACAGCTCCATATGTACCTCCATGAGAGAGATGATTTAAGGAAATTGATCCAATGTTTGATGAACACTATGAAACAAATCTCTGATGAAATGTCAAATCCATCAACGGAGGCTCACTATCCTATGAATGAAGTCAACCCTTGATCTCAATCTCATTAAGTCAAGCGCTTTGCTAATCACTTTCTGTCTCATCAAATCATCAATCTTCAAATGTACATCATGGAATTGTGTCTGGCATCAATGATGAAGTTAATCCTTTACTCTGAAGATGCTCCGTTTGAAAAATATATTTGCTCTCGTATCATCTTGAGAACCATCTTCATCGAGAGATATCGACTCGACTGCCGGTTCACTCAACAACAACCACATGAACACCTTAGGAAATGGACTCATGTTCATCCATTGGACAACATCATTGGAAACCCCTCTCTGCGTCCAAGATCCAACACGAAAACAACTTGCAACCGATGCCTTATGGTGTTTCTTCAACTAAGTACTATCAAAGATCGAACCAAAGGATGTTAAAAGCGCCATGAGCGAAGGCGGTACGGTTCAATGCTATGCAAGATGAAATTCATGAGTTTGATCGACTTGATGTATGGGAGTTAGTACCCTGCCCGAATGTGCTATGATTATTGCTCTAAAATGGATCTTCAAAGTGAAACTAGATGAGCATGGTGATGTATTGAAGAACAAGGCTCGATTAGTTGCTAAAGGATACCGTCAAGAGGAGGGTATAGACTTTGAAGAATCATTTGCTCCATTGGCTCGTCGAGGGCAATCGAGAATCTTAGCCAATGCTGCAAGTAAGAACATGGTAGTCTATCGGATGGATGTAAAGACGACATTTCTGAACGGAGATCTTAAAGAAGTCCACGCATCCAACCCGAAGGCTTTGTGAATCAAGAGCATCCTACTCTGTCGATCGCGAAGAAGCTCTTTACGGTTTAAAGCAAGCTCCAAGGGCATGGTATGATACGCTATCAAAGTTTCTTCTATCGACCGGACAGGGAAGCGGTTGATCAACATTGTTCACCAGAAAGTCGGGCAAACATTTAATTCATGTTCAAATATATGTTGATGATATTATCTTTGCCTCGACGACTGATGAATGTGATCGTTTTTCAAATGAAATGAGTTCAAATTTCAAATGTCGATGATGGGACAAATGTCATTTTTCTTGGGATTACAAATTTCGCAAAGTCCCCGAGGCATTTTCATAAATCAATCTAAATATGCAACTGAGATCTTAAAGAAATTTGGATTTGATTCAAGTGACACTGTTGACACTCCCATGATTGATCGAACCAAACTAGATGAGGACCACTCGGGGATCATGATTGACCAAACAAAATATCGTAGTATGATTGGATCCCTGATGTACCTCACGGCTAGTAGACCAGACATCTTGTTCGTTGTTTGCATGTGTGCTAGATACCAGGCTAAGCCAACTAAAAAGCACCTTAGGCGGTTAAGCGGGTCTTCGGTATCTCCAGGAACCATCAATATGGGACTTTGGTACCGAAGGACACCGGTATGTCACTAACACCTATGAGATGCTGATCATGCGGGATGTCAAGATACTCGTCGAAATGCGTGCGGAGGTGCTTTCGAGTTTTGGGTGATAAGCTTGTGAGCTGGTCTTCAAAGAAGCAAATGAGTACTTCTATTTCCTCTACTGAGGCTGAATACATAGCCATGTCATCTTGTTGTGCTCAAGTCTTATGGATGAGATCTCAATTATCTGACTATGGCTCTGTATTCAACAAAATCACTCATCTGTGACAATAAAAGTGCTATTGCTCTCTCTTGCAACAGCGTTCAACACTCAAGAGCAAAGCATATCGACATTCGACATCATTTCATCAGGGAACAAGTGGAAAAGGTGTGGTGGAACTATATTTTGTGAGGTCTGAATATCAGTTAGCGAACATCTTCACCAAAGCTCTTCCAAGAGAACGTTTTGAGTTTATTCTTCCATGTCTTGGCATGAAAAGCCTTCAACGAGAAACACTCAAGCGTCTTCGAGGAGGAAGGCGGGGTAAGGTCTATCTTCATCTATCTCTTGTAAATATTTATTCGAAAAACAAAATACAAAATTATAAAACTCTCAAAAATCAAATAGAAAATTATAAAACTTTCAAAATCCATAAAAATCTTAAAAATTCGAAAAATCTTCAAAAAATATTGTCAATTTGTCTTGTTTATCTCGGTTCGAAAATATCTATGCTTTTGCTGTCATTCAAAGAATGACGGGACTTAGATGTTGTTCAATTCTTAAAAAAAAAAAAAAAAATCAAAAATATTTTGGGAGAAAGAAAATGGTTTATTGTCATTTTAGGGCAATAACCGGTTTTAAAGAAAGAACGAGCCCTGTTTTACCATGTTTTCAAATTCCATGCTCTGATTCTATAAACATTTATCTGCCGAAAACTAAATGCTTTGAAAAATAACTCGGTCTCTATTTTTGATAATCATCGGGACTTATTTGTCAAAATCTCTATCTCTCAATCAACAACCTATGTCATTGATTGAGGGGAGAATGATTTCAATTAAATTAAAAAGTTATTTGGCATTAAATTGTTTTCAAAAGATATACATGCATGTTCTATCAATGGAGTTTAAAGTCTTAAAATCCGATCCTTATCAGTTAAAACGTTTTCATAATCAAGTGTCAATTCTCCTTAAAAGCTTTCAAAATCAATTTAAATCAATAAGAGATCACAAATCTCAAATGATTTGATAATTGTGATCAGGGGAGAATGTGTGATTTAAACTGGATTTAAACTGATAATTAGGTAAATGGTTTTATAAGGATATACATGCTATCCTGCCACATTTGACAAAGCGATTTTAAATTTTCCATGCACATGTTGAGGGGAGCATCTATCTTAAACCTATGATTTGAAACGTGATCATTTATCTCAATGTCTTTGGTTCCCTCTAGTATGTGTAAAACTCTTTTCAAACCTCGAGGCACATATTGAGGGGAGCAAATTCATGGAAACCTCATCCTTCCTTGAAATGCTTTATCTACTTGATTTGATCAAGGAAGTGATGGTGATATTTTTAGAAAATGGTAAACAAAGAAGTTAATTTCTTCCTCTTGCCTCCGTGTGCCAAACAATTTCAAACATTTGATGCACATGTTGAGGGGGAGCACTTATTCTAAAAATATCAAAAACAATTCAGGTACAAAATGTTTTGATAATATATCACAAGTATCCGGATTGATTTTCAAATGGTTTTCAATTGGTTCCAATGGCAGATGAACAATACCAAATAGCCCGACCAACTTTACTTTATGTACGATGATATAAGGATGTTAAGGTTAGGTATTGGCTCCCATGATCCGCCAGGAAGAGGGATCTACAGGGACAATCCACTAGTTAGTGTAGAGTCCTTAGGTATGATGATAAAAGGAGAAAAATGAGATATGGGAAGAGTGCGGACTAAGGCTGAGCTAGTCTTTGGAATAAACCCAACAAGGTTCTAGCTATGAAGTCTCGGTAAGCACCGAAGGGGTTGAAGAATTAAAAAGAATTGAATGAGAAAAGGGTGAAAACAAATAGCCCTCCATTAATTCAACCTTAGGGCAGAAATTGGGTTCAATTCATATACTTCTACGATGGTAACATCGTTATTGAAGACAAGAGCGTCATGGACCCGGTGGCGCCGCGCACTTCAACTTTCCAAACCACTCAAGTTCCTCTTAAAAGGACTTGTTTCATTCTCACGGGAACCGACATTATCTATCGACTTTCTCTTAGAGATTGTTGATATTGAAGAAGGAGAACCTCTCCTAGTCTCCGGATACGGGATCCAAATATGCACAAATTGAGTCTAGAGCCGCGAGATCATCAATAAATCTCATTAGGACACTTTCAATGAAGACTCTCTGATTCACTCAATGTGGAAAGAGATTATATTTGAGTCCTACGCATTATCCTTGTGGTTTTGCGAACATCAGTGATGTGTTTACATATTCCTTTGTGAAGATGGAAAGCCTTCTGGAGCCAACATCTAACAAGCTTCTGGTAGGTGGCATGTGAGATCTATTATATAGATCAACCATGTGACAACTGAATAGAAACAATGGGGCGATCCAATCTTTTGAATCAATCACAGTTCAGGTTATGGATTGGCGGATACCTTTGAAAAACCGGTCTTTGTGCTTTAAAACTCTTTTCATTAGCGCGTCGACCGTGTACTAATTTTTCAAATCAAAAGGTGTTTTATGATTGATAATTGATTTTCATTAAAACCTTCGTTATATTGCAAAAACAATTTCTATTGAGCAATACACGATTGTTTTTCTAATCTCTTTTCATCAATCGATGGGCGTAAATTATTTGGTTTTCACTCCGTGTTGTCTTCTTTGAGGCGTTCGGTTTGAGAACAGCTAGAGCAGCTGAAACCCTCAAGGAAATTCTTGAAATTATACCGATCACAGGCGTTACTTGTGCTGATCAGCGAGAACCGTGGGCGTGTACCTCAATTCATCGAAAGTGTTCAAAGACACTTTCGTGCGCTTTATTGCTTGTCTTATCACGGTACGACTGCGGTGATCGGAATGAGGTCAATCCATAGCCGCATGCTCACCTAACACATTCATCTCAAAAGAAATCATGATTAGTGCATCAATGACTATGATATTTTCACTCCATGCTTCTCTGCTTGCGCCAATATCATGAATCAACGAATGCTTCCGCTACTCTGATGAGAATATATCATGATCCAGAATGTGAGCATGTCGGTCCTAAAGTCACAACATCACATAATACCAACACCACAAAGGATGTCACAGAGATTTTTTTGATGGCTGATAATCTCAAATGATGGCTCAAAAATTATTATCCGCGTGGATCGTTAATAGACCTCCACGGAAGTAACCAAACATGCAATGTGAAGAATCAATGACTACGAACTTAGGAACAAAGGACTACATCAAGAATGCAAGAACAATTGTTAATGTCATATCTTTTTGTATTCAATGTAATTTTAGTGCATGATTGAGGTGACCTCCCTTAGGGGAGATTGTTAGGAATTAGAAATTCCAGGTATTAAAGAGTCGGTCACCTCAAGTATATATAATCGTTAGAAAGCTCGTAGTCGTAGTTATTTTAAGTTAAGTAGTATTTAGTTAAGTAACACCGTGGAGGACGGACGGGTCTTTACCCACTGTATGCCCGATCCAGCGGCCCGGTGTGTGGCGTTTTATGTAAGACTATAAATACTCTCTACCTCCCAAGGTAGAGTTGGAGCTCATAATAATATCTTTCACTTTCTCTCACTAAGTTCCCTAAACCTCTAACTTTCTCTCTCTAGAATTCCATCTATATGCTACCTTGTGTTAATGTTATGATGTGTATGTGAAAATTTATATCTTACACTTGATCCAACTGTTAAGGATATCTTGAACCTTTTTAAGTTCGTCTTGAAGAGCCTGATTTCTTTTAACTAGTTCAGTGTTTTGAATTTGTAAAGTGACAGCCTCAAGCTTAGCTTGTTTTAAAAGGAGCAGTTCATCCCTACACTTGTTCAATTCAGAACTTAGCTTGTTGTATTTTGAAAAAGATTAGTCTTTGCTCTTCTGCGAACTTAAGGTCAACATTAAGATAATTCATATATCTCACGCCAATCGAGTCATCATCCATAGAAAGTAAGATATTTACCTTTTTCATTGTGATATTGACCCATTCTTCATTCACGGCGATTCTTTCCTAGCTTGCTTGTCCTCTTCGAGAGGGCCATCGTTACTGTGACATGTACCATTTCATCATCGGATGGTGGCTCTTCATCCGGTCGAAGGTTTAAACAACAGGCCCTTGTTTTTACCCTGCACAGTTTGAACACTTTTTGTTGTTTTTGAGGGACTGGCCTCAAGCAATGCAAGCTTAGCTTTTGCTTTCTTATACTTAGCTACAAAATCCACATTTTGTTTTGATCGATTTGTTTGAAAATTTTGATGAGACTGATAAATATTTGGTTGAAATTTGCTAAAGCCTGAAGACTGATTAGACCACGATGGTTTGTAGAGGGTTCAAGAAATTGTTTTTGAAAAACAGTCTTTTGCAAAATGGCCTATTTTATGACACTTAAAGCATTCAGTATCTTGATTTGCTTTAGCAGTTGAAAAACCTTTGTTTCTTTTTATAAACCGAGAGATTAGCAAGGAGTGCCCTTTCCGAAATTTAGCGTTCAAGTCATTTAGGTACTCCTCACTTTATCATCAGGCTCATCATCTGAGTTTTCTTGGAAATCTTGAACCACATTGTTAGAAAAGCGATTGATATTGGTGACGAGGTGGTGGTCAAGGACTTCTTGACTTCTTGAGACTTCTTTAAGTCAGGGTATCGTCTGTTGATGAGGTTTTCTCAAGACAAATTTCCATAAATTTCGAAGCTCAAGATTCTAGATATGATTAGCATTCCTAAGTCCCTAACAGAAATTCACCACTTCTCGGGGAGGCTGTTGACAAAACCAATATTGATTTCATGTTTGGACAACTTAACACCATCATTTGACAGTTCATTTAAAAGAGTTTTGTACCTGGTGTAAGTTTGAGAGAGGGTTTCTGAGTCCTTAGCCCTGAAGGTTTTGTACTCAAGTTTCAGGTCCATTATCTTGTTTTCCTTGGTATCAGATGGACCTTCATGACTATGGACCAGGTCATCCCAGGTTTGTTTAGTTGTACTACAGTTTATAACAGTCTCCATAATATCATCAGGAAGACATGATATGATGATACTTTTGAGTCTTTGTTCCGATTTGACCACTCTCCTTTCATCCTGAGTCGACTTGACTTTAGGCAAACCTTCCGCATCTTTGGGACAAATGGACCTTCATTTATACACTTGATATAATAAGGTTCCATCCCAATCAAATAGCAAAGCATTCGCTTTTCCATTTGTTGAATTTGCCAACTTCAAACCTAGGGGCAACAGTGAATAAGCTCCACCCTTTTTATCGACTAGTTGGGGTACATCAATTTTGACCATTTAGGATCCTAATTTAAAAACTTTTTAGGCTGCCTAAAAAAGAGTTTTATAATTAGCCTTGCTCTGATACCACTTGTTGTTCCCCGTTCACTATCGTTTAAAAGCAGTTTAAGAATATAAAACAAGTTAATAGTGAACAATGACTGAAATTAACATAAATAAAACACACAAAGGAATTTTCAACATCATATTTCTTTATTAAATCAATCAAAAGAATCGTTACCCAAGTACTTCAATGAGTACTTGGGATTGAAATGACAAAGTTTGGTGACTCCTCTCTAAGCTCGAGGGCTAAGTCGAGCACAACTCTTAGAACCACTGAGCTATCTCGGGGATTAAGTTGTATTTGGAGGTGAAAAGATGGCTAGTGTATGTGTGTTTTTACAATTCACAAGCTTTACCTTTTCACTCCATATCTTATGCTATTTATACATGTATGAGTTTTAACTCTTTCCTAAGTAACAAGCGACATCTTCTGAGAGAGACAAAATACTGATGCATTTTGTCTCTGTTTACAAAGGCTATTCTAGGTAAGAGATAAGACTACTTTCCTAAGGATTGGGTGATGCATCTTGAGGGAAAGCTTTGGTTGATGGGAGGTTTCGATCTTATCGATTCAAACTTATCCGCCTTGTCCGCTCATTCTTGATCTTTAAATCCTTCATCTTCTACTTGAGTTTGTCTTGATGTAAGTAGTTGGAGAGGTCTTAGGGATTGATGAGTTATTGTCATCACACTTGAATCCATCATCTTCTTCTTGACTCGATCACACCCTTTAAGTTGCCTTCTTGAATGGAGAGACTTCTTCATATCTCATCACTGAGTATCCTGAAGATGACTCATTGAGAGACTATGCACCAAGTGACCTGTTAGTGTTTAACGGACTAAACACTTGGGCTATTTTCTATTCAAATCCTAGATTAAAGGGTTTGGGTATTTACTGAACCCAACACATACTACACGTCCTCCTTCGGAATGTGGATCAGGTATACAGTGGGTAAAGACCCGTCCGTCCTCCACGGTGTTACTCTAAACTAAACTATGCTAATAACTAACTAATAAACAAGTAAATAACGATATGTCTACGAGCTAACTTATGCTAGATTATATTTGAGGTGACCGACTCTTCACTATGGAATTTCTAATTCCTAACATCTACAACTTGTCCACCCGTCAACCATTCAATTTAGCCTTCTACATCGCTAGGAGAATGATTGATATTCCAACTCAAGGATCGGTTGCTCTTCCGTACGGGATGCTTCTCACCCGTCTCTATAGAGCTTATGCACCAATTCCACCAAGCCCAAAAGGGATGCACCTTCACTATGAGCTCATCCCTCACATTTTTGTGCCCTTGAGTGACGAGCTAGTTGCTAAGACAAAAGGCAAGAGAGCAAAACCTCCAACTCCATCATCATCATCATCAAATAGCTTCGAGGATGGTCTTCCAAACTCTCGCCTTCCACCTCATGAGTATTATGCATCTCTTCCAGAGATTGAGAATGAATCAGCGGAGTTCAAGCAAACCAAGGGATGTTCAAGTGCCTTGGTAGGATGATGAACAAGATCTACAAGAAGTTGGACAAGTGAGAATCGGTTTAAGGAGTGTTTGGAACAATACATTATCTTTAATGTTTGATACAATTTGGTTGTTTTTATTTTGTAGGATGATAATATAACTCAAAACAATGTTGTATGCTAACTATTTCATGCAAGGGGATAGCACAAGTGTGTTATCAAATTTTACCCATTTTCACTTCAATGAGAAAATCATTCATCCTTGGTCAAAATCTATGCTCCACTATGTTTGTGCATGTGTTATTTAATTTTCCTAACTAGAAATAATTAATGTCACATGTTTTGAGCAAAATTTCGGTTTAGTCCCCCGACACTTAAAAATACGTTCTGTGGTAATTTCTGGTGTCCACGGATCAGACGGCACCAATCTTTTGGTACCATCTGTTATAAGAATTGGTACCGCCGTACCTGTACAGGAGGACCAGGCGACACCCTTTTAAGGGTTCCGCCTGTGTAAAATGTTGGTGCCGTGGATCCTCCAGGTAACTTTCTGAATTTCGGTTATTTCGACATTCCAAATTACCATACATTGCTTGTAAGTTAATCTTGACTAGTTTTTACCCATATTAGAACTAGTATAACATACTTAGGCATATAGGAAATCCACTTCCCACCAAAATTCAAAAATTTGAAAAATCCACCCAAGGAACCCTTTTGCATAAAGGAAGGAACCAAAAATTTGGTTCCTTGCAATCCGTGGGTAATCTGATTGTTAGGATCTTACAATCATTAGAACACATTTATTGCATATCTTTGCCTCTTCACTCCATCCCTCTTGTATGGCTTGACTTGGGTGATATGACTAGCATTTAACCCACTTCCAAATCATTAGGAACCTCATCCCTTCTATGGTTTAACATCAAATCAAACACATTTCTCCATAATTTTTCACTTCTATAAATTAAGAGGTTTTACCATGATCATCTTCACACCTTCTCCATTCTTACCATCTATTAGCAAAAACTCAAGTCAAAATGACAAAAACTTCACCTTCAACCAAGCCTTGCAAGAAAACCGCTAGGATTAGCGTAAAACCTTGTTGCTTTGTCAACTTGAGCTCTTCATCCGAGTCATCTCCACTCACCATCTCATCTCCTATAAGGGATAATACACACCTCACTTTAGCTACTCCTACACCCATTACCATCACCACTCCACCACCAACAAAGACACCAAGCTCACCACCACCGGCACCCCTCCAAACATCAAAAACACTCAAAAACACCATCACCACCAAAATCTCCAACCCTCATCCCATTAGAGTTATTTTCCACGCCTCCCACTTCTCCAAATCCTTTCTTGGATAACTTGGAAAATTTGCCTCCTAGGCCCAATCATCCACCACCATTGCCATCATTTGGCACTATTGAACGGATTGCTCATGAGTCTCCTAGACCATCCTTCGACCCAAATGCCCCGTTAGGGCCAAGACCTCTTCTCTTTCACCCCATCCACAAAGACATCCATGGTCCTTTGTATGGGGATCAACCACTCCCTACATCAATGTCTCCTCACATAGAAGACATTGAGGAGTCCATGTGGGAAGATCATCCCAAAAGAGAGGAGATTCAAGCCAAACTCCAACATCTCCACCAATTCTCCAACATGGTGCATTCTCATCTAAATGAGACTATGCAAATGCAAAGTGCTTTGCTAGCCTCATTAATCACCACACCAAACACCAACACCAACATCAACACTTCCACCATTCCACCACAACAACAACATGCAACATACTACCCTCCTAGGCATGGTTGCTCAAATTGTGAGCAAACCGCCCAAACAATAGATCGGACCCGGGTGATGGTCCATGAGTTCCAAGAGGAAATGAGGTTCATCCTCAATCACATCCTTGAGCGCTTACATGCTCTTTCTCATCCACCTCAATAGGATGGTCTTAGATTAGCTCTTCTAAGCATCTTTTTATTTCTAGGATTATTTTTTTTATGTCTTTATTTATCTAGGATTTTCTCATTGTACTAAACACTTCATTGTGTTCTCCTTTCATGATTCTTGAAAATCATGAAAAATTTTAACTAATGAATGGTGTTTTCTATATTGTTGGTGCTTATGACATAGTGTTTGGAAATGCTTGTAATGATGGTTATTACTAACAAATTTTTTGGTAGCTTTCTCACAATCCATGTATCTTCCCATTGGCACCCAATTTAGGGGGAGCTTTGATCAAGGGGGAGATAATGGCTCCGGCTCATTACACATTCTCCTTCGCATCTTCTTTTGTTGATACAAAAGGGGATAAATATATAGAACTTGGTTATATTTGACTTTTCGAAAAGTCAAGCGCACACATTGACTTTCTGAAAAAGTCAACATGATACTTCATTGGTAATATTTGACTTTACGAAAAGTCAACTGCATACTTTGACTTTCTGAAAAAGTCAACATCATGCTTCAACTAGTGAAGTCTTTGACTTTCTGAAAAAGTCAAACATCATATACTTGCATTATCATTTCTCTTTCAAGTTCTAAAACTAATATTTTTATAACTCTTGTACAATCTTTATATCTTTTATAAAAATAAAATTTATATTTTGTCCTCAACAAATAGGGGGAGATTGTTAATACAAATATCGTCATTAAACGTTATTTATATTTTTGATCTTTACCGAAGTTTTGTTAACGACAAAAGTAAATTTAATTTTTATAAAGCTTAAAGCTTGTCAAGTTTAATAGATATTAAAACAAGCTTTTTCAAATAATATCTTCATCACTCAAGCATTTACATTGTGATTAATCATATCTTAATATGACTCTAACCATAATGTATGATAGTAGTTTTTTAGAATGTTTTAGTTTCTTAAAAACTAAACATTACTTATGTATTTGCATATTTCTAAAAATAGAAAAACAACACATGACATCATGTGATGCATCATGGAAATCATTGGAAGATTTCATTAGATATTTTGTGTAGATTTGGGCTCTTCATATCTTACACAATCTTGCATAGATATGGTTGACTTTGGCAAGATCTTGATATCTTGTTGTCAGACCTCGGCGACACCAAAACTTACAACGGGCGGAACCCTTTTAAGGGGTTCGCGGTGCTTGCTGATGGTTTTGGCTATAAATAGCAAAGCCAAACCAAGTATTTTTTCATCCCTTTCTATCATATACTCATACATTTCTTCTCTCTAACCTTTCTAACTCAGTTTCATATCATATTAGTGGTCTCTTTTGTAGCAAAGAAGATCAAGTCACATTCAAGCTTCAACGAGAAGTTGGAAGTCTTGTTTGTTAGTTGTTGTATGATCTGGTGTTGATTCATACTTCATTGTTGTATCAAACCATCATAAACTTGTGAGTGTGAGTGGTTAGTATTTTAGTCCTTAAAATACATTTGTGTGTGGGAGTGGTTGTACCCTTGAAAAGAACTCGACATCTAGCTTAGTGTCGGAAATAGTGTGTAAGCGAAGTGTAAAGGTTTTCTCCGCCGGTGAAAGGAGCTTGTTGACTAGTGAAGTTGAAACTCTCGAGTGTGAGACTTGAGGAGTGGAGTAGGGCAAGGAAAAAGAGTCCTTGTAGACCGAACCACTATAAACAACTTGTTGTGGTTTGATTGTTTCTTTCCTTATCTACTCTTTATATATTGTTTGTATATTTCACTAACATATCAAAGATCAATATCAATTGATCTTCAAAATAAGTTTCAAAACAAAGTTTTTAATTGGTAAACTATTCAACCCCTCTTCTAGTTTTCTACAGATTGAAAAAAGTATCATACTTGCCACCATTTGCCTTTGTGGGTAGCGAACATAATTTTTTGTTTTTGTGGATACTTTTCTTTCAAATTCATCCTTTTTAGGGTATTATGTGACATTTTTGCCCTTCGGGGAAAAAAATATTCTATTAGCTAAGAGGGGCAAAAATGTCCAAAAAATTCGCAAAATACCCTAAAAAGAATAAATTTGAAAGAAAAGTACCCACAAAAGCAAAAAAATTTGTTCGCTTCCCACAAAAGCAAATTATGACAAGTATGATTTTTTTTTCAATCATTTTCGCATAATTAAAATACATTAACAACATAATAATAAGAAAAAAATATACGATACGTAAAAAAAACAATACGGGGAAAAAATACAACACATACTAATAATAAGAAACCTAAACATTTTACTAGTCATCTCTTTCGGCCTATTTCTTCATTATTCTTTCTTGCCTCTTTCGGATGATCTCTGCTTTTGTCGGGTCAGTAGTCAAATTGGGATCTATCATGAGAAACTTCATCTCCTTCATCTCTAACGCAGCAATTTCCTTCTCCCTCCTTGCCTCGTAACAAGCCATTTGAACATCGGCTTTTTGCCCATACTTTTCGGATACTTGTCCCGAAAAAGTACTCGATTGACTCCCACCGGAGCTCGAAGCGCTCAACGTTGAAGTTGACTTTTGTTTCTTTGCAGCTCGACTCTTTCTGGCGCCATCTCACTCGCTATTTAACTAAAGGTGTCTGAGATATAGTTTCATAAATCTTTCTCAGTAGCATAGTCATTAATGTCTTGCTTTTATCATCCTTTGTTATAGATATCGTTAAACCATGGATATGGATCCTAACTCATTCCATATAGTTCAACCATTTAGATTCTCGTTATAGAATTTTAATTAGATATATCAAGTGTAATCAATAATCATCTTGCATTACCCTTTGGGTTCGGCCCAACAATTATCTAATTAATTCTGGAGAGGGCCCATGGTATCTTTCTGCACATATCAAGTGGAGTAACAAATATTTTGTTTACTACAAGTGTTGTGGATGTTGTTTCACATCACTCTGAAATATAGCTTTTATAACTACCTTATTCAGGACAACGTTTGGCATATACTTACAAAAGTGATATTCACACATAACAGAACTTGCTTATATCTCAAGTCTAAGGATAACTTAACAAACCATTTGAACATTTTACTCTTGACAAGGAAACAAAATTAAATGTTTGAAAGTGGGGTATCCCATATGCATCCCTTGTGAATACACGTGAGTTTGGCATGAACAATCCACATTCTCATAGAATATAACCAACACTCACATTTGCCTTACATAACAATATTCTCCTATTGTTAACAGACAATGGACATATTTAGAATGATAAATCATTTCATGGAATAAACATGCAAATATGGAATAACATATTATATTAATAAAATAACAAATACCTCGTATCTTTATTTATCAGAAAGTAAAACTGTCTTACAATTCCAAATTATCCAAATACTAATTACACACAGATTTACATGAGACTACTACCTGGTATCAAACCAATACCCCTAGTCAATGTAGAATTTTTAGGATAAGCTAAAGCCTTCGTAAATGGATCAACTAGGTTGTCATTTGTGTGAACTTTTGATATCTTCACGTCACCCATTTCAATGGTTTCTCGAAGATAATGAACTTTTGCGTGGTAATGTCTAGCACCCTTGGTGATTCCACTTTAATTAGCTATAATATTGGCTTCTGTATTATCACAATAAATATTTATGGGTTCTTCAATTGTGGGAACAATGCCAAGCCCAGAAATCAATTTTCAAATCCATACAGCCTCTTTAGATGCATCATAAGCAGCTATATACTTAGCTTCTGTAGATGAAGTTGCAGAAATACTCTACTTTGTGCTTTTCGAGTCAACAACACCTTCATTTAAAATGAATACATATCCAGTCTGAGATTTTAGCTCTTGTTTCATATCACCTCCGTAAACCAGAAACATATCCTTAGTATTGCGCAAATACTTAAGAATATTCTTAATTGCAGTCCAGTGAAGTTCACCTGGATTCTGTTGAAATCTACTTGTCATGTTCTGAGCGAACGCAACATCAGGATGAGTACATCTCACAGCATAGATAATAGATCCTATAGCCGAAGCGTAAGGAACTCTTTGCATGCGCTCTTTATCAGCAGGTGTCTCAGCACCTTGTGAATTACTCAACTTAGGCTCATCTTGCATTGGGATAGTTCCTCGTTTGGAATTCTCCATGAAAAATCTTTTCAATATTTTCTCAATGTAAGCAGTTTGGCATAAACCAATTAATCGTTTTGATCTATCTCTGTAGATCTTGATTCCAAGAATATATGCAGCTTCTCCTAGATCTTTCATGGCAAAACATCTTCCAAGATAGGATTTTACATCTTGTAACATTTGAATGTTGTTTCCCATGAGCAATATGTAATCAACATATAAAATTAGGAAAGTTGCATAACTCCCACTAGCTTTTTGATATACACATGGCTCATCTTGATTTTGAGTAAAACCGAATTTCTTAATCTCGTCATCAAAACATTTATTCCATTGCCTATATGCTTGCTTAAGTCCATAAATGGAACGCTTAAGCTTGCATACTCGGTTAGGATATTTTGAAATAACAAAACCCTCAGGTTGCACCATATAGACTTCTTCGGAAAGATGTCCATTAAGGAAGGTGGTTTTGACATCCATTTGCCAAATCTCATAGTCATAGAACGCAACTATGACTATGACCTTATAGCTCTTATGTCTGCAACAGGAGAAAAGGTCTCTTTATAATCAATCTCGTAGGTTTGAGTGAAGCCCTTTAATACGAGACGAGCTTTAAAGGTGTGTACTGCACCATTCACGCCAGTCGTCTTTTTGAATAACCACTTGCTGCCAACTGTTTTATAATTAGGAGGAAGCTCAACTAATTCCCAGACTTCATTATCTTTCATGGATTGCATTTCCACATTCATCGCATCAAGCCACTTCTTGGATTCAGGATCCAGCAATGCAGCTTTATAGTTATTAGGTTCACCAAGATCCCCTAACTCACGTTCCTCAGCATCGACGTATAAGCACATTCGATCTGGAGCACGGCGTTTCCTAGCGGACTTACGAATGGGAATGATATCACTTTGCGGTTCATCAATTTCTTGATCATCCTCGTCATGACCTAAGCTAGTGTCTGCAGAAGGATTTGTATCTTCATCTTGAATAATTTCAAGATCTTCTAGACTCCTACTTGCTTCTTGATCCAAGAGATTATTCTCAAAGAACTCAGCATTTTGAGCAACAATAACTTTGTTCTCTGATGGAAGGTAGAAAGAATATCCCATTGTTTCCTTTGGGTATCCTACGAAGATACACTTAATAGATCTAGGTTCAGGCTTGTCAGGTTTGGTAAGTGTATCACGCTTAACAAGTGCCTCATAACCCCATACTTTTAAGTAAGACAACCTAGGGGCTTGCCCATGCCATACTTCGTATGGTGTCTTATCAACCTTCTTAGTTGGAACCATATTAAGAATGCATGCAGCAGACTCAAGGGCATAATCCCAAAAGGACTTTGGAAATGTAGTTTAACTCATCATGGAGCGAACCATCTCTAGCAGTGTTTGATTTCTCCTATCAGACACACCATTATGTTGTGGTGTATAAGGAGGAGTGCAATGGGCAATAATCCCATGCTCCTTAAGATGATCCAAAAACTCTTGACTCATATATTCACCTCCACGATCAGAAAGTAGTGACTTAATGGTCTTCTCGAATTGGTTTTCTACTTCCTTTTGAAACACCTTAAATGTTTCAAACACTTCATGTTTATGTTTCAACAAGTAAACATAACCATACCGATTATAGTCATCAGTAAAAGGGACGAAGTAACTTGCTTCTTAGCTCTTTCCACTTGATGTGAATAGGGTTTTCTTGCCATCTTACCAGACATGCATGAAATACACTTTTCAAATGACTTAATGTCAGTTGGGTTGAGAAGTCCATCATGTTTCAACTTCTCCATGCGTTTCTTGCTAATATGTCCAAGACGACAGTGCCACAAGAGAGTAGAGTCCAAGGCAGACTTGGCTCTTTTATTGCTAATAGGAAACATAGAACTATCATTTGTTTTAGAACAAGACATATCAATTTCATAAATACCATCCCGTGGGATAGCACTAAAATAAACAACATTATTTCTAGAAACTGAAATTTCATTATTCGATTCAAAACGATTAACAAAAGCATCGTCAAACAAACAAACAAGAAACTGATATAATTCCTGTAGTAATAGAGGGAGCATAATGACAATTGTTCAAAACAACCACTAATCCACTAGGGAGACATAAATGAAAAAAGCCTATAGCTTCAACACCTGCTCGTTGACCGTTGCCTAGTAAAAAGTTAAAGCTCTAGGCTTCAGCTTCGTACTTCCCCTGAGACCCTGAGTAGTATTACAGATGTGAGTACCACAACCCGTGTCATAAACCCAATATGTATTAGGAAAAGTGTAGAGTTCTATGGTGAAAATACCTGAAGTGCTGCCTCGTTGATATAGCTTCTTCTTTTTCATTAAATCAACGAGATACACGGGACAGTTCCTTCTCCAATGACGTATTTCACCACATTGGTGACATGTCGTGTCCTTAGCAAGATTATCCTTCTTGGGTGGTGGAGGAATCTTAGGCTTGGGAGCATAAGGTGGTTAATGCTCAGGAGCATAAGCCAACTTGTACTTTCCCTTCCCTTGATTCCCCTTAGCAGCCTTAAACGATTTTTCCCATGATTTCTCATGTTGTTTAAGCATAGCATGTAGTTCATTCACAGTCTTTCCCATGCTGTGCATATTATAGTTCTGCACAAATGTGTCATACTCTTTCGAAAGACCAATTAAGATCAGACTAACTCCATAGTTCAGAGTAACGGGATGTCCGAGACGCTCCAAGTTGTCAATGTAGCTCTTCATCTTAAAATATATGAGCTTACAGATTGACCTTCTTCTTGCTTTCACGCGTAAAATTCTCTCGCGGTTTGAAGAAGTTCTTGTTCTGCCTGTTGAGCAAACATAGACTTCAGCTCCTGTAGCATGTCATATGCACAAAGGAGAGTTAGATTTCGTTGGATCTCTAACTCCATGGTCATAAGCATAAAAGCAGCAATGTCTTTTGACCCCTTGACCCGAGCACTGTGAGCTACAAGAGCCTCGGGAGGGACTTGGTGACCAGGAGCTGCAACAGGTGCAACAAGAATGGGATGCTCCAAATAGTTTTCCTTATCTTCAGCTGACAGGATAATGTGAAGCTGGCGATACCAGTCAATAAAGTTAGGTCCAGTGAGTTTTTGTTTCTCAAAAAAACTCGTGAGTACCAAATTGTTTCCAACTGAGGTAGTCATCTACAATTTATAAAATTTCAAATAATTAGTGTTTTCGATAATTAACTTCTTAATAGAATTAAATGCCCAATTAATTACTAATAAGACTAAGATCCATCTTGACCTCCCACTTATTACCAAAGTTCTGACCAATGTGTAAACAAGTAGGGCAAGAGGTAAGCGACGAGCGTTAATTGCATAAAATGCAACTCTTAGACTTATGAGACTGATCAAGGCATTAATAAACAAGTAATAATGTCAGGGGCATGTTTAGTCTCATCTTATGCCTCGGGTCCAAGGTCTGACCAAGCATACTCGAAATAAGTCGACCAAGTAGGAACATGCAAATATCACCAAAAGTCTGACTAATGAGAAAAATTCGCCATAGGTTGGAATGGCCCTAAGGTCTGACCAAATAGGTCAAGCCAAATGCACGTGTTCTTAGTTGGTTGGCATAACCTTAAAATTTTCACATAAAGTATACGCATAAATGTGGTAAAATAGTGTACAAATAAGCATGCAAAACAAATTTGAAAAAATCATTTTTTTAAAAATTTAGTAATGACATTGTAGTAATCATCATGGTTAACGGTAGCTCCAATCGAACTCACAAGGAGGCAGAGGACCAGGTCAACGCGAGGTAATAACCGAAAATCCTTTAGGTGTGACTGTGTGCACCGCCTTATACCCCCTTATAGTTTGTTCTAGTGGGTGAGCCGTACATCCCAAGTGTCCATAGCGTCCATTTTTTAATTTCATGAAAAACTTGTTTCAATAATTAGGTCACTTAATTTTACAAAAACAATTTTCCACGAATCAAATAGCATGTCACAATGAGCATGGTATTTAGGCGTGTAAATTAAGACCATTATTAATGTCATGATTTCGATATGTATTATTCCATATTGCATGCAATTAGGTGTGTAAAACATGTAACAATTATGCACATAAGGAATCACAAACATATAAACAAAGACATTAATAAACACATATTGATCCGAGTTCTCTCGCGAGTCTTCCCCAAAAGGAGAACCATAAGACCATCACTAGGTGCAATACCTAGATCGCCCATACATCACAAAAAGTAATTGAGTGGGTTTTATAGCCATAATACACACAAAAAAATTAATTATGGCAAACTAATTAACCTTTAATTATGCAATTTAATGTATCTAATTAACAATTAATTCAATTAGTTTGTGTCTAAGTATTTTTTATTAATTATTGACAAATATTGCATTATAGTTGTCAAAACAAAAATAAAACAAATAACTAAGCTAGATTTCATGCAGCCTTTTCGCGTGTTTATTAAAGAGTGTAACCCATAATCACAAAAACAAGTTGACTCGTGATGCCATTGTTAGATTAATGAATCTAAGTTAACCATTGACTATGAGTACGCATCGGATAATGGATCTAGTTAATGTAATTACAATTAACACATATAATAAACAAAAAAGGGTAAAAGAGAAACAAGAAAACTAACTCTCATAGTCACCCGCAAGTTACAAACAAGAACTAAGTAATCAACGCGATCACCTCTACGAGTGCTCACACAAACACGTTAAACCAAATACGCCCGATATGCTAGTCGTATCACGTTTACCCAAACAACACTTGTAAAGCTCAATAACCATCAAACCAAACAAACAACCAACTGCTGCCCTTTTGTCCGAGAACTGAAACAACCTGAGACCCAAAAATCCTTTTTGTCCGATATCTGGTAAAGTGAACCCGATTGCCTTCTCTTTTTTGCCCGCGAACTCAGAAAACAAACACTTTATTGGCTTCTAATCGACCAGGAAAATGCCAAGAAACAAGTACTACAAACCCTTGAACAAACTTGGATCGATTGATGCAAGTTAGGGTTTCAATCAAACAAACCCTAGATCAGATTAGGGTTCCGATCGACTAAGGAAAAAGGGTGATTGGATCGGTATTATTATGTTGAGAATGAAGATGTAAATCGTCTGGAATGAGCTAGGTAATGAATGTATATATAGCCTCAAAACCCTAGCATACTTGGGCTTCAACTTGTGCACCAAGTTAAGCTCACATTCCTTTTTCATTCACAATTTACCCTAGGCCAAAACCCACCCCTAACACCCCTCCATGGACCGTCCAATATGGGCTTAGTGTAAGTAGAATTCTGGCTAGTTCATCTCGGGTCAAAGCGGGTCAAACTTGAGCTTAAACGTGAATGTACTCTAGTGTTTATCGTGTGTGCCCCCAATAGGCTCACACACCCTTAGCCGTATTATGCTAATCGAACTCCCACATTCCAACAAATATCGAACAAGTATGATGAAGAGTTGTGATGGTTCGTTTAGTCATGTTAGTTGGTTGTTAACTGTCAAAACTTAATTATAAAAGGGAGCGTTTGGTTCCAGATCCTCAATTTCGTTTATATTCTTAGTAGTATTCTGCCATATATTAACACTTGACCTACGTTCTTCGTTACATGGCAATCTTAAATCATAATGTTTGCTTAATAGGAGGTTATTTGTACACTTTGTTTTTTTGATTTGCATGGCAATCTTAATGCTGCTTAATAGGAGGTTAATTGTACACTTTGTTTTTTTGATTTGCACGCATGACGGTAAAAACTAGTAAAATGTTAAGCATGATATGATGTACATGCAAATCGACTCCCGTCTGTTTATAAGTAGTTTAAAGTATGTTTCTGCATGTGAATAGTTCAAAGCATGTGTTATTAGTAGAGTATAGAAAGAAGCCATTGATGAAAATAATGAAATTGTACCTTGAAAATCTTGAAACAAAAAACAACATGCCATTGTGCGTTCATAAAATCAGTTTGTGCTTGTTTATATCGGATACATGAGCTATATGATTCCTCCAGAAACAAAATGCCAATCAATACATAAACAGTCCTAATCAAAGATATGCCACTGTGATTAGCCGTTGTTAGCATCGTGGAATCGGATGCAAACCCTTCTACAAGCAGCAAAAGAAACTATACATGTTACCTTCCCAAAAGATTGTTGTAGTTTTTAGACGCTAAATAAACATGTTACTTCCAACATGACATCATGTCTAAATGTACTCTAGCTGTTCTTCACCATCTACCATTGTTGTTGTCCCTGGGAGCATTCGTAGGTCGTGCGCCACCGCGCTGCCACATTGTTTGATTAGTGCTGGAACCTGACTCGTTTGCAGACCGGACATTGCCACTAGCTGGCCCGCCTGTCCATCTCATAGGGTAATAACCATGGTTCCCAAATCCATTTGCACCACCCCGCACATAAGCATGAGCATTAGTGCTGGAATCCAAGTCAGTCTTCACAGACCAGACATGACCATCAATTGAGGCAGTCCATGTTGGACGGTAGTAACCGCTGTATCTATTTCCACGCGCACCACCCAGTCCATTAGCATGCCCATAAGTGCTGGAACCCAAGTCACTGTTCACAGACATGACATGACCATTTGTGTTGTTGGCCCTTGTTGGATATTCAGCTGAGCCCCTTGTTGATCTCGGTTGGTAGTAACCACTGTTCCAATTTCCATCTGCGCCACCCCTACCATGGAGATAATTTCGTTGATCGCTTCGATAATCAAGACTGCCTCTACCCCTTGGACTCCAGCCATTTCCTGCTCCTCTAATCGCAACTCCAGGACACGAAGGTCTGAAACCTACACTGGGACCCTGTGTAGCTCCCCGAATTTGGCTATATCTGCAAACCAATATATTACAAAGATGTTATTGCCAAGAGTCATCAAAGAAGTTAAAATTGGAGGGGGGAAAAAAAAAGAAGAGGGGGGGGTTAAATCAACAGACCGATTCCTGCTCTTATGAATGTCCGATTCGGTAACAACCTATTTAATCAGATTATCCAAAAGTTCCATTAAATGGCAATCAAACTCCGGTTATTTTAAATTACATTTATGACTCGAGATAAAAAGCCAAGATAGCATACTGTTTCGGGGATGGTTGTCCCTTCAAACAGACGGGGGATATTCACTGATAAAAACGGTGAATCAAAATATACACATCTGCAAAATCAAGATATGCATAAATAAAAGGATACAACGATAATGATGAATCTGGAAAAGAACTAAAGACCACATTCTCACAAAACATCAATATCGCTTGCAAGTCCACTAGAGTCATGATCTTTCTTGGACTCTGGATTAGGGCGGACAAAACCTGTTATATCTCCACTGAATTCAAAACAACATAAAACATATACATTAGAAAAACAATCCACAAAAATAACCAAATCTTAATAAGAAAAATCAAAACCTTAAGCCTGTATCAATCTTGATCGAGCTATTTTGATCGATAGCACCCTTATCATTGAAGGTTGAGATGATTCTTGAAGCAAAACTTTCAGAAGAATGTACAAATAACAAATCAACGTTTTCCCCATTTCTTTTAGCTTCCTCTTCCTGATTAGTATAGGCAACATTATAAGATAATAAAATTAAGTTGAGTCATGATCAGATGTATAATGGATTGAAGTTCAGTCTTACATTGAGTTCCTTCTCGATCTTCTTTGTTGCAGAAAGCAGGTGCTCTTCGTTAATGAAAGGCAACTTGCAGATACCCTTTTAAATTGTTAACAAATCACCAAAAGGTTATTATACAGGTATATAGAAAACATGTGCCTAAAAGAAATCCGTAGTCACATCCAACTATAGAAACAAATCTTTGAACGATGATTAGCATCTAACCTGCCAGAGAAATCTTTTCCCATCGGTATCTATATCAAAATCTGAATATAAATGGCAGAAAATAAGCATAAGTTATTTTTCAAAGTTATTCAACAACACCAAGCATAACTAAAGCTCACCGTCCGGATAAAAATCAATAATTGTTGATTCATTATCTGTCATGAGCGACTGATATGAAGCAGGAAGTGCATGTGCACTGCATAAACAGATCAGCTGAATATAAATGTACCATGAACAAAAACAGAATAAGTGAAAACATTTATCCGATAAGGAATTTCAGTAACTTGCCTAATTGGAGGGAGAACAGCCAGGAGCTGATCAAATGGTTTAAACGGCACTCCTTTTTGAAATACCACTTTTGTACTTGATAGGCCTTTCATATCTGATGCAAATGGCCCATAGTGGTATGGATAAAACCTGTAGGGAATACATTTCGCATATTTAGAAAAGTGTTTAGTAGTGGAGAACATGAAGACATAAACTTCAACTTAATTCATAACATGTGACTCACCAAGTCCACGATGGAACTCCTGAGAAGTAGTACAAAAGTACCCAACACAACCCCTCAGTGTATTTTTCCACCTACAAAAAAGAAAGAAATCTAGTTCAGCACAAAAAACTATTTGGAAACAACGAAATGCATGTGATATATACTGGACGGATCATTTGCTGTTTTGAGAAATTATGTTGAATTCTTTTAGCGTAATACATACCACTTTCTTCCTCGTTTTCTCCACATCTTCCTCCGTTTCAGCACCAAACTTTTTTTCATAATACCGTTTTCTCCATCCAGGAGAACCAAATTTTACCTAACAAGTTTTGTTTAAAATAGGAGTAAGCCATGGTTAACTACAGCCCGCATAAATGTCGATGTCTCCAAAAAGGATCAATACCATGTCGGTAACAAGACCATTCTTGAATACATCGGATGTCTTACGAGTGTAGGTTTTCAGCTGCTCCTTCAACATTTTTGTGTTCTCAACAATCTGAGATCAAAAGAAAAACATGTCATGTCATGTCACATATACGTATAAATATATAATCTAATAAAAAAGCAATAAAATATAGAGAAAAAAAGCAGTGCCCAACAATATGGGATACCTGCACATCGTGCTCGTGAGAACTGCTGCTGCATGGAAATGCAGCATTAGAGCACGTAGCTGGCTCCTTCATGTTACATGTACTTATCACAGGAAACAATTCCTCCTCTCCATTATCACCCTAGACGAAAGAATAATGAATATGAAAATGAAAATGTAAGAATTTGCAAGTGATATTATGAAATAGAGATAACTGTGACATAAAAATGCTTAAAACACAAGTTCAAAGACTCTACTATTTGTAAGAAATTTAGTGACATTTTTTAAGAACTTATATCTAGATCAATCACTTGTTAACATAAAACCGTCAATTTGAATCTCTACATACAGAAAGGGAGCTGGGAACATGGAAATAGTTTTACACCTTAATAATAAAACATATAAATGCAAAACATTTGTTGACAAACGAAGGTACATGGACAATCTTTGTGTCTAATTGAAAAAATTAATTATATACATACCGTATCATGGTTGTCTGAAAATAAGCGTCTTAATATACTATCACGGATAGCTGATCTCTTCTTGAAGATTTTATCTTCGTATGCTCCTACAGCAAGGATGAACTTTTCAACCCTTTTAAACTTGATGTAATTTCCTTTCTTATCGTTTACCTGTTCCAATTTTTTAAAAGCTATAAAAAGCAGGATTTCCAAATAAAAACAACCTATCAAGTAGATATGGAATTGTCAAAGAAGCTTGAAAAAGATACGAATCTACAAGGCTGCCAAGTTTTGATCCTAAAAAAATACTACTAGATTGGAGTTTTAAAAAAACAGTGCTTTTGCAGCCAGGAAAACAAATGATACATTACACACTAACCTTTTGGACATCAATAAGATGACCTCCAAGGTTCTTGAACTCTTCCTTGTATACATGAAGTAACAGGTCCATAGCACCCTGGCCAAAAACCATTAAGTTATTTATTTATGTAGGACAAAAGCTGCAATAGTTGTGATGTCTCGCAAAACATTGCAAGTTTGCAAAATTAGATTTGGTATGGAGCAGCATTTTTCAATCAAACATTTCATCTTTTACATTGTCATCATTCCAAATTTCTTGAGACAAAGTAGTAGCTAAATAATGAAAAGCTTCAAACCTCGTGAATTTCCAATGTAGGCATATGGGGCAAAAAATCATTCCCAGCAAAAACACAAATGAAGATGAAATCATCAATTAGTCGTTCAACATCCAACTCAAATTTCTTTGGCAATTTCATCGTTCCCAAATCAAGGTTCAAATATTGTCTCGGTATCCATATATGAAGAAACTGCAACGATGGCAAACAATCAAATCAAATTAACAGTAAAATGAGAATAACACATATTTATGATCCACACGTTACCATACCTGGTAAGGCTTCTTCACAAGAGACTTTGGCTTCCTAACACTCGAAATTTCAAGGTTGCTCATCTTTTCCACAGTATCTTTCAATTCTCGGTCACGATCACACTAAAAAGAAAGATAATTAAGAAAAGAATGTTCAATAAGTAACAGATAACAAAAACCTAAAGTTTAAATCTCCAAATCAGACTCAAAATTTTACAACCTCCACTTCAGATGTTTCAGCCAGAAATGACACGGAAGCCTTAGTTACTTGTGGCTTGTCTTCGGCAAAAACATTCTGATGACAAGAGAAATTGATTTACATTCATGAAGAATTACTAGAGAATGTACCCAACATAGAAGTAATTAAATTTGTAACCTCTCGCAAGATAGAAAAATGGATTTCATGGGTGGCAGGGTCAGCATGATAAGGTCTGCATCCTGCACATGCGAAAATACAGAACAAAAGATTAGACGACATAACTTCAAAGTTATTTTAATAAGAAACTTAAGAGGTTTTTAACTAAATTTTACTAATTCGCCATAAGATCCATAAATTTGACCCAATGTCGATCATTTACCACCCAAACATGGCTCGTGTATACTGAGAAAATATCTATTTACCAGACCATACAAAACATGGCTTGTGTCTGGATTGTAACCAGGGCTGGTGCGTTGACTCCTTATGAAGGACATTATTTTGTGTTCTCCTTCACCAGGGGCATTAGAATCTGAAAGAATTACCTACAAATGATTGAATATTAACAGAAGACATGTCCATCAGGATGCATAGAATAACCAAACTATGGAATCCGTCAAGATGCACAATACATACCTTCAGTTGTTTCCAAGCTGGATTTCCTGCGATACGCAAACAGATATAACTTTGAAGTTGTTTAGACAAATCATACATGAACTGAGTTCCTGGAGTTATTACATTGGAATCCGACAGTTCTGAATCCTCGCTCGGCAGAACATCTCTACCTTCAACTTCATATTGTCTTCTCAGTCTATGTTCCTCCTTCCGCTAAACACACATTTATTTAGACTAAAATGAATAAGATGGTAACAGATATGAACTTAAGCATGCAGCGATTGTTTAATCTCCAGTGTTGGTGTAAATTGTCGTTTGGTTTCTGCTCAAGAGTGTTTCAGGTAAAAAAAGTGCAATGTTTCAACCTTTTTTACATGTTTTCCACAAACACATGCCAGAAAACAATTGACGTGTATATGAATTGTGCTGCATTTTGATTCAGTAGAGTTGTTCATGGGTAATTGTGAACCAAATAAAGTCCTTTTGAATAAGCATCTAAAGACTTCATATTCCAATAAGCACATCCATCAAGCAATTTCAAACACCCCAATACATTCATTTTTGTTAGAGGTGGCAATTTGTGCCCAAAATAAAATTTAAAAAAAAAGAAAAAAAAAAAGAAAAAAAAAAAACCTTATATGGGCTAATTTGTAAAACATTTGGGCACATATAGTCCCCTTCTTTTTTTAAAATGGGCATGTATGAATGGGCATTAACGGACACATATATTCTCTCAATTGGAGAACATTACAATTGTTTTTAAAAGGAAAAACTTTTGGATATAATATATTTAATTTTTTAAATATATAAATACAAGGTTGAAAAAATCGCTCGGCGGTACCGTGGCGGTTGACCCCCGCCAAGCGCCATAGCCGCCATGGCAGCGCCATGGCGGAGACCATAAATTATAAAGGAATTTATCTAAAAAATAAATATTAGCAATATTAATTATAAAAACTAGCTCAAATTAAAACAAAATCAATAAAATCAAAGTTGAACACCATGAATTTGAAAAAAAAAACCTAGATCTGAAGTTGACTGGCGTTGACAGGTCTGCCGCCTAGGCCGATTTTGACCGTCAAGCTCCGATTTTGACCGAACCAGTAAGTTAGACCGATATGGTAAATATCGTGGCGGTAGACAACCGCCAACCGTCATGGCACCTCCATATATGCCGCCATGGCCAATTTTTACAGCACTGTATAAATGAGGCGTTACGTTTGGGGAATTTATTTCGTCGTTTTGGGTTTTTTCTAAAGCGATCCGTATAACATGTGCCCGTTTGACCCGTGTCCATTTAAGCTCGTGCCCGTTCGGGGCCACGCCCGTTTGGACCTTGCCCGCCCGTTTTGCCACCTTTAACTTTTGTTTACAAGGGAGATATTTGTGAGTGTTATTGTTTATGCTTATTATTTAATTTATAAGTAAAATAACCAAATGGCTTGTAGGTGGTAGCCTAGCCGTATATGTGACATGATCCCTAACCAAATCATTGTGGGTTCTAGTCCGGTCTAGAATATTTGTAAAGATCGCGAGATTGTTTGTTGTCTTAAGAATAAAATTAAGTGAAATGTTTTTTTTTTTTTTTTTTTTTTCTCTCTTTCATCATAAGCTTATTAGTTTTATATCGATCAGGAAAATTGACATACAAAAAATTACAAATCTCAACATGAAGTATATGACTAATTTACTCTGACAAAAAAATAAACAAATCGATGATCCCAACTATAGTTTGATTTTGATCAAACTTATCTACATATTTCGAACTTAAAAATTCACTAAGAGCACTTGGTATGTTAATGCAACTCTTGCGTTATGGTCTACGTGGACTTCCTTTGCCTTGCGTTAAGTGTGAGTTATGATACCATGGGTCTAAGTTAAGGGCATGAGTTAACCCCCAAGTTACCATGGTAACTCACGATAAGACGCAAACATGAATTAAAAATAAAAAATAAATAAATAAATAAAATAAAATAAATAACCGGGCCAAAATGTTGAGTTATGATAATGGGTGTTTTTTGTGAGTTAAGGTTGAAATGTTAAAGCTGATGTGGCGTGGCGCTGAGTTATGGCATAACCTAAGTTATGATACCAAGTGCTCTAATATCTAAAAAGTTGATTGTGCGTTATGAGTTAACCTTTTATAACCATGTGTTGTGTTCAAAAAATTGTCTACCCGAGAAACGTACAGGGTTCTGGTTTAACCGGTTTAAAAAAGAAATAGTAGAAAATTTACACAATTTTAACAATCTCAATCATTCCCTAATATCCAGTTATCCACACCACAAAAAGCATAGTAAAAGTCCCACATTTGTTATGGTAAACCAATAACTTGCATAAAGAAAAGCTCACAAGAGTCTCATGGTCTTGAGCATTTCTAAATCTTCGTGTTCTTTGTTGATTCATCTTGGCTCTTGGTGCAACTCCATCTGCATCAACACACAAAACTATATGTCAACTTGACAACTTCTAATATCTCCAAAAACAAACAGTACATACAAAAGTTAATGCATATCAGTAGCAATTAAAAACTTAAATCTTACCTATGAAATGACTTATAAATAAAACAAAATAACTTACCAATAGCCATGTATAGCAATTTTCTCGGCCTTACAATATTCACAAGTCTATCAATATACTCAAAGACATTTTTGAAAACTTCATCATAAGTTACGGGACTATTTTCCTGTAAACAAAACAACACAAAATTCCATTTAAAAATTATTAATTAAAAAAAAGAGAGAGAGAGACTGTTCATGCAACTACATACATGCATAAACGTTGAAAGAAAAAAACGTTCCTCATCATTTTCAGGATGAAAACAAGGATGGATAATACCATTCATATCAAGATAAAGATTATCAAATTCTATGCCATTTGGGTTTGGTAAGCAAGTGTTTTTTTCATCATCTAAACTCTTTTCAACTGCATCAACGACTATTTTAGGATACTTCCTTGCAAGCCAACGGTAAAAAGATGGTACACCCATATTGTTTCTTGTGTTTTTTTTAGGAAAGGCTTTTACTTTTTTGGAGTATATCTATTGTAGAAAAATGAATTTTTAAAGAGAAGATTAAGAGGCGTTTGAAATGACGGTGTGTTTAGGTCCCAATAGTTTTGGCAGAGATTATGATTACACTATAGGGATGTGCTAAACTGTTCAATTATCCTTTGGAAAACTAAGGACCCGTTTAGTTGACATGATTTGGAGTGAGATTTACTGATGGTAAATTTAGGGCCCGTTTGGTTTGTATATGGTTTTAGGATTAGGATTTGGGTTAGGATTATGATTTAGATTTGAATTTGGATTTGAATTATGAGAGAGAAAAAAAATATTAAGTTAAAATATTTATTTATTAAATTGATAATAAGATTTAAATTAAATACATATATTAAAATAAATAAATAATAACTAATGAGTGGTTGAAATGTAAGTGGGTCTCACTATTTTGAATAAGGACAAAATTTTATGAAAGAAAAATTAAAAACCCGACATACTAGTAGGGAATTCCTCAATGACAAATATTGAGCAACCAATCCCAATCTTGGGGCCCACACATTTGTACCAAACAAACATTTTTACTGTCATGCCAAAATCCTAAACCAATAGCATCAAACAAACGGGCCCTTATACTCCGTATTGTTTGGTATCTTGAAGTGGGCCCTCAGATTGGCATTCAAAGTTGAATATATGCTATCTTTTAATCCAAGGCATATGTTCCGTTTACACAAATATCACCTTTATTTCATGTCTTTTTTCATTATGCTTGGGCCATTCTTTCACCTCTACCACTCATTCATATTTAGCTCTTTTTAGTTTTTGATTTTATAACAACAAATTTCATTTATAAATCATATATGTATTTATATAACAAATAATATTTAAATCAAATCCAAACTTAGATCCTGATCCAAATCTAAATCTAAATCCAAATCCTAAACCCATCTACAAACCAAACGGGCCCTAAAAGTTTAGTTGAAATAGTATACAGTTTCTCTAGTTTGTTGATTGTTGCATTGCATAGTTGCATGTATGGTTGTACCATCGTTAGTGGGGGTAGTTTCTATGTTAGTGGTGAACTACTAGTTTGTAAAACTAGTCGATCAAAGTTTATAACCAAAATAAACATATTTATTTTTAATAAATTATTTTTGTTAGATTTATACTTTTTTTATCTCAAAATAATTGTTTATAAATATAAAAAGAAATACAATTTTTAAAATTTTGTTATTGACTTTCTTTTTACTCTTTCTGTATCAAAATTATTGTCATGAGAGAAATCATAAAGTTTAATAAAACTGGTCTTTATCGATGGCCATTTCTATCGGAATCCGTCGGTATAAGTTGTTTCCGACATATTTGTGACAGGAAAAGTGTGTCGGTGAATCTTGGTCGGTAATTGATATCTGTCAGAAATAGCGACAGAAAACATGTGTTAGAAACTCTGTCGGTAAAGTTTTTGTAGGAACTGTCGGTATAGTTTCTGTCGGGAAGTCATTGGAAACAGTTCCATCGGAAATCCGCCAGTAAACTATAGTCGGTAAAGGGCTACATTTCTGTCAGAAATAGTTGTCGCAATATCTTCGAAATAAGACAAATAATTGCACATGTTATATATTCCTGAATGCAAAATAGCTCACAAGAAACCAATTAATAAAAAGGATTGTATTCATATATTTAACGGATTGTCATTATTCACATCAAAAAAATTGCATTCAATTCAAAATCTAAATCGAGCCATTCAAAACATTCAAGACGAAATTAAATTATCCAATCTAAGTATTCAAAATGATATGACACTATCCAACTACCCGCAGGGGGGATTGTTAAACTTCTGGTTTATCTTTCGTTGTGACTCCTCTCTCAACCTTCTTCGCGAGCATTACCCTCCAATTCCCTTTGTTACACGTGTTCTTGCACATAACGTTCCACTTGTTGTTTTAATTGCACTTGCATTTCTAGTTCCAATCATGATCTCATCTATATGTTTTCCTTTTGCAACTTTCATATGGTCTCTTCCAAAATTGTACCTACATTATATCAAGTCCCATTAAATGAGAACTTATATAATGACTTGTGTATGTCGGAACACAGTTATCAAGGACTTGGCAGAAAATCATATTTACAGACCAAGTATGAGAATTGAGAAGAACAATGCCAGTATACATAAAGTACGATATTAATAGTATGATACGAATAGTGTGAATAGTCATGGAAAAAGCTATATGTAAACCTGCAAATGGGTATCTTCACCAGTATCTTCACATATGCTTGCCATCAACAGTCCCCATTTCGTATTTATTCCTACGCTAGTTGGTATGTGCTAAAACACATACTTTTTTGTTATCAAAATAGACCCAAAATAACCAAGATAGAGCCGTTTATTACTAATATTTGTGGTTTTCTTGAGTTTGTGTTTGTGCAGGTATGGATATGTAAAAACACGCAAAAAGAAGCCAAATCAGACGTAAATCCGAGCACGAGAGATTAAGAGAGCTTAAGCGAGGAAGATCATAATTGAGCATTTATGAAGATTTTATTCTCAGAGGATGATTTTGGAAGTTTTGATCAAAGTTTGAAGAAATGTCGAAATGGTCCCGAACTTTCAGAATGACGAGAAAACACCCTTGAAGATTCAGAAATTTGCAATTTAGCCCTTGGTCTATTTGAGGATTGTCAAGAGTGGTCCTTGAAGATACTTTCAGAATCTACATGATTGGTCCCTTAGAAATCCGAAATTACATCATTAGTCCCTATGGTTACCTAATGGATCTTAAGCTAGTCCAATGTATATGTATATCCATGATCCAATCCACTTAACAACCTTCGGTCCAATAAACAAAACACCCGGCCCAAACACTAGACCCGGCCACGTTTGATAATTCCCCAACCCGAATACCAACTTAAACGCTATCCAAACCAGGTCAACCCATTGGACCCGGTCAACATTATTGAAATAATATAAAAAAATCAAACGCGCCCCAAACAGTACCCTTCTCCTTCTTCCTCCCAAACGCACCCCTTACACCACCAATTACCCAATCCCCAAACATCATACCTCGTACTAAGGATCTTTCAAGACCTTATCCTCGGTGACTTGTCAAATTAAGCACGCGTGGACAAATGGCACTAGCTTATTGGCCGTGACACCTCATTGAGTGAATTGGAGCAATCTGATTGGTGCAAGTGACAAGGATTGAATGAGTGGCTGCTATTTGCTTCTAGGTTCTTCTCAAAGGCATCCCAAGACCTCCTCAAGGCTATAAAAGGACACCTTTGGCTCACATTTCATTTCGTGCAATCCTTTAGTTTATTTTAGCTTATTGTTATTGTATTTCAGTATTTTCTTAAATGTTTTTCTTAAGCTTTTATTGTACTCTCAGTTTCTTGTAAACCTTTTTCAATATTAATCAAAGTTCAAGTTTTTAGATTTCATCTTGCAATTCGTATTTATAATAATCAATAAGCTATATGGAGTAATGGAATAAGTTCATCTTAGCTTATTATAGCTTTTGTGAGCTTATATTGCACCCTCATTCATTTACATTCACAAAATCTACAAGTCAACGAAAGTCAACTGTGGTGGTGATCTTGGTTCAGAAATGGTTATGGTTTGATTGTGATGGGTTGATTAGATGATAAATGGGTTAGGATAGTGGTCCTTTTTTGGTTTGCAAGCCATAGTGGCTAGGATTCTTGTAAGTGCTAATTTTCATTTCATATCTAGCTTATAAGTAGTAGCAGTTAGCATTTCTCATAGATCTGTTTTAGTAGTGATTATTGATGTCTCATTAACCTTATTTTAATGTATTGGATCTGTTTTAATGTGAAAATAATCTTGTCTTTGATATTTGGTTAATATATTTGCACATCAAGTCTATAAAAGGGTGTTTGGATTAGAACTAAAAATGAGCTAGAGGTTAACTTGTTGCAGTAGATCATTTGGTTTAGGTTCATCTTAGTTTATTACATTCACATAAGTCATCTTTTTGCATCTAAATACACAGAAAGTCAAAACAAATTGGTAACTGATCTTGTTTGCATAACCTGTTGGAATCAGTCACCATAATCAATTCAAATAGGTTTAAAACTTGATAAGCTTGCTTGATAAAGTTGCATTACATCATATTTAATCTAAATCAGTAAATCATTTGATCTCAAAATCCACAAAAGTCAAACTTTCCAAACTGTTTCAAAAAGTCAAAATGGTGTAAAAGCAGTTTTTTGCAGATATTGCAGCAAGTGCACAGTGCTTGTTTTAAGTAGTTAAGGTCTGATTTTTGGTCTATTTGCAGTCTGCTAGGTGGTCTTCAAGGCCACATATCATTTTGGCTTAAGCTTATCTGAGAAGCTTGTGCATTAGCTCAAACATAGGTCCTGTTCACTGTTTGGCTTATAGAATCAGTTAGCTTATAATCTTATGCATCTGCTTATTTGAGGATAGGAGTAGCTTAATTTAGTTGGTTTTAGCTTATTTCAGTATAATCTAGCTTAAGTAGAAGTTTGGTGGCTTAATTTGTTGATTAGCTTATTGAAAAGTGCTTATTTGGTATCCATTAACACTGCACTCGATTTCTTACACATAATCATCATATTTGACATTTTTCCTAGGACCAGAATAGCATTTTAGCATTTTCCTGAATTTTTCATTAATTTTGGTCACTGTTTTCTATTTTTCTAGATTTAAAATAGTTTTAATCACTTTTAATTAGCTTTAATTGCAATTAATTAAGAAAAAGTTCAAAAAAATAATTTTTCATTTTTTCCAGTTTAAGAAAAATATAAAAAGCATAAAAAATATTTTTCCTTATTTTTCCCCTTTTATTTGATATTTTTCACAATTTAAATTAGATTAAAATAGTTTTAAATCAGTAGAAAATAGAAAATTAATCTGAAAAATAAAAAAATGGTTTTGAAAAGTCTCTTATGATATTTTAGATTTTATAAAAATAGTTTCACATTTTTCCTTTTGATTTTTATAATTTTTAGAATTTTAATTTAGTTTAAATAGTTAAAAATTAGTTTTTAATTAGAATAAAATCCAGAAAAATCCAAAAAAAATAGTTTTAATTCTAAATTAGTTTTTACATTACATTTCCAGAGTAAAAATAATTTTAGGCATTTTTAGGATATAATTTAGACATAGTTGCATTTTAATTACGATTTAGTAATTCAACTTAGGATTTCCGTAGAATAGATTCCCTTAATTACTTTCCCCATTCTCGTAGTTTAATAAACAAAACCAAACAAATCAAAACATCGAGCATTAAATTCCAAACCAAGAACGACGTTGGCAATTCACTCGTTGGAAAACGATTGGGTTGTCTAATCGTATACACAATCACACACGGGATTTGATTTATTATTCTTTTACCTAAAGGAATTTGAATCTATCTTCGTGATTATTTTTATATCGATATTGAGGTTTTATCCACACACATAACCCCTAAGCCTTCGTTATCAAAGAATCAGTCCCGTTTTAAGTTTCTTACGGTTAGTCATTCACAAGTGGCTAGCTTGTGTGAGTAAACTTGACGTTGCTTGTTGGCATTGAAATCAAATTTTGGCGCCGCTTCCGGGGAGGTTGTGTCACGACAATATCGTTTGAGGTTTGACGATTAGTGACTCGAGATCCTTCATTCGTGAAGTTACTATTTTTCTATAAAAATAAAAAAGTAAAAAATATTTTCCTTTTTCTTTTGTATATATATATCATATTAAAAATACAAAAAGATTTTCTCTTGTGTTTTTGCTAATAAATAGAAGACACCAATTATATAACATTCTCAACGGAGGTGTTATCATTAATAAGTTCTCGAACTAAAGATCAAAAACTTGCCTTTGTGTCGCTTGTGGATTTATTTATTTCTATCGGATAAACAAATTGTGTGGTGGGTATAAGGACGGCCTGACATTAAATTGCGGTAAAGAAGCGGGTTTTTAATAAGCTTCCGCTGACCTAAAAAGCTTCTCCGCTTCGCTTGTGCGTTTGTCTTGTAGAGATGATTTATTCACTTGGGATTATTGGTTAAGTTCACCGTGTTTTCGAATACCGTTCGTTTTAATTGCCCTGGTTTTGAAAGTGCATGCGCACTCGTTCTAATAACTACTGACCGATCACGTGAAGCGCTACAATTCCGCGAAGGCGAAATAGACGTGCTCCCTTAGTCGAACCCGAGATTCGAACTAATCAAGACCCGCCCATCATCGAAATGGCGGAGGACAACCGATCTATGCTAGAGCAACTCCAAGCACCCACCGAGGGTTATGTAGAAGCCATCGTCGTCGTCCGGCAATCGCGTTGCGATAACTTCGAGCTTAAACACGGATTGATAAATTTGGTTTCGTCAAGCCAATTTTACGGATTTGCGAGAGACGATCCTCACTCTCATATCCGACGATTCAACAAGCTCACGTCTACGATCAAGTACCGTAACGTTCCGGAAGAGGCTATCAAGCTTCTACTCTTCCCATTTTCACTCGAGGGGGCCGCCCGGATTTGGCTCGAAAAACTACACCCTCGATCGATAACCACATGGGAGAATTTAGTATCAAAATTCGTGAACGAATTCTTCCCACCATCTAAAACCACAAGCTTAAAAAATGAAATAACTAAATTCACACAAAGATTTGATGAATCATTTAGTGAGGCATGGGACCGATTCAAAGATTTGCTTAGGCAATGTCCCCATCATGGTTTTTCTGAGTTGCACCAACTTGATATGTTTTATAACGGTTTGAATGAGAATGATCAAGACTCTCTCAATGCCGCCGCTGGTGGTAATTTGTTGACCCGATCAACGAGAGATGCCTTGACCATTATTGAGAACAAATCTAAAGTTCGTACCTCCCGTAGCAAATCGGTTCTTTGCCGAGTGAATGATACACCATCGTCTTCGTCTCACGGAAATACGTCTAGCACCGATGCTAAGATTGATAAGCTTACGGATATGATCCTGGCTTTGGTTAAGAGTAATTCTTCTCCACCCGCTCAAGTCAAAGCGGTGGAAACGACTTGTACTACTTGTGGTGGCCCGCATGCCTACTACAATTGTACCGCCACCGATGGACATCCTTTCAATGCTAATGCCGTAACCGGAGGTAACCAATACCGTTCTCAAGTTGAACCGAATCCTCGTGTTAGTGATCAAATGGTACCTCCGGGATTTTCTCCATCGAACAATCCGAATCGTTTTAATCAGAATCAAGTTCGTGGACCAAATGTTCAAAACCAATTCAAAGCTCCACCAAATCAATACCCAAACCAAGGAGTTAACTACAATCAAGGATATCAAAACCCAAGCTATCAAGCTTCACCTTTGCCTTCAAATGAATTTACAACTTATGTTCAGAACACCAATTCTACCATCCACACTATGCAAAATCCGATTACAAGTTTGAGGAACGAGTTTCAATCTTCGTTAACTAGACAAAGCAATGAGTTTAGGAATGAGATTCGACTTTAGAACAACAAATTGGAGACTTCACAGAATAAACTTGAAAATATGTTGCATCTTTGTTTTGTGCCAAATAAGTCAACCCTCGAGTTCCGGTTCTCTCCCAAGTAATACGGTTCCAAACCCGAAGGAGAAATGAAATCGTAACCATTCGAGATGATGGGCCCTCGATGACTACTTCCTCTCCGGTGAGGAATGTAGCACAAGAGACCGAGGTGACAAAGGACCCGGTAATTCCTCTTGATAAAGGAAAAGCCAAATACGTCCAACCTCCGGTTGCCCAAGTTCCTTCTATCTCCGTCATAACACCAAGTTCTAATCTTGCACCGTGCAAATCGATTCAATCACGATTAGACAAAATGAAAGTTGTTTCTGAAACAAAGTTTAAACTTACGACCGATATGATCAAAGCTGCTGACATGATTTATGAAAAGAAATTGGAACAAATTTCAGAGATTTCACTTGAGCCTACACCGTTTAATTCTTCCTCAAACCAAGCTCCTGAGAAGCTTGGTGATCCCGGGAAATTTCTCCTTCCTTGCTCTTTAAATGATCTTGAGGAATGTAATGCCTTGACCGATTCAAGTGCAAGCATAAGTCTCATGCCTCTTGCGATATATCATGAGCTTGGATTGAAGACTCTTATACCGATTCGTATGACTATCGAATTAGCTAATCGAACAATTGCTCACACGGTTGGTGTAGTCAACGATGTTATGGTACAAGTGGATAAATTCCATTTTCCCGTGGATTTCGCCGTCATTGATATAGAGGTTGGCCTTGAGTCCCTCTCACTCTTGGAAGACCATTCTTGAGGACCGCAAAAGTCCTTGTGGATCATTACCAAGGAACGTTAACGATCAGAAAAGGAAATGATAAGATTGTGTTTTATGCCGAACAAACGTTAAAACCTCCACCCGATGATCATTCGATTCATAGCATCGGTGTGATTGATTTCTCTGAAGAAAGTGGCAATCCCACTGTACCGTCTAATCCGATTATGACCGACTCTTTCCCGTCTATCACTACGGAAAGTGACCCTACTTGGGAAGAGATCGAGGCCTTTCTTAATGATGATTCAATTCCCATTGAGATTGATGATGCTACTTTTGACCGGAGGGGACATTCTTTTCTTGAAAAATTGTTATATGACGAGCCATCTTCTTACCCCCCTCCGGATGATCCGGATGAGGTGAAGAAAGTTGAACCTATAGTGGTGGAAACTGCTAGCTCTAAGAGCACACCACTTGTCCCACCTCCAATATCTAAGAAAATCACCCTTCCTTTGAGTGGCAATCCCACTCCTTCTTACGAAATTATGGAAATTTCTTCGAGACATCTTTCAATCCAGAATCTTTCAAAAGCGACATTCACAAATCCCTTGTTTGAATTGATTCGAAGATAATCAAATTTTTGAGAATCAACTCTTTGACGAAGAAAGTGAGGAGTTCACCGATGAACTTGCTCCCACCGACTCGATCCTTTCTAAAGAAGATGAATACGATGATCCGTTTTTCCCGAAGAAAGATAAGGAAGTGAAGTTTTCGACAGATGAACTTGTTGATCCTAAGGTCCAACACTATTTTTTATCCGAGAGTGATTCCTCTCCTCGTGAGGATTTTCACGTAGATGATACTTTGATTTCCTTCGTCTCCGAGGACAAGATTTTTAATCCTGGGATACTCTTCGGAGAGGACATTCTTATCACAAAAGTTAACCGGAACAAGGATCCTCTCTTGGATGCCTTCGTTGATGAGCCTTTGAGTAACACCTTTCTATACCATGAGCTCCCGACTTCTTTGGAGTATTCTCTTATCGATCCTTCATCCCTTCGTTCGCCCGCAAAACCGCCGGATGATGGATCGATCTTTCATATGCCTTATGTGAGTTTGGGAGGAGTCATTCTTGATGTGCTGATGCCCGACACTTTCTTCACCACCCAACCCACCCAGTCTCATTCTTTCGGGAATGAGGACACCGTTTTTGACCCTGGTATCTCTACCACTTTCTTCCCCAAGGACAAATGAATTCGGGGACGAGTCGGGCTAGCGACTCGTTTAAGAAAAACAGTGGCGCTTCGTGGGAGGCACCCCATGCTTATCCATCTATCTTCTTTCTATTTTCTAATAAGTGACGCGGAGGGGTCCGCCTCTTCGATTTCTCGTGTTTGGTTGTTTGTGATGTTGTGTTTAGGATGTTCCCGATATGAAGACTCTCGTGCTCGAAGTTTGTCATTTCTCCACTCGAGTTTCATGATCAATGCTGATGGAAATCCGATATCCTAATCTTATCGACTAACATTTATCTTTGAGCATACTTAATAAACGGCTTTTAGATTTTCGTTGATACCCTTGCTTTTAAACATTGAGGACAATGTTTCGTTCTCGTCTGGGGTAGGGTAATCTTCGATTTGATTTGACCGCACTTGCTTATTTCTGTTGTGTTTCTCTCGTAACCCGTTTTTCCTTAGAAAATGAAAAATTGTGCAAAAATGAGAAAAATTTAAAATTTTTGTAAGCTTTTGTTAAGTCTTTTTGATTGAAAAGTTTGCTAGTCTCTTAGATAAGAAGCTATAAAATGCTAATTCTAGCTCACAAGGCCAAGATTTTGCAAGTTTCCCTGAGTGACTTTAAATATGCATGACTTGATTTCATTAGACGAGGCATTGGCTAAGTTAATATATGTTTTGACACCTTGTTAACTTTCATTTGGTGAGAGTAGGAATATAATTGACTTGACCAGCGTGTTGAGCCCTAGCTTGTTCCCTTAACCATAGATAATCTAAAATTATCGGCTAAGCATCTGCGGATCTCATTATTTGGGATTTTAAATTTGGAGAGATCGAGAAATGATAGAGTTACTTATGAGTTTAGATGCTAAGCGTGGAGTAGTTGGTTCTCTTTAGAGCCCATCGAAGGTACTTATGGCTTTTGTTCCCACAAAATTGTTTCACCCCATATCTGTCTAATAATAATTAGAGATGTTGAGTTTTTGGCGATAGTTAGTTCTTTATCTTCTTAAAAGAATCTTTGTTTTAAAATTGGGTACACATCAAGGATCCGTAATAAATAAATGAGTAATAAGTGATATGTGAAATGTAATAAGTAAAGTTGTGAGCTGCGGTGTCGAGATCGGACCCTTGGATCTTTAGCCAGGATTGAGTGAGGTCTTAGCCTAGCCAGCCGGGATCCTCATTTCATGAAGCCTATAGTCTTGGAATTACCCCGTGAAGCTCCGTGGTTCACAGCTCATATAAGTAAAGGTATAAGTGCAATATATATTAAAAAAAGAAAAAAAAAATGTTGAAAAATGAAAATGAAAAATAAAGTATAAGTGAATAAAAATTCCTTGATGTGGACCTCATTTTTACGACAATGGTTCTTGAAAGAAGGCGGATAACTAATTATCGACTTAGCTTCATATCTTTATCAGATTAATTCTTATCGAAACGAGAATTATGAAGAAATTCATTTCTCACAAAAATAAAAAAATCTAGAGGAAATAGGAAAATGGGAACGAAAGGTAAGTACACAAGTAACTTCCATGGGTAGTGTTAGCATCTAGAATTATTTTTAACAATGATTTCGGTTTTACGCTTAGTTTGGGAACTTGTGAAAAATCAGGGACGATGTATTCTATCCGTATGGTCACTTCACGCTGTGTTGTGTTTTCTACTCCGTGATCCTAACGTGTCGTTTGAAAAATGTTGGAGTTATTGATCGACATGAAAGTTCAACAAACCGTCATTCATAATCGGAATGTGCATAATCGTGATATCTATATATGTGAATTAAAGGTAAACGGGGCGTTTTTAGAATTAAGGCTTTCTTAATCTCTTTTGAGGAACCTTGACTACTTCTTCTCTAATTGGTTTGTCTAAACTGTTTTAAGTTTCTTACGGTTAGTCATTCACAAGTGGCTAGCTTGTGTGAGATAACTTGACGGTTTGGACATATCAATGGTTTAGTAGAAAGAGATTGAAATCCTTGGTTTTAGAAGCGTGAGTTGATTGCATTGCGTGAGGACACGACAATAGTTTCGTCTGGGGTATTTTGGTATGTGCTAAAACACATACTTTTTTGTTATCAAAATAGACCCAAAATAACCAAGATAGAGCCGTTTATTGCTAATATTTGTGGTTTTCTTGAGTTTGTGTTTGTGCAGGTATGGATATGTAAAAACACGCAAAAAGAAGCCAAATCAGACGTAAATCCGAGCACGAGAGATTAAGAGAGCTTAAGCCGAGCCGGAAGATCATAATTGAGCATTTATGAAGATTTTATTCTCCGAGGATGATTTTTGGAAGTTTTGATCAAAGTTTGAAGAAATGTCAGAAATGGTCCCTGAACTTTCAGCAACTGACAGAAAACACCCTTGAAGATTCAGAAATTTGCAATTTAGCCCTTGGTCTATTTGAGGATTGTCAAGAGTGGTCCTTGAAGATACTTTCAGAATCTACATGATTGGTCCCTTGGAAATCCGAAATTACATCATTAGTCCCTATGGTTACCTAATGGAACTTAAGCTAGTCCAATGTATATGTATATCCATGATCCAATCCACTTAACAACCTTCGGTCCAATAAACAAAACACCCGGCCCAAACACTAGACCCGGCCACGTTTGATAATTCCCCAACCCGAATACCAACTTAAACCCGCTATCCAAACCCAGGTCAACCCATTAGACCCGGTCAACATTATTCGAAATAATATAAACAAATCAAACGCGCCCCAAACACTCCCTTCTCCTTCTTCCTCCCAAACGCACCCCTTACACCACCAATTACCCAATCCCCAAACATCATACCTCGTACTAAGGATCTTTCAAGACCTTATCCTCAGCTGACCTGTCAGATTAAGCTGCCACGTGGACAAATGGCACTAGCTTATTGGCCGTGACACCTCATTGAGTGAATTGGAGCAATCTGATTGGTGCAAGTGACAAGGATTGAATGAGTGGCTGCTATTTGCTTCTAGGTTCTTCTCAAAGGCATCCCAAGACCTCCTCAAGGCTATAAAAGGACACCTTTGGCTCACATTTCATTTGGTGCAATCCTTTAGTTTATTTTAGCTTATTGTTATTGTATTTCAGTATTTTCTTAAATGTTTTTCTTAAGCTTTTATTGTATTCTCAGTTTCTTGTAAACCTTTTTCAATATTAATCAAAGTTCAAGTTTTTAGATTTCATCTTGCAATTCATATTTATAATAATCAATAAGCTATATGGAGTAATGGAATAAGTTCATCTTAGCTTATTATAGCTTTTGTGAGCTTATATTGCACCCTCATTCATTTACATTCACAAAATCTACAAGTCAACGAAAGTCAACTGTGGTGGTGATCTTGGTTCAGAAATGGTTATGGTTTGACTGTGATGGGTTGATTAGATGATAAATGGGTTAGGATAGTGGTCCTTTTGCTGGTTTGCAAGCCATAGTGGCTAGGATTCTTGTAAGTGCTAATTTTCATTTCATATCTAGCTTATAAGTAGTAGCAGTTAGCATTTCTCATAGATCTGTTTTAGTAGTGATTATTGCTGTCTCATTAGCCTTATTTTAATGTATTGGATCTGTTTTAATGAGAAAATAATCTTGTTTTTGATATTTGGTTAATATATTTGCACATCAAGTCTATAAAATGGTGTTTGGATTAGCATTTAAAATGAGCTAGAGGTTAACTTGTTGCAGTAGATCATTTGGTTTAGGTTCATCTTAGTTTATTACATTCACATAAGTCATCTTTTTGCATCTAAATACACAGAAAGTCAAAACAAATTGGTAACTGATCTTGTTTGCATAACCTGTTGGAATCAGTCACCATAATCAATTCAAATAGGTTTAAAACTTGATAAGCTTGCTTGATAAAGTTGCATTACATCATATTTAATCTAAATCAGTAAATCATTTGATCTCAAAATCCACAAAAGTCAAACTTTCCAAACTGTTTCAAAAAGTCAAAATGGTGTAAAAGCAGTTTTTTTGCAGATATTGCAGCAAGTGCACAGTGCTTGTTTTAAGTAGTTAAGGTCTGATTTTTGGTCTATTTGCAGTCTGCTAGGTGGTCTTCAAGGCCACATATCTGTTTTTGGCTTAAGCTTATCTGAGAAGCTTGTGCATTAGCTCAAACATAGGTCCTGTTCACTGTTTGGCTTATAGAATCAGTTAGCTTATAATCTTATGCATCTGCTTATTTGAGGATAGGAGTAGCTTAATTTAGTTGGTTTTAGCTTATTTCAGTATAATCTAGCTTAAGTAGAAGTTTGGTGGCTTAATTTGTTGATTAGCTTATTGAAAAGTGCTTATTTGGTATCCATTAACACTGCAGCTCTGATTTCTTACACATAATCATCATATTTGACATTTTTCCTAGGACCAGAATAGCATTTTAGCATTTTCCTGAATTTTTCATTAATTTTGGTCACTATTTTCTATTTTTCTAGATTTAAAATAGTTTTTAATCACTTTTAATTAGCTTTAATTGCAATTAATTAAGAAAAAGTTCAAAAAAATAATTTTTCATTTTTTCCAGTTTAAGAAAAATATAAAAAGCATAAAAAAGATTTTTCCTTATTTTTCCCCTTTTATTTGATATTTTTCACAATTTAAATTAGATTAAAATAGTTTTAAATCAGTAGAAAATAGAAAATTAATCTGAAAAATAAAAAAATAGTTTTGAAAAGTCTCTTATGATATTTTAGATTTTATAAAAATAGTTTCACATTTTTCCTTTTGATTTTTATAATTTTTAGAATTTTAATTTAGTTTAAATAGTTAAAAATTAGTTTTTAATTAGAATAAAATCCAGAAAAATCCAAAAAAAATAGTTTTAATTCTAAATTAGTTTTTACATTACATTTCCAGAGTAAAAATAATTTTAGGCATTTTTAGGATATAATTTAGACATAGTTGCATTTTAATTACGATTTATTAATTACGTTTTAGTAATTCGCACTTAGGATTTCCCGTAGAATAGATTCCCTTAATTACTTTCCCCATTCTCGTAGTTTAATAAACAAAACCAAACAAATCAAAACATCGAGCATTAAATTCCAAACCAAGAACGACGTTGGCAATTCACGCCTCGTTGGGAAACGATTCGGGTTGTCTAATCTGTATACACAATCACACACGGGATTTGATTTATTATTCTTTTCCTAAAGGAATTTGAATCTATCTTCGTGATTATTTTTGATATCGATATTGAGGTTTTTATCCATACACATAACCCCTAAGCCTTCATTATCAAAGAATCAGTGTCCGAGCCGTTTTAAGTTTCTTACGGTTAGTCATTCACAAGTGGCTAGCTTGTGTGAGTAAACTTGACGTTGCTTGTTGGCATTGAAATCACTAGTGACCTGAGAAAAGGTTATTACACCAAGCATAGAAATGTTACCGGAAGTTCATCACTCTAAACCCCTTTTCTTCTAAGTCCCACATTCTATAAAGTTAACAGAACCAAACTCGTCAATTGCAGTACATTGTTTTGAGTCTGGTTTCATGAAATATGAAAATAAGGTTGCCATAGATAAATTAAAGTCTAAAACCTTTGGATCATGCTGAATTATTTTCATATGTAGAGCAATAATGACTGATTTTACTAAATAAATTTATTCAATACGAAACAATAAATTTTTGTTTCGAAAGAATTTGAATCATATTAGTCATATTCAGTTTACCGAACCACTTCATTAACTCATATTATGCCAAAACTGTCAGGCTGAAATTGACAAGTTTGGTTAGTTTCTATACAATTTTGGGCATCATAGGTTGAGTTATGCTGTTATTAAGAAAACAAAGGCAAAAATAGTAGGCTTACCAAACAGTGACTTGATTGTTGGTCTATTTGGTTTGGTTTTCTTCTTTTTTAGTTCAGTTGCAAACCATGAACGTACACTAGATTAGTCAACAGAGATTGATTTGCCGAAAAAAGCAAAAGGATATCAGAACATGTGACCTACAGGATATTACCTAGAGATGGGAAAATGGGAGGTTGGGTAACGGGTCAAAACGGATAACCTTTTTGTACGGGTAGGAACGTAGGAATGGGATGACCGGCAAAGTTTTTTCTATCCATCTTATTTATTTATTATGAATTATTGTTTAGACTGTTGAATGTGATTATCTCACCATGTTTAATAATTTATAGTATTATAGTATATGGTATCAAATACTTAAACTTTGAACCAGTGAAAGAGGTAAAAAATAGGTTAGTTACCAACATAGTTTCAGAGACCATCAGCTACCTTGCAGTCGGACATCAGAAAAGGTGCTTTTGGATCCTTGTATACCTAAAAGATTATTTGATTTTTAAGAAAGAAGTCTAATTATTGTATTCTAATATAGCAAAAAGTATTATCTGGCTTACAATCTTGCTTTGGCAGGTCATGCTCTCGTCAATACATAGCGAGTGACCCTTAATTAGAAGACCATCAGCAGGGACCTCAACGATGGTGTTATTAGCGTGTCTGAGTCGTTCTCAAGCAAACCAACTGTAACACCTCCAAATCTCGGTACAGCGGAAGACTTAATCAAGTTTTCTGGGCGTTACGATTGGATTGGTATCTCACACAAGTATAGCAAACAAGATAGTCATTTTCATTCGAAACCAATCCCAAATTTAAATATTCAAAACAATAATCCAAAAGTATAAATATTAGGCCCAAAACATGATTTAATAAAATAGGTCCCCATAATTTATCATAGTCAAATATGATCCTTGAACCATGCCTCCATGCCAAGCTTCCACCGAACACGTAATCCAAACGTCATTTAAATACCTGAGAAAACATGCTAAAAGGTTAGCTTACGCTGGTGAGTTCATAGGTTTAAATTCAATAAAATTGTAGTGGACCTGTAGGAGTTGATTTGCTATGCAAGACTAAAGATAGATAAACATCGTTCACAAACCGTTTCCTATCCGGAAATCACAATCCATATCCCGCATCCAGGGATCACTCGGGCCCAGCGACTCTAGTCCAGCACTGTCGTGGCGAAGTCTAGAACAATTGACAACCCCAGACTAGGTCGAGGTAGAATTCTATTCTTAGCTAGGCAACAGTTATAGCATTTAGGATTGCTACCATAGTCTAAGTCAACGACTACCGCACATCTATCTAAACAGTCAAGCACATAAGCAAATCTAAATAGTTTTAAAGGTCCAAAAATAGTAGCATGATTCTCACCCCAATTTAGTTAAAAACGTAGATAAACATGGGGCTATGAACTCACCTCAAGCAAGCAACGCACGAATAAACACTAGCAGAAGATAACAGGTAATCACTGCACAGCGTGGCTGCACCATGGTCAAACATGGCGTATTCAAGTCCCTTTTACCTTTTACAAAAACGAGCTACAAAACCCACTTGAAACCCTAAAGATTCGACTTGTATTTTCAAGATTTGGAGATGTTATAGAGGTCTATATGGCGCGTGTTGTATATGGATGGAAAGAGGATGAAAAGATCTTTAAGATGGTGGTGGAGGTGGGTGGTGACGCACGGCGGTGTGGCCGGAATCTTGCTGAAAAGTGGCGGCAGCTATGGTGTTTAGGATTAGGGTTTGTAGAGAGAGAAAGGGGAGAGAGAAGGAGAGTGGTGTGTGTGTTTTAGAGAGAGAATGAAAGGGTGGAAGTAAGGTGGTGATGGGGTATTTATATTTATGAAGGGGAACCTCAAAATAAATAAAAAGGGGGGAGGGGTGGCCGGCTAGCGAGAAAGGGGAGGGGCCTAAGGCGTCATTTTTCGTAAACTATCCCGTTTACCCATTCCCGAGCTCATATATTGTCCCCCGAGTGTCCCACGATGTTCATTCGACTTTCTAATATCGTTATTTATGTTTTTCCACAAGTTTTGACTATTTATTTGTAAATTTTCGAGTTACGGTCTAAAAGTTACGTTATTTCTCGTTTTAGGCTTTTCTATTGCAAATATCAAGTTTTGTGCTGACTTAAATGCCAAGATAAGAGAACATCCTGACAGGGAAACACTGATCACAAAGAAAGTCAAGCTTGAAGCACTGGGAATCCATCTGGACTGACATCATTTTGATTTATGCTTTTGTACTAGTGATAGGAGCCATGTAAATGTTTTTATTAAATTACTCTGTGTTCCTGATATAGATTCAGTGTAAGAAGAAGCCATTTGCTCACTTACACTGATCAAACACTTAGGCTATTTGTATATCCAAATAGGGGGAGACTGTTGGGTTAAGTAAATACCCAAACCCCTTAATCTAGGATTTGAATAGAAAATAGCCCAAGTGTTTAGTCCGTTAAACACTAACAGGTCACTTAGTGCATAGTCTCTCGGTGAGTCATCTTCGTGATACTCAGATGAGGTGATGAAGAAGTCTCTCCACTCAGTAAGTCGGAACTTAAAGGGTGAAGACTGAGTCAAGAAGAAGATGATGGATTCATTGAGTGATGACAATAACTCACTGAATCCCTAAGACCCCTCTCCAACTACTTACACTGAAGACAAACTAAAGTAGAAGACTGAAGGATGTAAAGACTGAAGAATGAGCGGGACAAGGCGGGATAAGTTTGAATCCGATAAGACGAAGTCCTTATCAACCAAAGTCAACTTTCCCTGAATGGCAAAAGATCAGGCTCAGTGTCATCACCGACCTTAGGAAAGTAGTCTTGTCTCTTACCTAGAATAGTCTTTGTAAACAGAGACAAAATGCATCGTATTTTGTCTTCGCAAGATGTCAGTTTGTCACTTAGGAAAGAGTTAAAACTCATACATGTATAAATAGCATAAGAGATGGAGTGAAAAGGTAAAGCTTGTTAATTGTAAAAACACACATGCACGCAAGCCATCTTTTCACTCCTCCAAATACAACTTAATCCCTGAGATAGCTCAGTGGGTTCTAAGAGTTATGCTCAGACTTAGCCTGAGCTTAGAGAGGAGTCACCAAACTTTGTCATTTCAATCCCAAGTATTGTTCCGCAAGTACTTGGGTAACGATATTTTTATTGATTTCTAATAAAGAATATGATGTTGAAAATTACTTTGTGTGTTTTATTTATGTTAATTTCAGTCATTGTTCACTATTAACTTGTTTTATATTCTTAAACTGTTTTTAAACGATAGTGAACGGGGAACAACAGTATGTAACTATAAATACCCTCTACCTCCCAAGGTAGAGGGTTGGACCTTTCATTCAATCTAACCTTCCATGTTTTCTTTCACTTTCTCTCTCTAGAAAGGCTCCCATCCTACTTTCTCTTTCTAAACTATCTTGTATAATTCGACCCATATATTGTTATGTGATATGTTTATTAAATCCAATATGTAACAATTGGTATCAAGAGCCATGGTTTGATCATCTCTCTTACATGTTCTTGGATTTCTAGTGATTTTATATGGTTTTTGGGTTTGAAAAAGTTTAATGTCATTTGAATCATTTGGACCATTTCTAGTGTTAAAGTTTGGATTTTGATTGTACTTTTGTGTTTAGAATCACTATAAGTGCTTAGGTTTTGATTTGGAAGGCTTGAATCAGCGTGGTTGGGTTGTTTTTGGATTGAAAAGTGGTGGTTTTGAATATTTCATCCTAGCGACTTGAGTCTCGTACTTGATTTTTTCATAGCGACTTGTCTCTATGTTTTAAGCGACTTGTCTGTGTTGTGTGAAGCGACTTGTGCACTAAGCGATTTGTCTTTTGAGACAAAACGACAAAAAGGACAAAGTAGTGGACGTACTGTTTTGTCTAGCGATTTGTCACTAGCGACTTGTCCATCTAGCGAGTTGTTACTCTAGCAACTTCTGTGTCTAGCGACTTGTCACTAGCGATTTGTCTTCATAGCGACTTGTGTCACTAGCGACTTGTTCTTAGCGACTTGTTCTTTCTAGCGATTTGTCCCTCTAGCGACTTGTCTTTCCAGCGACTTGTCACTCTAGCGACTTGTCTTACTAGCGATTTGTCTCAAGCGAGTTGTCTCCAGTGCGTTTTGTTGACTTTTCCCGACAAAACTTCAAACGGCCATAACTTTTGAACCGTAACTCCGTTTTCAGCGTTCTACCCATCAAAACGACCGTGATAACAAGGAGAATGGCACGCCAAATGAACTAACCTTCGAGGCCTAAATCCGCTCCGAACAGAAGTTATTGAGGTTTTTAAGTTTTTAGACCTAAATTTCTCCGTAAAATCGTGCAACAACCAACCCAAATCACAACCAAACAACATCTCTGCTAATCCTACAAACAATCATAAGACCTAACACACAATTGTCTATCATTGTGTCGATCCATCAGTCATTTTAACACGTTCTATTGGTCATTGCTTAACAGTTTCTTCTTGATTTTGTAAAATCCCGTGAAAAGAATCTATTTCTCGGTTTAAATCACAGACTTGTAAAATCCCGTGTACACAGCAATATCATGTCTTACACTCCTGATTATGTGATTTCAGAAGTGCTTAAATTGTATGATGTTGTGGACAACAATTATAATGTATGCTACACTGAACGATTAAATATGTTTGAATTAATCAATGAGGATGTGAGATCTTCATGTTCTGAGTACAATGAGAATGAATTGCATCTGCTAATGCTACATAATGCCCTGCAAAAGGAATGCTGCATTATACCCTATCAACAACTTCAATCTCACCTCATGTTACTTCTACCCATAACAACGGAACGAACATGTATTGCCCTTTTCCGTAAGGACTTATCTACGTTAACAGGGACTTTGCTGTTAAACTTAGAGCAATTGGAGCTACAACTTGATAAAGAAAAGGTTCAAAAGGATAGTTCCAGTGCTGCACTTCAAGTGATCCACAACCAATTTCAGTCATTCATCAGTGGGGAATTTACATCAGATTATGATCAAGACATGACTGAAATGTCTTTCAAGAGACACACTGGAATGGAAATTAGCGTGTTCATAGAGACACTTATCCATCTCATGGATAATGTGGAGAAGTATATTGAGGAAGTTACTCAAAAAGATGAAAAAGTGGATGAAAGTCCGTGCAATTGAGAGATAGTTGTGATGAGTTGGGTAATGTATCGCTTGAAGAATCGGGTGTTCTTGAATGCGAATGTCAAAGACAACAAATAATGATGTAGCCAGCTGTTCAGTTACTCCTAACACACAAGAAGTAGATGCGTGAATCGAAAGGGGAATGAATGTCGGGCACAATCAAAAGATTGTGGTGTTGAGTCGGGTAAAGCACCAGATGATGGATCAGTTGACACTGAATACGAGGCTCGAGATAGATAAGCTTGATACAGCCAGCGGTCCAGTGACTCTTGTTACACATGATGTGGATGCGGATATCAGACCGAAAATTAAACAGGTGTCATGTAATGAGGTACCCTTAACTGTTCAACATAGTGCATCTACTAAAGTACTTAAACAAACTGATCATGATGCTGAACATGACTTTGATAAATGTTATGTAACTGAGTCTGAGATTAAGTGTTTCAAAACAAAAGATATGGTTGATAAAAAGGCTTTTGATGAACTTTCAAACAAATTCTCAAATCTTGAAAAACATTGCATTTCACTTGAAATTGCGATACAGAGTAAAGAAGAAAGTTTTGAACTTAACAAACCATGTAAAAATCCGGAACTTCCTGAATTCCGTGAGCTTTTTGAAATTAACACTTTGAAAGATCAACTTCGAGACAAAGACTCAACCATTTACAATCTGAAGAAACATATTTCTGTCCTAAATTTGAAAAGTAATTTAGTCATGACTAAACAAGACATTGATGCTATTAAAACAAGAAATAATGAATTGGAAATTTATGTGGCTAAAGTACTTAAGGAAAATGAGACTTTGAAAAAGCATCAAAAGGACTTAAGCGACTCTATCAATGAAACTAGAACTATGCCCGTGGAACAAACTAAATCTTTGATAGCAAAAATTGATGAACTCAAAGCTCAACTTCAGGATAAGAGTTTTGCGATAGTTGCCTTAAAGAATGAGCTTAGAAAAACCGTAGGGAAAAGTGTGAACACTAAGTTTACAAAACCATCAACCTTGGGGAAGCCAGTTTCTCATCCCACCAGAGACCGGTCTGTTGTTAGGCAGCCTACTACATTTATATCTGAAAGAACAGAATTTTCGAAAATCCGGTTTGCCTCCCAAGTTGATGCTAAACAAATTTTGTCAAAACCAGTCACTTCACCTTATTTGCCTAACAATTCACATGATATGAATGACTTGTTCAAGAACTATGATCTAAAAAAAAGCTAGGAAAAAGGCACAGATTCGAAAAGATGGAATCTTAGGTGCTAGACCTAGGGTGATGAATTATACGAGATTTCAAGGCACTGCTAGTAGTTTTAAACCATTACCTAGGAACACTCAACTAAAGACTAGGGATTGGCTTGGATCTAAAAGTAGTTGCATTTCGAATAAAGCTATTCCCATAGCAGATCACTCTAAGAACTCTAGATCATTGCCTGAATAAAACAAGTTGTTTGCTCAAATTGTCTGAAATGCATCTCTAGGGCAAATCATGATAATTGTTTTTCAAAATCCCTAAAGAAAGTAAATGCTCATGCAAAGGTTCAACCTGTTAAGTCTAGGATCTACACTAAGTCTATGAAGCAAAACAAACAAAAAACTTCGCCTAGATGGATACCAACTGCTAAATCTTTGGAAACTAGGAATAACGATAAGTCTTCCACTATGCATAAGAAGCTTAACAATCATAGACCTTGCCATAAGTGGATACCGTCTGGTAGAATGGTTAAGGATGTTGGAATTAGGTGGATACCTACCGAAAAGGTGTTTTCTGATGGCAAAATCAAGGTTGACCGTGAAACCCCAAAGGGTTTGGATACTAATGTCATTAACCAATATATATGCAAACAAGCTTGTAATGTTAGTGCAGGTAGTCCTTACTCAGGTGCAGATACTCCGATCCTTCAATACATGGACTGGCTTAAAGTATGGATAACACAAGGATTGATATCTCATAACTCACGGGTTCAAGTAACTCAACCTTGATATTCAATCGGCAATGACGTCTGTTCATATCAGTTCAGGCCTCGTTCTTTAACACTATGGCGTCTGCAGATAACACTTCAGGCCCCGTTCCTCAAAGAAAAGAAAGGTGTACGCTTCAGTGCGCTTTATCTTCAAAAGAAAAGAAATCTTCTTATTTATGACCATTCTCATCAACATGCTTCATGTTTTTTCCAAGCGCTTCAGTCATCAAGTGAACCGAACTAGTGTTGGTTATCTTCTTATTCCACTTGCTCAATCATAATGACGATGGCGAAATCATATGCTACCTTTGAAGGGGATAAGTGTGAAGAGACTACATTTGTTAAAGATATTCACTTGCTTAATCAAGAATGGCATCTTCGTATGCAATTCTTGAGGGGGAGAAGAAGTATGATAATTCTGCATGGTTGATTGATATCTGAGAATAAATGGTCAAACGGCTCCAAACTCATGTAAGAACCGAGCTTCTTCTTATCGGGTCATTTGTGCATGGAGTTTCTTCTAAGAGCCGTTGGTTGACATCTTCTCACGGACTGATGAGTTTATCAACAAAGTGCTTCCGGTTAATGCTTCACGTACACATCAACATGATGATTTCGAACAATCTCTCTGTTCTTGTTTGATGTGATTGGTAGTTTGGTGTTACCATTTAGTGTGTTCGTTGTGGGCTGATTGCTGATTTCCTTGATGAACATCTTTCTGTTCTTGTTTGATTGGGAGGGATTTTAGTTAAGGGGATTTGCAAGATGTAAGTTAATTGGGATGCTTTTGTGGTGAGATGAAGATGTTAACTATCTATTCCCCAACTGGACAATCTTGAAGAAGGTCGAGTCTACAGTTGGTTCTACATTTTCTGTTATATGTTAGAAGACTAAAATACGAGTTTCATTTGATTATCAAAAGACTTCTTCTTAATCCGGGCACTTATCAAACAGATTGTCGGTTTAGGGGAGAGCACTAATTGGGGGAGAGTAAAATGTAAAATTTGATCCCCAATTAGATTTGCTCACATTGTCCTTCAGCAAGTTGACTCTCACAAAACTTCAAATGGTCTTCTCAAAAGATTTCGAGTATACGGGCTTATTATGTGTTGCTGATTCTGAAGCATCAAAACCAGCAAGGGGGAAGGAGACATGCATCTAAACGCGAGTAAACATTGATGAACTTAATACTTCTAAGTGATTGAAGATATCCCGGGAAGACTAATGTCATTACCGCAGAGAAACTCAAGGTTTGACTCATGGCGTTTAGTGTTCTTATTCCAACTATGTGGGGGAAGAGATGGAAGAGTTAGTTTCTGGTGATAAAAAAGGTACAAAAGTGTGTGATGATTTCGATGTTATCGCAATCATCAGGGGAGAGAGGTTGTGTACATTGGGGACGCTCAGCTGTTTCACTTGAGTGCTTAATCAGTGATTCAGAGATATAATCACTTCTTCCGGAGTTGACATCCGCAGAGATAATCTGATTCGCCCGCTTCTTCAATGTTATCGGTTATTCTCTTTGGGCATTCGGTACTTCGTTCTTGAGCTTCATACACTTTCTTCAGGGGAGAGAAAAGTATACATCGGGGTTATTCTTTGACTATCGGACTTAATCGCTACTCGATGGTATAAGTTTCTCTGTCTTCAGGTATATGTGTATTCGGGTTCGTGAGCTCTATTCTAAGAGACTGACTGCATCAATTCATCTACTTGGGGGAAGTGGTCTCTTGACAACTTTTTGGGGATGGATGGCTTCAGACTTCAGTGGAAAAGGAATTTGAGAAGATTTATTCTAGCGTGGGATGAAACGTTGCTGTTGTTCTTGTTGATGATATAACCCCGAACGAAGAATCACAAAGATGACTATTCTTTAAAAGAGCAGCAAGATCGATGATAATGGTGTGCTTCTTTGTGCACCTGGCTAAGGCAAGCTTGAAATAGAGCTTTAAATCTGCTCAACAAAAGGATTTACGGTTTGGGGGGAAGCTGCCAAAGTCTCACTTTCAGATGGTTCAATTTCTCTCAATTCAAGAGCCTCGAAAGCTTTGGTGGTGAATGTTTAAGAGATGATGACTTCTATCTTCTACAACGGGGCTGCTCGATATCCTTATCTCGGTACTCGTATCATCATCGACCTAAACTATATCATCTACTCTATCTCTGTAAATATTTATCAAAAAGAAAATACAAAAATATAAAACCAACAAAAAAATAGAAAAATATAAAACCAACAAAAACCCATAAAAATCAGAAAATTTAAAATACCACAAAATATATTTTCTCAAGACATGTCTTCTGGTATCGATAACATCTATGGTCTTAGAAATGTCATTCAATAATGGCACGGGACCATAGATGAAGTTCGAGCAGAAGGTGTAAATATTTTTTTTTTTCAAAACATGTCTATAAACCTATGGCTTGTAGTTTCTTCAGACTGTAACCCATGCTTAAACAATGGTTTGCTATTATTTCAGATAGCAACCCGTTCTTTTAAAGAAAGGAAAGTGTTGCACTAAACCAATTTTCATAAATTTCGTGCACTTATCCTAAAATCAAATTGAGGAAAGTATGTCGAAGGACTGCTATTCCTACACAAATGTTTTTCCGTCTAAAATTCTTCAGAAAAATATTTTTTGTATTTCAAAATGGTGGAATTCATCTTATTTAAAACTTTTCATAGAAAGAGTCGTTGATTGAGGGGGAGAATGTTTTTCAAATTTACATCATCTAACCGGCTTTCTTAATCATCCTACGTGCTTATCAGAAAAAGATATTTGCCTATGTTGAAGGACTAGGATTCTAGGATGTGATTATTAGGATTAGATGATTATAGTTTGATGAACACATTATTCCCATGCCTTTTATGATATGATTGATATGTTGGATTGACTTTTATTAGTCGATTGTTGTTTGGGTGTTGTCGACCACCATATATCTGTTTGTATGTCCACTAACATATGCAGATAAGATGGTTTATAAGATTGTTCCCGATCCGGATCGATTGGATGCCGAAAGGAAAAGGGTAACTATATCTTGGGTTGACAAATGAAGAAACGGAGCTTAATTTGACTTCTATGTAGAGTTGGCATGAAAAAATACAACGTAAGAGGTCTCACTGCATCAACAGACGGTTTTCTTCCAGCCCTACAGCAACAACATAAGTTTCTGAACCACCTAACGTATCTTTGTGCAGTAAAATAGTGATGATACCATTTTTTAAACAATTTTTAAATAATATTGTTTTGAAAAATGGAAAAATATTGTTTTGAAAATAAACTGAACTCAAACTTTGAAAATCAACCGGACTTCATTTTTAAACATAAGTCACTCAATCAACGACTACAGTCATTGATTGAGGGGGAGAGTGATTTCAAACTTAAGTATTTTCAAACGATATTTCTTCATAAAAGTCCAGTTTGTACGTAATAAAGTGGTGATCTAAAGATTTAATGTTATGTCATGGTATGATTTTCTTTAAAACTCAAAGATCTTTCGAAATGAAATTTTTTCTGTTCTTGTTTGATTGTGAAATTGTTTTATTTTACTTAAAGATCTCTTAAAACTATCATACCTGACACTAACAATCTTTAATGTCTATAATTGGTCCTCATCAGTCAATTTCAAAAATTAAATCTTGCCACGTCTTTCCCCTAAAATTTTTAAATGATTTAAATCAATTGGGATCACAAATCTCAAAAGGTTTGAAATTTTTGATCGGGAGAGAGATCGTGATTTAAATCTCAAATCGGTTTTGAAAGGGTGATTGTTTCTAAAGCCCTCCTTCCTTCATGTGCCAAACGATTTTGAAATACATAATGCACATGATTGTGGAGGAGCATTTAACAAAAAACCAAAAGAGTATTTAAACAAGGCCACATTTTCTCTCATATTTTCTAAACCTTATTAAATCACTTGGGATCCAAAATCTCAAAGGGTTTGATATTTTTTATCGGGGGAGAATCTGTGATTTAATAATGAAACTTGATAAAGGTGATCGTTTTGATTCAAATGTGCATGCTGCTCTCCTATATGTGCTAAACGCTTTCGAATCTCGAAGCACGTATTGAGGGGGAGCAGTTCAAAAGAAAATAAACTTTCAAGGACAAAGATTTCTATGTTTCAACATAAGTACCTTGATTGATTTTCTAATGGTCTCTCAATGGCAATCGTGAAAAGTACTTCAAAAACCTCTTGCCTCTATGTGCAAAATGATTTTCAAATATCCAACGCACATATTGAGGGGGAGAATTTACCATGAAAATCAAAAGGCTTTTTCTAAGGAAATTGTGATCAAGAAATCATTTCAAAGAACTCTTGCCTCCGTGTGCTAAACAATTTCAATATCATATGCACATGTTGAGGGGGAGAATTTCTAAAAGATCAAAAACAATTAAGGTACAAAATGCTTTGATATTATATCACAAGTACCTTGATTGATTTTCCAAATGATTTTTCAATTGGTTTCAGGAAGGAAAGAACAATAACAAAAGACCGACCAATTTACTTTATGCATGGTGTTATAAGGATGGTTAGGTTAGGTATTCGTTCCCACTATCCCATTAGAGCCGGAGGGATCTACCCAGGGACAATCCACTAGATATTGTAGAGTCCTTAGGTATGATGAAAAAAGGAGAAAAATGAGAATACGGGAAGAGTGCGGACTGAGACAGAGCTAGAACTGGAATAAACCCAACAAGGTTCTAGTAATGAAGTCTCGGTAAGCACTGAAGGGGTTGAAGAATGAAAAATAAATGAATGTGAAAAAGGGTGAAAAGAAATAGCCCTCCATTTATTCAACCTTAGGGCAAGAAGGGTTCAATACATATGCTACTGGTGGTTACTAAGGTAACGCCGGTATTGAAGACAAGATGTCATGGACCCAAAGGACGACTGCACTAACCTTCCCAAGCTACTCAAGTTCCTCTTAAAAGGGCTTGTTTCATTCTCACGGGGAACCTACATTATCTATCGACTTTCTCTTAGAGATTGTTGATATTGAAGAAGGAGACCTTCTCCCTAGTCTCTGGCATAGGAAACCAAATGTGCACTATTGAGTCTAGAGCCAAGAGATCATCCACAAATATCTCATTAGGGCACAAAATTCATGAAGACTTGCTGTTTCACACAATGTAGAAAGTAAGTAGATATTGAGAGTCCTACGCATTATCCTTGTGGTATTGCCAGAACATCCGAGTGATATGTTAAATATTCACGATGAAGATGGAAATCCTTCTAGAGCCAACATTAAAAAAGCTCTTGGTGGGTAACATGTGAGATTCTTCAAGAATCAAGCTTGTTACAACTGAACAGAAATGATGGGGCGATTCATTCTTGAATCAACCTTGGCCCAGGAAATGAATTGACTAATACTTTTGGAAAAACCGTTCTATGGGCAAATTTTCTTTTCTCTAGCACATCGAATGTGTATTCATGTTTTCAAACACAAAAAGTATCTCTGATTGAAAAAATACTTTTGGAAAAACCGTTCGATGTGCAAATCTCTTATTTGCTCTTGCACATCGAATGTGTATTCTCTCTCAAATAAAAAAAGTATTTTAAAATGAAAATTGATCTTTCTCATAAAACCTTCGTCGTATTGCAAAACTCTTTCTTCTAAGCAATACGCGATTGTTTTCAAATCAATTTTTCATCAATCAGTGAATCTCAATTCGCTGGTTCACTCACTCCGTGTTGTCTTCTTTGAGACATTCCAGTTTGAGAATAGCTAGAACAACTGCGAAACCCTGTCAAGGAGATTCTTCGAATTATACCGATCACAGGCAAGATTTGTATCTTGATCAACGGGAACCGTGGGTCGTGTACCTCAATTCAACGAAAGTGATCAAAGACACTTTCATGTGTTTTATTGCTAATTGTTGTTTGCAGGTACATTTGGATGGTTGCGGTGTCGAATTGAGAATTCAATCCAAAACCGCATGCTCACAGCATCCACACTCAATTGAAGAAATCATGACTAGTGCATATCTACATAACCTGGCTCTGATATATTTTATACTATGTTTCGCTACTGCTGCAAACATCATGAACCGAGAAAGCTTCCGCTACTGATGGAAAGATGTCATGATCCGAAAGTGTGAGCATGTCGGTCCAAAAGTCACAACATCACATGAAGGCAACACAACAAAAGGGTGATCCAGAGATTTACTGTGGCTGATGATCTCAAAAAAAGCTCGAAGATCATCAAGATGTGGATCAGATCAAAGACGTCCACTTAAAGTACAAAGTATTCGGACTTCGAAGAATCACTGCTAAAGCACAAAGATGTAGATGTTGAAGAATAAAAGTCTACGAGCTCAAGACTAAAGATTAAATAGAATGTTAGGATTTAAAATGTAAAAGATGGGGTGACCTCCCTTAGGGGGAGATTGTTAGGAATTAGAAATTCCATAGTGAAGAGTCGGTCACCCCAAATATAATCTAGCATAAGTTAGCTCGTAGACATATCGATATTTACTTGTTTATTAGTTAGTTATTAGCATAGTTTAGTTTAGAGTAACACCGTGGAGGACGGACGGGTCTTTAACCACTGTATGCCTGATCCACAGTCCGAAAGAGGACGTGTAGTATGTAACTATAAATACCCTCTACCTCCCAAGGTAGAGGCTTGAACATTTCATTCAATCTAACCTTCCATGTTTTCTTTCACTTTCTCTCTCTAGAAATGCTCCCATCCTACTTTCTCTTTCTAAACTATCTTGTATAATTCGACCCATATATTGTTATGTGATGTGTTTATGAAATCCAATATGTAACAGTAGAGCATGTGGCAAAGGCAAGCATTGATGTGATCCCTATTCCCTATGGTGCTAATGACGTTGGCTCTAAGTAGTTCTTCCCATTTCTTAAATTCGGGCTTAAGTTCATTGAGCTTCATTCCATATGGATCTCGGTTCACTTCCTTTCCTTTTCGGGTGAATCGGGTTGTATCTCCCCTTGGGATAAATAGGCGTTCACGGATGACATCCTTATTTGCTAAAGGTGTTTGGTAGGGAAGAGAGCGGTCATTGATTGCATCAAGGATGGTGAGTGACCACTTATCCGAGTAGACACATGTCCCTCGGTTGGGAATTCCTAGCACTTGAGCAAAGTTGGTTAAGGAGATAGTGTAGTCATTTTGATTTATCTTAAACCTAAGGCTAAATTCATCATCTTCATCAATGAAACCAGTGATACTAGCATAGAATTCTAACACAAACCTAGGACAAATAGTTTCATCGATGTCAAGGAGATAATCGAATTGAATAGCGGCTAGCTCTTCACGGAGATTGGTATTTTCGATAAAAGAGGAGTGAATGGTTCTACCCTCATGGAAGTACCTAGTTTCTAGACTCTTAAAGATTTCGACTTGCTCCTTTGAAAGTCCTTTGGTTTTAACGGTATCTTTGTGATCATAGAATTTTGCGGCTACCATGGTTATTCCTATGAGCAAGAATTTATATGTTAAAAATGAGAATAAACTTAATGTTTTGATTCTAGTGTGTGTCTATATGAAAACGATTTGGAGTTGCGGTTATCTCGACTCATTTTATGCATAAAATAGTCTTTAGTGGGGGTGTTTGGCAAACGGCATGAGATCACCCAAACGCTCTTAATTCAATGTGGCTTCATTTGAATATACCCGGGAATGCATATTAGTTATGCAATACCTTTAGTATTCAAGAGCATTCAAGTGATGAAAATTTAACTTTTATATTAGTATTAACAATGAAAAATTGTTTTCCTACAAGTGATAAGCTTTTCAAAAAAATTTGACATGGGGTGTTTGGTTTTTTGAATAAAGCCTTTTAGTCATTATCTTTTGATTAGTGGGAAATATGATTTGTTTGTGTAATATGATAATGTAGTACCTAATTTCAATGACTAGTTATGCAATTTGCCAATTGAATCCATGTTTTGTACAAGAATATATACAAACCCCATGTAGTGATTTTGTGCACAAATTAGAATCCTAGACTCAGAATTAAGAGATAAAATGTAGTTAGGATACTTACAATGATGTTATCTCCAGTGATTTGTGGGTGAGAAGGTGTCAATAATGAGTTGTGTCTAATGTTTACACGTTTTGGTAAAGTGGGTTTTGAGGAAGAAGATGTTTTGTAGGTAGCAGTTTTGCTACTGATGTCACCACGGACCAGACGGCACCATAAAAATGGTTCCGCCTTTGTTGTCGTTTGGTGTCGTGGCTACAGTAGCAGGTTTAAAACAAAATTTGTTTTGTTTTGTTTGTTCGAAGGTTTATGCTATGTTTTACCTACATGTTTGGTTCCATTAATCTCAAACCAAGTCTAAGAAGATTAAATGGTTCTCGTTTGAGAGGCTTAGTTAAAATGTTGGAAATGTTGTCTTCGGAGGACACTTTCTCAATTGAGATGTTTCCTTTTTGAACATTGTCGCGAAGGAAGTGATGACGGATTTCAATATACTTCGTACGAGCATGTTAGATGGGATTTTTGCTGAGATCGATAGCTCCTTTGTTGTCGCAAAATATGACTATATCATTGAGATGAATTCCGTAGTCCACGAGAGCTTGCTTCATCCAAAGAGCTTGTTGACATGCTTTTCCGGCTGAGACGTACTCGGCTTCAGTAGTTGAGATGGCTAAAGCCGTTTGCTTCTTTGCAAACCATGAGGTGAGACAATGTCCAACAAAAGTTCAAATACCACTTGTACTTTTTCTATCGACATAGTCATCGGCATGATCTGAGTCGGCATACACTATGGTTTCTACACCCGTTCCTTTGGGATACCATAATCCTAAACACGTTGTTCCCTTAATGTATCTAAAAATCCTTTTCAAGGCTTCTAAGTGTGATGCCTTTGGGTTTTCTTGAAAGCGAGCACATAGACAAACACTAAACATAATGTTGGGTCTACTAGCTGTAAGATAGAGTAGGCTACCAATCATTCCTCTATATTTAGTGTTATCTACGGATTCACCTTCCTTATCCTTGGTGAGTTTAGTGTCCGAGGACATGGGTGTCTTAGTTGGTTTTGAATCTTCAAGACCAAATTTCTTAAGCATGTCTTTTATATGTTTAGATTGGTTAAAGAATATGCCATCTTCTAGTTGTTTAATTTGAAGTCCTAGAAATAAGTTTAATTCACCCATCATGCTCATCTCAAACTCGTCGTGCATGATTTTAGAGAAATCATCACATAGCTCTTGACAAGTTGATCCGAATATGATGTCATCAACGTATACTTGAACGATGATAATGTGTGACTCCTTTTTCTTGGTAAAAAGACTATTATCTACTAATCCCATGGTGTATTTGTTTTCAACAAGAAAAGTCTTAAGTCTATCGTACCAAGCTTTTGGTGCTTGCTTAAGACCGTATAAGGCTTTCTTGAGTTTGAAAACATGATGTGGTTTCTCAAAGTCAGTAAAACCGGGAGGTTGAGCAACATACACTTCTTCTTTAATAAACCCATTAAGAAATGCACTCTTAACATCCATTTGAAATAATTTAAAGTCATAGGCACATGCATAAGCAAGTAATATTCTAATAGACTCAAGCCTAGCTACCGGTGCATAAGTTTCATCATAATCAATCCCCTCTTGTTGATTATAACCTTGTGCTACAAGCCTAGCTTTGTTTCTAGATACTATACCATTTTCATCCATTTTATTTCGAAAAACCCATTTCGTTCCAATTATAGTTTGATCCTTAGGTTTTGGAACTAATTTCCAAACATCATTTCTAACGAATTGGTTTAACTCTTCTAGCATGGCAATTACCCATGATTCATCTTTTATCGCTTCATTTATGTTTTTCGGTTCGATGGTAGACACAAAACAAAAATAATTACTTTGATTTTGGGCTTGTGATCTCAAGGTTCTTTGATTTAGTTGTCCTATGACCTTTTCTAGAGGATGACTTTTGGATTCTTTGATGTTTATAATCTCATTATTTAATGGTTCATCTTCTTTGTCATTTTCAATTACTTCTTGACTTTCTACAAGTTGACTTTCAACTAAGTCATCATATACCAAAGGTGATGTCTTAGAGGGAGGTGGACTTTCGTCGAATGTTATGTTCAACGATTCCTCGACTCTCATTGTTTCTTTGTTTAAGACAATGTAGGCTTTACTAGTTTGAGAATAGCCAAGAAATACACCTTCATAAGACTTTGGGTCAAACTTGGTGAGATCATCTTTAGTATTAAGAATGAAGCATTTACATCCAAAAACTCTAAAATATCCTAAAGTTGGCTTTTTACCTTTATAAAGCTCATATGGTGTTTTGTTTAAGAAATGATGTATTAAGACTCTATTTAAAATATATGTAGAAGTGTCGACGGCGTTACACCAAAACTTTTGAGGAATGTTTTGTTCATTAAGCATTGTTCTACTCATTTCTTGAATTGTTCTATTTTTACGTTCCACGACTCCATTTGATTGAGGTGTTCGAGGAGCCGAAAAGTAATGTGTTGTACCATTTGTATCACAAAAGTTTCCAAATTGTGTTTCATTGTCAAATTCACGACCATGATCCGTTCGGATCGACACAATTTTTACACCTAGTTGATTTTGAATTTTCTTGCTAAGAATTTCAAATTTATCAAAAGCTTCATTTTGGTTTTCAAAAATAACGTCCAAGTAAACCTTGAGTAATCATCTACTATGACCAAAGTGTATAAGTTGCCTCCATAGCTTCTTATAGCGGATGGACCAAACAAGTCCATATGCAAAAGTTCTAGACACTTAGATGTGGACACCATATTTTTAGACTTATGACTACTATGGGTTTGTTTACCAATTTTGCAAGCGTTGCAAAAATGTTGATCATATTTAAGTTTTGGTAAATTCCTAACTAGCTCTTTTGAAGATAGGTTTTGTATAAGTCTCATATTGGCGTGACCTAAGCGTCTATGCCAAAGAGTTGAGCTATCATCTAGTGTTGTTAGACAAAGTTTGTCATTAGATGCTTTATCTATTTTCATAAAGTATATGTTGTTTTTCCTAACTCCTTTAGCTATGGTGATACCATCTTTTAGTATTTTACTACCATTTTCATCAAATAGTACTTTATACTTTTTATCACATAATTGGCTAATACTAAGTAGATTAAATCCAAACCTATCTACATGAGCAACATTTTCAATAGTTAGGGAGTTATGAGCGATCGTACCTTTGCCAATGATTTTGCTTTTGAGATTGCTACCAAAAGTGACATTACCTCCGTCATACTCTTGGTATGATGAGAAGAGACTTTTGTTGCCCGTCATGTGTCGTGAGCATCCACTATCTTCTATCCACTCATCAGGTTCCAATCCAACTTTCAAGCATACCTAAAAAGCAAATAACTCAAGCGTTTGGTCCCCAATATCTCATGGGTCCGTTTGGGTTAAACATTCAATTTATTTGATTCATGTATGGAAACGATGGGCAAGAGTTCCATGACATGTAATCTGGAGTTTGATATGGTCTAGGGAAGTTATGATTCCAACCGTTGTGTTGATAGTTGGGTTGTACGTTGTGGTTACTCTTAGGAAAGGTGTTTTGCGTCGTTGTTGTGTAATTTTGGATCTAAATTCATTTTTAGCAAGTCCTACTCCTAATGTAACAGCAGGTTTTAGTTTAATACTATCCTTGGTTTTCTTTGTTACTTTGACAAATTCGCTACGGTCCGTATTACAAACATTCTGTCCAGCTGAGGTTCCCACGACACCATTTTTTTCAACGGACGGATCCCTTATTTTGGGTCCGTCTGGTCCGTGTTGTACTGCAGTGGTTTTGACAGTTTGTTTGTCTTTTTCGGCCGTTTTGTATTCTAACTATTTCATCGGCAAGAGCGATGTTTTTGTTAAACCTTTTAAATTTAGAATTATGTTCGATTAGAACATCTTGTGTAAGCTTTAGTTTTTCTATTTCAAGATTAAGCTCTTGGCATGATTCGCAACCATCGTCATTTGCTTTTCCCTTTTCTAGTCGTTTTGCCTTTTCTTTTAACTCATAGACTTCATTTTCTAAAAATTCCTTTTTAGTTTTTAAAAATTTATTTTTAGTTATGATTTTTAGACTTAGCTTACACAATTGATTGTATTGTTTTTGCAAAGTATCATCATCAATAGAAGAATAAGAAGAGTCGGAATGTACCTCGTTTGACTCATGTGCCATTAGAGCGATCTCTTCCTTGCTTGACTCTTCATCATCTTCACTATCACTCCAATCACCACTTACAAAAGCTCGTTGAGTTTTGCTTTTAGGTGGCTTGAGACAATCTCCTATTAGATGACTTGTATCACCGCATCTAAAGCACTTTCTTTCACCTTTACCCTTTTTGTCATCCCGATATTTTCGGAATGGCTTCTTTTCTTCTCGAGGTTGTCTTACAAACTTTCCTCTTCTTCTAAAAAACTTTTTAAAGTCTCTAACGGCCATGGCATACTCCTCATCTTCACTACCGGAGCAAGATTCGTCATCATCACTTGATTCCGCTTTTGCTTTTAGAGCAACGGATTTGACTTTCTCCCTTTTTCCTTTGATGATCTCCGAATCTTTCTCCATCACCATTTCGTATACTTTGAGGTTTCCGATTAGCTCGTCTAGTGTCATTTTTTAGAGATCTTTTGATTCCTCAATAGCCGTCACTTTAGCTCTCCATTTCAGATGGAGTGCTCTAAGAAATTTCCTGACAAAGTTCTTACTACGAAAAGATTCATCAAGTGCTTTAAGTGATGTAATAATAGTATTAAAGCGAGCAAAGCCACAATCAATTGTTTCATCTTCAGGGATAACAAATTGTTCATATTGTTGAACAAGAATATCAATTTTGTTATCCTTGACTTGTGAATTTCCTTGATGTGTAACAATCAAAGATTCTCAAATATCTTTGGCGGTTTCACACATAAAAAATTTTTCATATTCTTTTCTAGGCAAATCATTGTAAAGCATCATTTTAGCTTCATTATTTTTAGCAATTAGTTTCTTTTGTTCATCAACGGAAATATCTTTTGTTGTAGAACTAAAATCCCCTTTAACAATAATAAACCAAAGATCTATATCTTTTGATTTTACATATGTTTTGTTAGCCTTAATAGTTTTTATTATAAGAGATGGTCATTCACATTTAGGAACTTTGTAACGTGTGTTAGATATCGTGATAGAATAGTCAACGGGCTCGTGGATTGGACTAAGCTAAATGGGCATTAGTTTAGTTAAGCTAGCCTTATATCAATCCATGTCCAATCCAATCCAAACGAGCCCATGCCAAGCCCATTAGGGCATCTTCTACTTGTACTATATAAACCCCTCAAAGTCTCATTTGAGGGGTGTGCTTGAAAGTGTGTGTGTGTGTGTATTTTCTCTCTCAAGGAATATACAACTTTATTGTGTTTATCTTATCTCCACATACACGGTTTTGTTTAAACATCAAGTCACCAACATCTTTCTAATCTTTTCTTTCTTCATCTTTTACGCATAACGTGTGTTTGTGGTTATACTTGTGTTTGGTTTGCTTGGTAAAGTGATAAGGTTGATATATCTTAGGTCCCTACAATTGGTATCAATCGCCTAACAATGGTTTAGGAGTGGTTGGTTGAAGTTTTTTGTGGTTTGTGGTATACGCGTAAGCTCTCGGTATTCAAAAGTGGTTACGCTTAAAACTTTACTTTTTGCACTTTAATCTTCAAGATTCTTATGGTTTGAGGTTATTATAGTGTTAAGGAGTCTTGTTTTGGGAAAAAGTTCGAAGCTTTACGTGTTTTAAATCATTTTTGAACTCGTTTTTGGTTCGTTGGTCATTTCTACTCGTAACTTTTCTAAGCACTTTGGGTGAAAAAGGTCAACATTTTTGGGTTATTCGAGTGTTTTTAAGGCTATCTGTGCAAAAGAAATCATTTGAATCGTTGGAAATTTCTTACGCGTAGAAGTCAAAAAGTCAAAACCCTAGTTTTCTACGCATAACATTTTGGTGAAGAATCTTCGAGCTATAACGGTTACTTGCTTCCCCACTTAGATAAGTGTGTGGAACACTTCGACTTGTGGATATCCCTTACTGTGCGGTGTAAAGGATTTTTGGTTCTTAACCATAGTTTACGCATAAGCTAAAAGCTTACGAGTAACTCTACGCATAACTTCACAAGTACGCGTAAGGTTTACATTTAGTAACTTTTGTCACGCATAAGCTTAAGGTTACGCGTTAGATAATTTACCCATAAGGATTCCTACTAAGCCGACGCATAAGATCCTAAGCCTAAGATCCTACGCATCAGCACAATCTCTACGCCTAAGCCTCGTCTACTCGTAACTTCTGTTTCTACGCCTAAGCTCTTTATACGCATAAAGGTTCAAATTTTGGTCAAAAATTCAAATTTTTAGGCCTAAATTCAAATTTTTCGGGTCAAATTTGGCGTCAAAATTGTCATAACTCAAATTTTTCATACGACCTTAGAATTGATTTTTATAGTGAATTTCAAATTTTGGGCGAAAATTTTTTAGAACCAAGGTTACGAGTACGACTTTCAGAAACACCTCAACCGGGCGTAATCGTCATCAACCATAACTCCTTTATCGTTGAATTGATCCTACATCAACTTTATCATATCATACCTTCATCAATGGCAACTCAACAAGACATTCATGCAGCGGTGCAAAACCGTCCTCCTATGTTGGCAAAAGGTGGTTATCTTCAATGGACAAGTCGTATGCTTCGTTACATCAAGACCAAACCTAATGGAAAACTCATGATTAAATCCATTCAGGATGGACCCTTCAAGCCTCGACAAGTTCATGTACCTGGAAATGCAGATGCAACACCTCCCGTTCCACCATCTTCTCGTCTTCAATACGAATCAATACACCGCAGAGGATCGAAACAAGTCGAAGCGGATGACATGGCAATTCATATTGTCCAACTGGGTTTACCAAGAGACATCTTTGCTGCGGTAGAGCAGTTGTGAAACTGCTTTCGATATGTGGGAACGTGTTAGACGGCTTTGTCATGGAACGTAAATTGGTCAACAAGACATGGAGAACAAGTGCTAACGAATGGGAAAAGTTCACATCTACACCCGGAGAATCCATTGAATCCTACTATGGAAGGTTTTGCACTTTGATGAATGAGCTTATCCGAAACAAGTTGACACCCAGAACTATCGTTCAAAACATCAAGTTCCTGAACAATCTTCCAGAGGAATGGGGACGATATGTCACTATTGTCAACCAAACAAAAGACCTTCATCAGGTGAACTTTGATCAACTGAATGATTTTCTCAAACAAAACCAATGAAGTCGGGGAAAGAAAGATTGGCAAAGAATCATGATCCATTGGCACTTATTGCAAAGACTCAACCTTAAGTGAATACACAACAACAAGCTTCATCATCTTCCAACAACAACAACTTGCAGCAATACATTCCACAACCACAACAACAATTCTATCTAGATCAACAATACCAGAACTAGGAATCACTAATCCCGAAACGACCCGAAGCGACCTTACAACAGATATACTCTTTATTGGGTAACGCACTAAAAAGTCGCTATTCCACACCAACTAACAACAACCAAAGGATTTTGTCAAACACTCGCAATGGCAAATTGCACCGGGTGTGAATATGGGTAATCAAGGTCAAATGGTTGGAGTTATTGGGAATCACAGGATATGCTACTGGATATCGCATGGGTAATCAGGCGGTTCCGTATCGGGGTAATCAGTTGGGTCGAATGTTGGAAATCGATGGGACGAATGTTGGGAATAGAGCGTGGGTAATCGAATGGGAATGTTGCAGCTCCAAATGTTGGGAATTATGGAAATGTGAATCGGGGAATCGGTTAAGTGTTATAAGCTGTCAAGGAATGGGTCACATGGCACGAAACTGTCCCACTAAGCCGCACAAGAAGAATGCTGAGTTTCTTCGGAAAGCTATGATGTTAGCACGAAGCAAGAAGCGAGGGATGCAGTTGAGGCCGAGGAAAATGATTTTTCGCTATTGTGGATGATTTGGAAGACCTCGAGGAAATCAATGCGAACTGCATATTCATGGCAAATCTTCATGAGACTAAGTACGACCGACTCGGCACTTCGTCTATGACGCCAACGCAGATGTCGAGGTACCAATCATTGATCCATGCTATAACAATGTCATATTTGATGTGTTTACTCATGATAAACAGCATTCTGTGACATTAGCACCTACTTATGATACATATATGGACAATCCGAGTTGTAGCAATACTAACTCTGAAACTCCAAATGTGGATCCTAGTGGAGGCCGTGTGGCACAAAATACTGAGACTGATGAGGAAACACGTGCTTATTTTGAATCGTTAATCAATCAGTGTGGCATTGAAATTGAAAACGTGAGTAAGGTCAATCGCGAAGTTAAGGCCGCGAATGCTAAATTGACCACTGAGCTTGAGAGTTACAAAGAGCACGCCAAAGCTTTTGAATTTCATACTAACAAAATGTCCGAATTAGAAATTGGTTATCGAGATTCTATTTTAAGAGAAAAACAATTGCAACTCAAATACGATACACTTGATGTGAATCTGAATTTGAAAATAAAATCTTTAAACAAGGAAATTTTTGATCTAAATGACCAACTTTCTAAACAAAAGCAACGTATTCGATCTTGAAAAAGAGAAGAAGAAGTTGATCATGATTTTTCAAAACGAGAAGATTCTCTTCTTGATGAAATTCTTGATAAAACGGAAAAACTCAAAACATTGGACAATTTGCTTCTTACAACGGGTCATTCAGCTAAATCAAACAAGATGCTTTCTAACCAAGTAAATCCACGTTTTCATACTTCACATAAGATGGCACTTGGTAACGACCCTTCTTCTTTTCTCAAGAAAGCTCGAAATCTCGAATGTGTTGCACAATGGAAAACCTTTGCATGAACCCATAATTGTGCATGATTCTCTTGAAACGTTGGAACTATCTGAGGAGAGTAGATCAAAAATGAAACAAAAACATCCGAAATCAAACCAATTGATTATAACACATGGAACAAAATTAATGGTATTTCGTTTGTTTCTCAATCAACGTTTTCCACCAAACCAAGTGTTTCCAACAAAGTGTCAACACATTTCAGCTTCAAAAGCCGGTTGTTGTCTCCAAATCTCTTTCGAACATTGAACAAATGTCTTCAAACAATCCTTTTAACACAAGTGATGCCCGAAGTATTTTGGAAAATGTGAAAATGAGAATTGCAGATCTTCAAGAGACCGTTAAAACTAAAACCAATATTACAACAAACATCCGGTTTAATAGTTTTGATATTGAACAGAAAAAGTTTTTTGAAACTCAAATTGCCCCTCAGCCGACTAACATCAACTCAAGGGTAATTCATTTTGAACAAGCCTTTTTGAAAGAAACGAGTGACTTTGTCAAGGACCATAAATCCATGGTAAAGCAAGCTAATGAAAGTATTGAACACATCAAAGTTTTGGAAAATCTAAATGATTCACTCTTGAAGATGTTCGACTACTGATATTATGTCCATCATTTTGCAAACATATTCTGTTGAAGATCATGAAAGACTCGAGGATGAGACCTCGAAATTGTTTCAAAATATGAAAAAGCTCTTGAAAAAGAAAATGTCTCATATTTTAAACAACTTGATCGAAAATCAGAGGAATGCAAGTATGACAAACTGTCGTATGGGCGTGCCTACAATGACATGAAAGCGAAAAATGATCTTTTGAGGGCTCAGTTGGAATGTCAAAAAGGAAAGGCGTGGATAACTGTGATTAAAAAACCATTGACTGTGGAGAAAGCAAATGTTCCCAAACCGGTTTCCAAACCAAAGATGTATGTTTCTATGCCTCCTCCAAAAGTCAATGAGAAAAATGTTTCATCAAAACCAGTCACTCCACCTGCCCTACCTAAACATAATGTTGATAAGGGAAAAGCGGTTATCGAGAAACCAAAAGTTTTAGCACCTTGCCTTTTTAAGATGAGTACCACCAATGCGTCGCCTCCACATCTAAAACATATGGAACAAACGACATAAGTTTAGAAAAGCACTCTAAAGAGACTAGGAAAGCTGAAACCACCTCCTTTCATAAAAATGTGAATCCTAATGCGTGTGCCTTACCTTCTACAGGACTAGAAAGCACCTCTAGGAGCAGCAGACTAAAGCCTAAGAGCAATACAAGGAACAATAGAGTCTCGACTGCCTCTAAGAGTAGTAGCTTGAATAAAGAGAAGAAAGTAGAAGAACACCCTAGGATTTTACCGCTTTTGAATAAGAAAGACATTTCATCTGAATGTACTGAACCTATGAAATCTGCTAAGTTTAATGAATATGTTTGTTTAACTTGCAAGAAATCTTTATCTAATGTTCATGATGATTGTGTTTCTAAGAATGAGATTGTTAAGCCTGTTCAGAAGAATGTTCCAAAAAGATCTTACGCTAAAAGAGTAGGAAGACTAGTTGCAAAACTTAGGCTTTACACTACTGACAGGAACTATAGTGTATACTATAGGGATGATATTTGGAAACCCACAGGTAGAACTTTCACACTCTAGAATGGTACAATGAGTGATAAACCGAATTCCTCAGAAAACCTCTCTGCGTGTGATAAGGATTTTACCTCTAACCCAAAGGAACCAAAATCAAAACGGTTTTCACAATATTCTTTTTCATTCATGGCAGGTTATCGAAATTTGTCTTTGGATCGTCGACTCGGGTTGCTCCAAGCACATTACCGGGAATCTGAAGTGTGATCAATTTCGTGCGGAAATTCATGGGAACCGTGACGTTTGGAAATGATCATGTAGCCGCTATCATGGGTTATGGAGATCTACCTTTTGGAAATTATTTGATCACTCGGGTTTACTATGTCGAAGGGTTGGTACACAATTTGTTTTCATCGGGCGCTTCGTGATGCGATTTAGAGGTTGCCTTTAGGAAAAATGCTTGCTTCGTTAGAAACTTGGATGGCACTAATCTCTAACGGGAATCGTGATACAAACTTGTATGCTATCGACATCAATCAAATGGCCTCTTCATCACCAATATGTCTTATGACACGAGCATCCGGAACACAGTCCGGTTGTGGCATGACGGTTATCCCATCTCAATTTCGACACCATCAACAAAATTGCCAAAGACAACATCGTCAACGGACTTCCAAAGTTCAAATACACCAAGGATCACTTATGTCCATCATGCGAACAAGGAAAAAGCAAAAGAGCATCATATAAACCCAAAACCGTACCTAGTTCGGAAGCAAAGTTGCATATGTTGCACATGGACTTATGTGGCCCAATGAGAGTTGAAAGCATTAATGGGAAAAAGTATATTCTTGTTATCGTTGATGATTATTCGAGATATACATGGGTTAAGTTCCTGAGATCAAAAGACGAAGCACCAAACATCATCATCACCTTTCAAAGCGATTCAAGTACTTCTTCAAACTCCAGTAAGGGTTGTAAGAACACAACGCAATCAATTCACTAATCGAGGAGTTAAGAACTTATTTTGAAGATGTTGGAATTACACACGACATCAGCTTGTTAGAACTCCACAGCAGAATGGGGTAGTTGAAAGAAGAAATAGAACTCTTGTGGAAGCCTGCCGCACAATGCTAATCTATTCTAGTGCACCGTTATTTCTATGGGCTGATGTTGTTGCCACTACTTGTTTCACTCAGAACCGATCTCTCATCCATCCAAGATTCAATAAAACCCCATATGAGCTTGTGAATAACAGAAAACCGGATATCTCTTACTTTCACGTATTTGGCGCTTTGTGCTATCCTACGAATGAGAGAGAAGATCTTGGAAAACTGAAAGCAAAAGGTGATATTGGAATCTTCATTGGATATTCAGATAAATCGAGGGCATTCAGGGTGTATAACAAGAGAACTAGGAGGATCATGGAGACGATGAATGTGAATTTTGATGAACTTTCACAAATGGCTTCCGAGAGACTCGCTCTAGAACCCGCACTAAACCAGCAGACTTCTGGACACATCAGTTCAAGACTCGTACCTCAAAGAGCTCAATCAACTTCGATTGAAAATCCTAAAGAACAAGAATGGGAGAATTTCTTTGAGTTAATGTTCGATGAATACTATGGTGGAACTTCGACAAATGCATCAAACCATCATTCCGCTGCACCCGCTCAAAATCATCCTCCACCACCAACAAAAGATGCATCTACAACGGTCGAAACCAATGCACCAACTCCATCTACATCATCTACATCTACTACAGCTATTACACCCGTTCTACCAGCAGTTGATGAGCAAAACCAAAACCATAACGATGCAACGTTAGATGAAGACTTATTTGAAAACCCGTTTGCTACGGAATCAACTGAATCTTCTTCAAGCTTACGAGAACCATCTAACTCGCATACGTTTAACCAACGGTATCCTTCTACTCCGAAGTGGACAAAAGACCACCCAATTGAACAAGTTATTGGTGAACCTTCAAGGCCAATTCGAGACGAGGACGTCAACTTGCCACCGATTGCGACTTATGCATTTACCTTTGCTCCATTAGCAATATAGAGCCAAAGAACATTCATGAGGCAATGGCAGAACCTGCATGGATAGAAGCGATGCAAGAGGAACTTCTCCAATACCGTCTACATGACTCTTGGGATATGGTTCCAAGACCAATTGACATTCGCGTCATTGATCTCAAATGGTTATGGAAGAACAAACGGGATGAAGAAATGACTGTCATTCGCAACAAAGCTCGTCTTGTGGCCAAAGGATACAGACAAGAGGAAGGGATAGACTTTGAAGAGTCATTCGCGCCGGTAGCTAGACTAGAAGCAGTCGGGATTTTCTTAGCCTATGCCGCTCACAAAAACATCACGGTTTATCAGATGGACATTAAGACTGCGTTTTTGAATGGAACTCGAAAGAAGAAGTGTAATGCGTGAGTCGCCGAGAAGGCTTCATAGACATGAATCATCCCGACTACGTCTACAAACTCAAAAAGGCAATCTATGGATTGAAACAAGCTCGAGAGCGTGGTATGACGAACTGTCCTCTTTCCTTATCCAAAAAAATTTCACCAAAGGCACAGTTGATCCTACCTTGTTTACACAAAAATGCAAAACGACATTTTGATTGTTCAGATTTATGTGGACGACATCATCTTTGGGTCCACTAATCCGAATCTTTCAAAACATTTTGAAAATCTCATGAAAAGTAAATTTGAAATGTCCATGATGGGGAACTAAAATTCTTTCTTGGTTTACAAATACATCAATCCCCACGTGGAATTTTTATAAATCAAGCTAAATACACAACCGAGATTTTGAAAAATCATGGTATGGATAATTGTGACTCGGTCGGAACACCAATGGTAACTTCACCAAAAATTGGAGCCGATTTGTTTGGGAAACCTATTGATCCGAAGAAATATCGTAGCATGATTGGTTCTCTCATGTACCTCACTGCTAGTCGACCGGATATTCATTTTGCTCTTTGCTTATTAGCACGGTTTCGTGCAAAGCCTACCGAACGCACCTCAAAGAGGTTAAACGGATCTTTCTACTGAAGACATCCATTCACATGGGACTTTGGTATCCGAAGGAATCCGGATTTGATCTAATTGCCTTTTTAGATGCGGACCACGCAGTGATCAAGTTACAAAAAGTACATCCGGAGGAGCACAATTTTTGGGTGAAAAGTTAGTAAGTTGGTCTTCAAAGAAACAAGATTGTTCTGCACTTTCAACCGCCGAGTATGTGTCTCTATCCGCGTGTTGTGCTCAAGTTCTATGGATGAGAACACAACTCACAGATTATGGCTTTACTTTCGATAAAATACCTATGTATTGTGACTCGAAAAGTGCCATAGCCATATCATGCAATCTGTTCATCACTCAAAGACTAAGCATATCCGTGTCCGCTATCACTTCATCAAAGAGTACGTCGAAAATGGTACTGTTGAATTATTCTTCGTGAATACAGATTACCAACTCACGATCTATTAACTAAAGCCCTTCCAAAAGAAAGGTTTGACTATTTAGTTCGACGAATTGGAATGCGAAGCCTAACCCTTGAGGAGTTAGAAAGTCTTCTCGAATCTTCTTGAAAATGATTTTCCAAAAGCTTCATTTGTAAATATTTTTGAAAAACAAAATACAAAATTTGAAAAACCAACAAAATCAAAATATAAAAAACTTTCAAAAAATCCAAAAATATTCTTCTCACGACATGTCTCTCGTATAATCGATATTCTATACGTTTCTAGAAATGTCATTCAACAATGATACGGGTATGTACAGATGCTTGAGCGAGAGTTCTTTAATGTTTTTCAAAACATGTCGCTTCTCAAAATTTCTTAAATAATGGCTTTCGTATACTTCAGTTCGAAACCCGAACTAAAATGATGACTTTTGATTATTTTTCAAATCAAAACTCGTGCTTTTATAAAAAAATCAAGTGTAATGCGCTTGATTACTACATTTAAAAATGGTGAGAAATCATCATCTTCTTGAGCACCTTTTCAAGATTGTTCAAAAAGATTTTCAAAATCTTTCAAAATATTTTGTGCTCAAGATAACTCCCTCTAAAACCCTTTAATTTATTATCCCTTATTAAAGGGGGAGTATAAAACTAAAATGTTCCAAATTCATGCTTAAATCAAATCCGTTTGTCTCCCCAAAAGATTATAAAATGTTGTTTAATCGTTGATATCAAAAATATCACGAATATGCTATTTTTGAGGGGGAGGAGACGTGATTAAAATGTGATCAAAATCGTTGTTTGAATCTCAAAATGAGCTCGACTGAGACGGAACCAATGAATTGACGGGAATCAAAGTCAGTAAATGTACCATCTCGAGAAACTTGTGATAGATATGAACCTTCATGGGTCTAACCTCCTTTTCAAAGAGTGTTTACAACTTCAAGTTAGTTATTAGAGCTAGTTGTCACCTAAAACTGACAATGGAACTCTTTAACTAGGCAACGTAATCGTGTCTCGTGGGGAATTGTCTATCATGAGCCGATCAATTCAAAAGTGCAAACTCTACCCTCTATGTGCAGATTTTTGTTAAAACTCATAAGCACATGTGAAGGGGAGTGTTTCGAAAATATAAAACTCAGAGTGTCTCAAACATGTTTTCTATCATAAACACTCTGAGAGATTTTCAAGAAAAATGGTTTTATGGCAACAATGGGACAGTCATGGAGTTATAAGGTGACTAAGGATAGGAAACTCGTCCTATGATCCGCCAGAGTCGGAGGGATCTACCCAAGGACATCACAAATAGTTTAGTATTAGAAGTCCTTAGGTATGATTGAAAAAGGAGTAATGTGAGAAAGGAGAAAGAAGGGGTTGAAGAATTAAAAAGAAATGTGAAGAAAGGGTGAAAAGAAATAGCCCTCCATATTCAACCTTAGGGCGGAAACCGGGTTCAATACATATGCTACTGGTTGTCACTAGATGACACCGGTATTGAAGATCAAAGACGTCATGGACCCGGTGGCGACCGCACTAAACCTTCTAGCCACTCAATTCCTCTTAAAAGGATTTGTTTCATTCTCACCGGGAACCCTACATAATCTATCGACTTTCTCTTAGAGATTGTTGATATTGAAGAAGGATACTCTCTCCATAGTCTCCGCCAGAAAACCAAAATGCACTAATTGAGTCTAGAACCACGAGATTCATCAAAAGATCTCATAGGAACACATGACATGACATCGCTTGTTGTTCATCAATAAGAACACAAGTGATATATTATAGAGTCCTACGCAGATCTTAGCAATTTGTCAGAACATTTATGAGAAGTTTCACTTCGTGATCTTCAATGATTGAATGGAAACTCTGCCGGGGTCAACATCAAGCGCCACGACAGCAGGTCACTCGGTAACTCCCGTGGATTACGCTTAGTGTGTCTCAAACGGTCTACAGTCGTGGGGTGATGCTTCGGTGTACCTCGGTGACTCATCGAACTGTAGATGTACTTCGGTATATCGTGTTATCTCACTTGTGGGACTCCAGTTCAGGAACGGCCCTTGTGAGAATTAAAGATGTGTTTTCACACTATCGTTAACACCATCGAAATTCAAACTTGTAAGTGTCGGAATCCGCTTATTACTAACCTGTTTTTATGTTTTCTTCTTATGGAAGCTCCGGAGCGGATGGATCGTGCAGACTCACCACATGCTCATACCAACAACACATGAAAGTTCTCATCAAAATCAAAGGCTACTCAAAGTTAAAGATGATTCTTCGTCAATGTCAAAGAATCTACAAAGTTTAAAGACTTGAGAACTACATCATTGGTAACCAAAAGTCAAATAGAAGTGTGAGCATGGTGGAGAATGACGTGGAGACACCTAACCAACGAAGTTGACAATGGCAGAATACCATATTATCTGATCACAAAGCATGAAGGAACAAAGAATCAAGACTATTCTATATCTATGCACAAAGTTCAAGCTCGAGAAAAGTAAAGACCAAATCAAGTGGAGCATCATTTGAATGACCACCCCTTAGGGGGAGATTGTTAGCCTTAATAGTTTTTATTAGAAGAGATGGTCATTCACATTTAGGAACTTTGTAACGTGTGTTAGATATCGTGATAGAATAGTCAACGGGCTCGTGGATTGGACTAAGCTAAATGGGTATTAGTTTAGTTAAGCTAGCCTTATATCAATCCATGTCCAATCCAATCCAAACGAGCCCATGCCAAGCCCATTAGGGCATCTTCTACTTGTACTATATAAACCCCTCAAAGTCTCATTTGAGGGGTGTGCTTCAAAGTGTGTGTGTGTGTGTATTTTCTCTCTCAAGGAATATACAACTTATTGTGTTTATCTTTATCACATACACGGTTTTGTATAAACATCAAGTCACCATCTATCTTAATCTTTTCTTTCTTCATCTTTTTCGCATAACGTGTGTATGTGGTTATACTTGTGTTTGGTTTGCTTGGTAAAGTGATAAGGTTGATATATCTTAGGTCATAACATGTTTCAAAACGGTTTTTCCAATAGATAAATCCATTGGTTTCAAAGAGTGGTGGTCTTTGCATAGATTGCCCTTCTTTAAAGTTTTCAGAATCCATGGATCGTTTCAAGTTTATAAAATATAAATTATTTTAGAAATTCTTGAGCAACAAGTCTCTGGTACCAATTGTAGAAAACTATAAGGGGGTTGAATAGTTTACCAATTAAAAACTTTGTTTTGAAACTTATTTTGAAGATCAATTGATATTGATCTTTGATATGTTAGTGAAATATACAAACAATATATAAAGAGTAGATAAGGAAAAAAACAATCAAACCACAACAAGTTGTTTATAGTGGTTCGGTCTACAAGGACTCTTTTTCCTTGCCCTACTCCACTCTTCAAGTCTCACACTCGAGAGTTTCAACTTCACTAGTCAACAAGCTCCTTTCACCGGCGGAGAAAACCTTTACACTTCGCTTACACACTATTTCCGACACTAAGCTAGATGTCGAGTTCTTTTCAAGGGTACAACCACTCCTACACAAATGTATTTTAAGGACTAAGATACTAACCACTCACACTCACAAGTTTATGATGGTTTGATACAACAATGAAGTATGAATCAACACAAGATCATACAACAACTAACAAACAAGACTTCCAACTTCTCGTTGAAGCTTGAATGTGACTTGATCTTCTTTGCTACAAAAGAGATCACTAATATGATATGAAACTGAGTTAGAAAGGTTAGAGAGAAGAAATGTATGAGAGTATGATAGAAAGGGATGAAAAACTACTTGGTTTGGCTTTGCTATTTATAGCCAAAACCATTAGCAAGCACCACGGACCGCTTAATAGGGTTCCGCCCGTTGTAAGTTTTGGTGCCGAGGCGACATGAAGATATCAAGATCTTGCCAAAGTCAACCATGTCTATGCAAGATTGTGTAAGATATGAAGAGCCCAAATCTACACAAAATATCTAATGAAATCTTCCAATAATTTCCATGATGCATCACATGATGTCATGTGTTGTTTTTCTATTTTTAGAAATATGCAAATACATAAGTAATGTTTAGTTTTTAAGAAACTAAAACATTCTAAAAACTACTATCATACATTATGGTTAGAGTCAAATTAAGATATGATTAATCACAATGTAAATGCTTGAGTGATGAAGATATTATTTGAAAAAGCTTGTTTTAATATCTATTAAACTTGACAAGCTTTAAGCTTTATAAAAATTAAATTTACTTTTGTCGTTAACAAAACTTCGGTAAAGATCAAAAATATAAATAACGTTTAATGACGATATTTGTATTAACACAATCATTTGCCCTTTAATTATTAATGAAATAAATTTAGTTTATTTGAAAATTTGAAAAAAAAAATAAACTTGTATTTGGTGAGCTCCAAATGAGTAAGTTGAGGTTTGTTGTGAGGGGGGTTTAGTTTTGAAGGTTTGTTATAGTGATGTGAAGGTGATGTGGCACCCGTAGGCCTTGAATGAAGAGATATGATTCTTCACGACACCTAATGCTCTAAATTCTAAAAGTCAAGATACAATATTTTTAAATGCCCTAATCAATTAATTAAGTGTGCAAATAACCTCCCTTTTACAAAGGGTGAAAGCTAAATATACGCAACATATTTTTTTAATAAACATGTTTACGCAATGTACTTTGTAAATTGTCAAAGATACGCAATATATTTTCAAATAATATTCGATCTAGATAATATGACCGGTTAGTAACAGGTTACCAGGTCACCATTGATTCAAAGTTACACCATTGGTCCCCCAAACTAGATCAAATTCGCGCAATTAATCCTATTTTGGTAAAACTCGTCAAATTTAAAAAAAAAAAAAAAAAAAAAAACATTTAATTTGTTTTTCTTAAAATCTACTTAAAATATATATTTTGTTTTAATTTATAATTTAAAAAAATGCATAAATTTTTTTATATAATTTTTACGTTTTTTTTTAATCTTATTTTCAAAAAGTTTTTCGATTTAAAAAATATACGATTTTTTATTTTTAAATATGATTTTTAAAAAGTTTTTCCAATTTAAAAAAATACGGTTTTTTTCTTTTTTAAATATGATTTTAAAATAGTTTTTTCGACTTAAAAAATACGTTTTTTAATGATTTTAAAAAGTTTTTCCGATTAAAAAACGTAATAAAAGTGTATAAAAATCGATTAAAAAAGTTATAAAAACTTTATCCATTTTTTAAAATTATAAATTAAAAAATATATATTTTTAGTAGGTTTTAAGAAAAAAAATTTATTATTTATTTATTTATTTATTTTTACGAGCAATATCAAAGTAAGACTAACTGCGCGAATTTAGTCCGGTTTGAGAGACCGACGATGTAACTTTTAATCAAGGGTGACCTGGTAACCTGTTGCTAACCGGTCATATTAGCTAGATAAAAAATTATTTAAAAATATATGGCATATATTTGACAATTTACAAAATACATTACGTATACCTACTTATTTAAAATATTTTTTTACAAACCAGTAGTTCACCACTGACATAGAAACTACCCCCACTATGCAAATGCAAGTATACAATCAACAAACTAGAAAAACTGTATACTATTTCAACTTAACTTTTAGTTTTCCAAAAGATAGTTGAACAGTTTAGCACATCCCTATAGTAATTATACTCTGCCAAAACTATTGGGAACCCAAACACACCGTCATTTCAAACCGCCTCTTAATTTTCTCCTTAAAAATTCATTTTTCTACAATAGATATACTCCAAAAAAGTAAAAGCTTTATTTTTAACTTGTCTTCCTAAAAAAAAACACAAGAACACAATATGGGTGTACCATCTTTTTACCGTTGGCTTGCAAACAAGTATCCTAAAATAGTAGTTAACGCAGTTGAAAAGAGTTTAGATGATGATGAAAACAGTTGTTTACCAAACCCAAATGGCATAGAATTTGATAATCTTTATCTTGATATGAATGGTATTATCCATCCTTGTTTTCATCCTGAAAATGATGAGGTACGTTTTTTTCTTTTAACATTTATGCATGTATGTAGTTGCATGATCAGTTTTTTTTTTTTTTTTTTTTTAATTGTTAAATGGAATTTTGTGTTGTTTTGTTTACAGGAAAATAGTCCTGTAACTTATGATGAAGTTTTCAAAAATGTTTTTGAGTATATTGATAGACTTGTGAATATTGTAAGGCCGAGAAAATTGCTATACATGGCTATTGGTAAGTTATCTTGTTTTATTTATAAGTCATTTCATACGTACTAATTAAGTTTTTAAGTGATAACTGATATGCAATAACTTCTGTATGTACTATGTTTGTTTTGGGAATTATTAGAAGTTGACATATAGTTTTGTGTGTTGATGCAGATGGAGTTGCACCTAGGGCTAAGATGAATCAACAAAGAACACGAAGATTTAGAAATGCTCAAGACCATGAGACTCTTGTGAGCTTTTCTTTATGCAAGTTATTGATTTACAACAAATGCGTGACTTTTACTATGCTTTTTGTGGTGTGGAGATTAGGGGATGATTGGGACTGTTTGTTAAATGTGTGTAAATTTTCATCTATTTCTTTTTTTAACCAGTGAAACTAGTACGTCATGCTTTGCTCGAGTAGACACTTTTTTTAACACAGCACATGATTAATTGATTATAAAAGGGCAACTCGTAACTTACGATTAACTTTTCGCATAATATTGAATGTTTAAGTTTCAAATATATTGATAAATTTGGTCAAAATCAAACTATAGTTGGGACCATCGATTTGTTAATTTTTTGTCAAAGAAATTAGTCATATACTTCATGTAGAGATTAGTAATTTTTTGTATGTCAATTTTCCTTTTTTATAAGTAGCTTGCTTGATATGAAACTAGTAAGATGGAAAAAAAGGCATTTAACTCGATTTTCATTTTCAAGACAACTAAGAATCTATACTATATATAAAATAAAAATGGTCAATGTTGAAATGTTGAAAAATGGTCAAACTTTTATCACATTTGGAAAGTATTGAAATTAAGCTATGCATTTGGAAAGTATTGAAGTGTTGAAGTGTTTGCTAATAATACACATCGAAAACCGGGTTGACCCGGGATGCTTAAACCCTGGCGGGTTGACCCGGTTTAATTTGCCCTTTTTTTTAACCCAACCCGCGGGATGACCCGGTTTAAATTGACCCGTTTTTCGACCGGAACGGTTCAACCGGTTGAACCACCCGGGTCGAACCACGTTTCAAAATATTATGTTTAATCCTAAAATCCTCAGGAGTTTCATTATTTTTCGTTTATAACCCATAAACTTTTTTTATTACTAAAACTATCTGCCCGCTATAAAATCCGTTACGATGACGCAAGACTCGTCTAGTATTAACAAATATTCTAGACCGGACTAGAACCCTCAACGATTTGGTTGGGGATCATGTCACATATAATGCTAGGCTGCCACCTAAAAGCCATTTGAAATTGCTTGATGGATGTGCTTGTATTTTATTGATTCTTGAAATAAGAAGTCTTTAGATGCTTATTCAAAACAACTTTATTTGGTTCAGAATTACCCAGAAACAACGCTACTGAATAAAAATGCAGCGCAGCTCATATACAAGTCAATGTTTTTCTGGCATGCGTTTGTGGAAACATGTAAAAAAATCTTGAAACATTGTACTTTTTTTTAGTTGAAACACTCGAGCAGTAACCGAATGACAATTTACACCGACACTGCAGATTAAACAATCACCACATGCTTAAGTTCATGTCTGTTACGATTTTATTCATTATAGTCTAAATAAATGTGTGTTTAGCGGAAGGAGGAACATAGACTGAGAAGACAATATGAAGTTGAAGGTAGAGATGTTCTGCCGAGTGAGGATTCAGAACTGTCGGATTCCAATGTAATAACTCCAGGAACTCAGTTCATGTATGAGTTGTCTAAACAACTTCAAAGTTATATCTGTCTGCGTATCGCAGGAAATCCTGCTTGGAAACAACTGAAGGCATGTATTGTGCATCTTGACGGCTTCCATAGTCTGATTATTCTATGCATCCCAATGGACATGTCTTATGTTAATATTCAATCATTTGTAGGTAATTCTTTCGGATGCTAATGCCCCTGGTGAGGGAGAACACAAAATAATGTCCTTCATAAGGAGTCAACGCACTAGCCCTGGTTACAATCCAGACACAAGCCATGTTTTGTATGGTCTGGTAAATAAATATTTTCTCAGTATACACGAGCCATGTTTGGGTGGTAAATGATCAACATTGGGTCAAATTTATGGATCTTATGGCGAATTAGTAAACTTTAGTTAAAAACCTCTTTAAGTTTCTTATTAAAAAAACTTTGAAGTTATGTCGTCTAATCTTTTGTTCTGCATTTTCGCATGTGCAGGATGCAGATCTTATCATGCTGGCCCTTGCCACCCATGAAATCCATTTTTCTATCTTGCGAGAGGTTACAAATTTATTTACTTCTATGTTGGGTACATTCTCTAGTAATTCTTCATGAATGTAAATCAATTTCTCTTGTCATCAGAATGTTTTTTCCGAAGACAAGCCACAAGTAACTAAGGCTTCCGTGTCATTTCTGGCTGAAACATCTGAAGTCGAGGTTGTAAAATTTTTGAGTCTGATTTGGAGATTTAAACTTTAGGTTTTTTGTTATCTGTTACTTAACATTCTTTTCTTAAATATCTTTCTTTTTAGTGTGATCGTGACCGAGAATTGAAAGATACTGTGGAAAAGATGAGCAACTTTGAAATTTCGAGTGTTAGGAAGCCAAAGTCTCTTGTGAAGAAGCCTTACCAGGTATGGTAACGTGTGGATCATAAATATGTGTTATTCTCATTTTACTGTTAATTTGATTTGACTGTTTGCCATCGTTGCAGTTTCTTCATATATGGATACTGAGACAATATTTGAACCTTGATTTGGGAACGATGAATTTGCCAGAGAAATTTGAGTTGGATGTTGAACGACTGATTGATGATTTCATCTTCATTTGTTTTTTTGCTGGGAATGATTTTTTGCCCCATATGCCTACATTGGATATTCACGAGGTTTGAAGCTTTTCAATTTTTAGCTACTTTGTCTCAAGAAATTTGGAATGATGACAATGTAAAAGATGCAACATTTGATTGATAAATGATACTCGATACCAAATCTAATGTTTGCAAACTTGCAATGCTTTGCGATCACAACTATTGCAGCTTTTTCCCTGCATCAATAAATAACTTAATATTTTTTGGCCAGGGTGCTATGGACCTGTTAATTCATGTATACAAGGAAGAGTTCAAGAACCTTGGAGGTCATCTTATTGATGTCCAAAAGGTTAGTGTGTAATGTATCATTTGTTTTCCTGGCTGCAAAAGCACTGTTTTTTTTTAACTCCAATCTAGTAGTATTTTTTTAGGATCAAAACTTGGCAGACTTGTAGATTCGTATCTTTCTCAAGCTTCTTTGACAATTCATATCTAGTTGATAGGTTGTTTTTGTTTGGAAATCCTAATTTTTTTAGTTTTTAAAAAACTGGAACAGGTAAACGATAAGAAAGGAAGTTACATAAAATTTAAAAGGGTTGAAAAGTTCATCCTTGCTGTTGGAGCTTATGAAGATAAAATCTTCAAAAAGAGATCAGCCATCCGTGATAGCATATTAAGACGCATACTTTCAGACAACCATGATACTGTGTGTTTATAATTATTTTACACAATTTTTTTTTTGATGAAAATGTGAATATATATTACTATCAATCAAACTTTAACTTTTACAAGGGATACAAAGGATCTAAAACATGCTAAAGATCCTTTACAGCAACATCAATACACCTCAGTAAAACATACACAACTATCCCTCTAGTATAAATTATTTTACACAATTAATTTATGCAATTAGACAATTCTATATTAAGACACATTCTTTTGTCAACAAATGTGTGTTTTTTATTTGGTTTATTATCAAGATGTAAATTCCATGTTGAGCTCCCTTTCTGTATATAGAGATTCAAATTGACGGTTTTATGTTAATTCAAGTGATTGATCTAGAGATAAGTTCTTCAAAAATGTCACTAAATTTCTTACAAATGGTAGAGTGGACTATTAGAACTTGTGTGTTAAGTATTTTTATGTCAGTTATTTCTATTTCATAATATCACTTGCAAATTCTTACATTTTCATTTTGATATTCATTATTCTTTCGTCTAGGGTGATAATGGAGAAGAGGAATTGTTTCCTGTAATAAGTACATGTAACAAGAAGGGGCCAGCTACGTGCTCTGATGTTGCATTTCCATGCAGCAGCAGTTCTCATGAGCATGATGTGCAGGTATCCCATATTGTTGGGCACTGCTTTCTTTCTCTATGTTTTATTGCTCTTTTATTAGTTTATATATGTATAGGTGACGGATAAGGATCTTCTAATGTTTACTCCCTCATGTTGGTCATGTTGAACCAATCAACAATAAGAAAATGATAAAATGAGAGCACAACTAATTGAAACAAGGGACCCATTATTTTGTTTTCTCTCACAATATAACTAACATGATAGAACATGAGAGTTAAACTTTAGAGGATCTCAATCCATAGGTGACATAACATGTTTCTCTTTTTATCTCAGATTGTTGAGAACACAAAAATCTTGAAGGAGCAGCTGAAAACCTACACTCGGAAGACATCGGATGTATTCAAGAATGGTCTTGTTACCGATATGGTATTGATCCTTTTTGGAGACATCGACATTTATGCTGGCTGTAGTTAACCATGGCTTACTCCTGTTTTAAACAAAACTTGTTAGGTAAAATTTGGTTCTCCTGGATGGAGAAAACGGTATTATGAAAAAAAGTTTGGTGCTGAAACGGAGGAAGATGTGGAGAAAACGAGGAAGAAAGTGGTATGTATTATGCTAAAAGAATTCAACATAATTTCTCAAAACAGCAAATGATCCGTCCAATATATATTATGCATTTATTCACATCTTTAACACATGCATATCGTTGTTTCCAAATATTCTGTTTGTGCTGAACGAGATTTCTTTCTTTTTTGTAGGTGGAAAAATACACTGAGGGGTTGTGTTGGGTACTGTTGTACTACTTTTCAGGTGTTCCATCGTGGACTTGGTGAGTCACATCTTATGAATTAAGTTGAAGTTTATGTCTTCATGATTCACATCTTATGAATTAAGTTGAAGTTTATGTCTTCATGTTCTCCACTACTAAACACTTTTCTAAATATGCCAAATGTATTCCCTACAGGTTTTATCCATACCACTATGGGCCATTTGCATCAGATATGAAAGGCCTATCAAGTATAAAAGTGGCATTTCAAAAAGGAGTGCCGTTTAAACCATTTGATCAGCTCTTGGCTGTTCTCCCTCCAACAAGGCAAGCTACTGAAATTCCTTATCGGATACATGTTTTCACTTATTCTGTTTTTGTTCATGGTACATTTGTATTCAGCTGATCTGTTTATGCAGTGCACATGCACTTCCTGCTTCATATCAGTCGCTCATGACAGATAATGAATCAACAATTATTGATTTTTATCCAGATGGTGAGCTTTAGTTATGCTTGGTGTTGTTGAATATCTTTGAAAAATAACTTATGCTTATTTTCTGCCATTTATGTTCAGATTTTGATATAGACACCGATGGGAAGAGATTTCTCTGGCAGGTTAGAGGCTAATCATTGTTCAAATATTTGTTTCGATAGTTGGAAGCGACTATGGATTTCTTTTAGGCACATGTTTTCTATTCCTGTATATTAACCTTTTGGTGATTTATTAACAATTTTAAAGGGTATCTGCAAGCTGCCTTTCATTAATGAAGAGCACCTGCTTTCTGCAACAAAGAAGATCGAGAAAGAAATCAGTGTAAGACCGAAATTCAATCCATTATACATCAGATCGACCATGACTCAACTTGATTATGCTATCTTATAGTGTTGCTTATACTAATCAGGAGGAGGAAGCTAAAAGAAATGGGGTAAATGTTGACTTGTTGTTTCTACATTCTTCTGAAAGTTTTGCTTCAAGAATCATCTCGACCTTCAATGATAAGGGTGTTATCGATCAAAATACCTCAATCAAGATTGATACAGGATTAAGGTTTTGATTTTGCTTAATTAATAAGAGTAGTGATTGGCATGTCTAATTGGCATGCCTAATTTCATGCCTAACTATTAGATTACAACACTTGGAGTGATCAAAGGCTATCATGACTTGTTATATGTTGAGTGGATTAGTCATAAAATTAGTCATGTCATTTAGGCATGCCAATCATTTTCCATTAATATTTGGCTATTCTCGTGGATTGCTTTTCTAATGTATATGTTTTTGTTCTGAATTCAGTGGAGAGATAAAAGGTTTTGTCCTCCCTAAGCCAGAGTCCAAGAAAGATCACGACTCTAGTGGACTTGCAAACGATGTTGATGTGTTGTGAGAACATGGTCTTTAGCTCTTTTACAGATTCATCATTATCGTTGTATCATTTTATTTATGCATATAGTTCTATTTTGCAGATGTGTATATTTTGATTCACCGTGTTTATCAGTGAATATCCCCCGTCTGCTTGAAGGGACAACCATCCCCGAAACAGTATGCTATCCTGGCCTTTTATCTCCGAGTCATAAACGTGATTTAAAATAACCAGAGCTTGATTGCTATTTAATGGAACTTTTGGATAATTTGATTAAAAAGGTTGTCACAGAATCGGACATTGATGTAACACAGCTGTGGCATGAGAATCAGGGTTACTCTAGCAGGAACCGGTCTGTTGATTTAACTTTTTTTTCAATTTTCACTCCTTTGATGACTATTGGCAATAACATGTTTGTAATATATCGGTTTGCAGATATAGCCAAATTCGGTTTGGCAGGGGTGGCCAGCGGTTTGCAGAACTAGCCAAATTGAGGGGAGCTACGGGGTTCCAGTGTTGGTTTCAGACCTTCGTGTCCTGGAGTTGCAATTAGAGGAGCAGGAAATGGCTGGAGTCCAAAGGGTAGAGGCGATCCACGAAATTATCAAAGCGATCCACAAAATTATGCCCATGGCAGGGTTGGCGCAAATGGAAATCAGAACAGTGGTTACTACCAACCAAGATCAACAGGGGGCTCAGCTGATTATCCAACAAGGGCCAACAACACGAATGGTCATGTCATGTTTGTGAAGACCGACTCGGGTTCGCGTGGAAATAGAAACAGCGGTTACTACCGTCCAACAAGGACAGGCTCACATGATGGTCATGTCATGTCTGTGAAGACTGACTCGGGGTCCAGCACTTATGGGCATGCTAATGGACTGGGTGGTGCACGTGGAAATAGAAACACTGGTTACTACCGTCCAACATGGACCGGCTCAGCCGATGGTCATGTCTGGTCTGTGAAGACTGACTTGGATTCCACTCATTCCAGTACTAATGATC
>OU343217.1:110509458-110627453 GCA_910596185.1 Chrysanthemum makinoi
TTGAAGAATAAAGTCTACGAGCTCAAGACTAAAGATTAAATAGAATGCTAGGATTCGAAATGTAAAAGATGGTGACCTCCCAGGGGAGATTGTTAAAATTAGAAATTCCCATAGTGAAGAGTCGGTCACCCAAATATAATCTAGCATAAGTTAGCTCGTGAACTTATGCGATATTTACTTGTTTATTAGTTAGTTATTAATAGTTTAGTTTAGAGTAACAGAACAGGAGGGAAGACGGGTCTTTAACCAACTTATGCGATCACAGTCCGAAAAGGGGACGTGTAGTATGTAACTATAAATACCCTCTACCTCCCAAGGTAGAGGCTTGAACATTTCATTCAATCTAACCTTCCATGTTTTCTTTCACTTTCTCTCTCTAGAAAGGCTCTCATCCTACTTTCTCTTTCTAAAATATCTTGTATAATTTGACTCATATATTGTTATGTGATGTGTTTATGAAATCCAATATGTAACAGTAGAGCATGTGGCAAAGGCAAGCATTGATGTGATCCCTATTCCCTATGGTGCTAATGACGTTGGCTCTAAGTAGTTCTTCCCATTTCTTAAATTCGGGCTTAAGTTCATTGAGCTCCATTCCATATCAATCTCGGTTCACTTCCTTTCTTTTTCGGGTGACTCGGGTTGTATCTTCCCTTGGGATAAATAGGCGTTCACGGATGACATCCTTATTTGCTAAAGGTGTTTGGTAGGAAAGAGAGCGGTCATTGATTGCATCAAGGATGGTGAGTGACCACTTATCAGAGTAGACACATGTCCCTCGGTTGGGAATTCCTAGCACTTGAGCAAAGTTGGTTAAGGAGATAGTGTAGTCATTTTGATTTATCTTAAACCTAAGGCTAAATTCATCATCTTCATCATAAAGAAACCCGTGATACTAGCATAGAATTCTAACACAAACCTAGGACAAATAGTTTCATCGATGTCAAGGAGACAATCGAATTGAATAGCGGCTAGCTCTTCACGGAGATTGGTATTTTCGATAAAAGAAGAGTGAATGGTTCTACCCTCATGGAAGTACCTAGTTTCTAGACTTTTAAAGATTTCGACTTGTTCCTTTGAAAGTCCTTTGTGTTTTTTAACGTGTATCTTTGTGATCATAGAATTTTGCGGCTACCATGGTTATTCCTATGAGCAAGAATTTATATGTTAAAAATGAGAATAAACTTAATGTTTTGATTCTAGTGTGTGTCTATATGAAAACGATTTGGAGTTGCGGTTATCTCGACTCATTTTATGCATAAAATAGTCTTTAGTGGGGGTGTTTGGCAAACGGCATGAGATCACCCAAACGCTCTTAATTCAATGTGGCTTCATTTGAATATACCCGGGAATGCATATTAGTTATGCAATACCTTTAGTATTCAAGAGCATTCAAGTGATGAAAATTTAACTTTTATATTAGTATTAACAATGAAAAATTGTTTTCCTACAAGTGATAAGCTTTTCAAAATATTTTGACATGGGGTGTTTGGTTTTTTGAATAAAGCCTTTTAGTCATTATCTTTTGATTAGTGGGAAATATGATTTGTTTGTGTAATATGATAATGTAGTACCTAATTTCAATGACTAGTTATGCAATTTGCCAATTGAATCCATGTTTTGGTAAGAATATATACAACCCCCATGTAGTGATTTTGTGCACAAATTAGAATCCTAGACTCAGAATTAAGAGATGAAATGTAGTTAGGATACTTACAATGATGTTATCTCCAGTGATTTGTGGGTGAGAAGGTGTCAATAATGAGTTTGGTTTAATGTTTACACGTTTTGGTAAAGTGGGTTTTGAGGAAGAAGATGTTTTGTAGTAGAGTTTTGCTACTGATGTCACCCCGGACCAAACGGCACCATAAAAATGGTTCGCCTTTGTTGTCTTTGGTGTCGTGGCTACGTAGCAGTTTAAAACAAAATTTGTTTTGTTGTTTGGTTTGTTCGAAGGTTTATGTATGTTTGACCTACAAGTTTGGTTCCATTAATCTCAAACCAAGTCTAAGAAGATTAAATGGTTCTCGTTTGAGGCTTAGTTAAATGTTGAAATGTTGTTCTCGGAGGACACTTTCTCAATTAGATGGTTTCCTTTTTGAACATTGTCGCGAAGGAAGTGATGACGGATTTCAATATACTTCGTACGAGCATGTTAGATGGGATTTTTGCTGAGATCGATAGCTCCTTTGTTGTCGCAAAATATGACTATATCATTGAGATGAATTCCGTAGTCCACGAGAGCTTGCTTCATCCAAAGAGCTTGTTGACATGCTTTTCCGGCTGAGACGTACTCGGCTTCAGTAGTTGAGATGGCTAAAGCCGTTTGCTTCTTTGCAAACCATGAGGTGAGACAATGTCCAACAAAAGTTCAAATACCACTTGTACTTTTTCTATCGACATAGTCATCGGCATGATCTGAGTCGGCATACACTATGGTTTCTACACCCTTTCCTTTGGGATACCATAATCCTAAACACGTTGTTCCCTTAATGTATCTAAAAAAATCCTTTTCAATGCTTTTAAGTGTGATGCCTTTGGGTTTTCTTGAAAGCGAGCACATAGACAAACACTAAACATAATGTTGGGTCTACTAGCTGTAAGATAGAGTAGGCTACCAATCATTCCTCTATATTTAGTGTTATCTACGGATTCACCTTCCTTATCCTTGGTGAGTTTAGTGTCCGAGGACATGGGTGTCTTAGTTGGTTTGAATCTTCAAGACCAAATTTCTTAAGCATGTCTTTTATATGTTTAGATTGGTTAAAGAATATGCCATCTTCTAGTTGTTTAATTTGAAGTCCTAGAAATAAGTTTAATTCACCCATCATGCTCATCTCAAACTCGTCGTGCATGATTTTAGAGAAATCATCACATAGCTCTTGACAAGTTGATCCGAATATGATGTCATCAACTATACTTGAACGATGATAATGTGTGACTCCTTTTTCTTGGTAAAAAGACTATTATCTACTAATCCCATGGTGTATTTGTTTTCAACAAGAAAAGTCTTAAGTCTATCGTACCAAGCTTTTGGTGCTTGCTTAAGACCGTATAAGGCTTTCTTGAGTTTGAAAACATGATGTGGTTTCTCAAAGTCAGTAAAACCGGGAGGTTGAGCAACAATCCACCTTCTTGTATAAACCATTAAGAAACGCACTCTTAACATCCATTTGAAATAATTTAAAGTCATAGGCACATGCATAAGCAAGTAATATTCTAATAGACTCAAGCCTAGCTACCGGTGCATAAGTTTCATCATAATCAATCCCCTCTTGTTGATTATAACCTTGTGCTACAAGCCTAGCTTTGTTTCTAGATACTAATACTATTTTTCATCCATTTTATTTTGAAAAACCCATTTCGTTCCAATTATAGTTTGATCCTTAGGTTTTGGAACTAATTTCCAAACATCATTTCTAACGAATTGGTTTAACTCTTCTAGCATGGCAATTACCCATGATTCATCTTTTTATTGCGCTTCATTGTTTTTCGGTTCGATGGTAGACACAAAACAAAAATAATTGCTTTGATTTTGGGCTTGTGATCTCAAGGTTCTTTGATTTAGTTGTCCTATGACCTTTTCTAGAGGATGACTTTTGGATTCTTTGATGTTTATAATCTCATTATTTAATGGTTCATCTTCTTTGTCATTTTCAATTACTTCTTGACTTTCTACAAGTTGACTTTCAACTAAGTCATCATATACCAAAGGTGATGTCTTAGAGGGAGGTGGACTTTCGTCGAATGTTATGTTCACCGATTCCTCGACTCTCATTGTTTCTTTGTTTTAGACAATGTAGGCTTTACTAGTTTGAGAATAGCCAAGAAATACACCTTCATAAGACTTTGGGTCAAACTTGGTGAGATCATCTTTAGTATTAAGAATGAAGCATTTACATCCAAAAACTCTAAAATATCCTAAAGTTGGCTTTTAACCTTTATAAAGCTCATATGGTGTTTTGTTTAAGAAATGACTTATTAAGACTCTATTCAAAATATATGTAGAAGTGTCGACGGCGTTACACCAAAACTTTTGAGGAATGTTTTGTTCATTAAGCATTGTTCTACTCATTTCTTGAAATTGTTCTATTTTACGTTCTACGACTCATTTGATTGAGGTGTTCGAGGAGCCCGAAAAGTAATGTGTTGTAACCATTTGTATCACAAAAGTTTCCAAATTGTGTTTCATTGTCATTCCACTGGACATGATCCGTTCGGATCGATACAATTTTTACACCTAGTTGATTTTGAATTTTCTTGCTAAGAATTTCAAATTTATCAAAAGCTTCATTTTTGGTTTTCAAAAATAACGTCCAAGTAAACCTTGAGTAATCATCTACTATGACCAAAGTGTATAAGTTGCCTCCATAGCTTCTATAGCGGATGGACCAAGCAAGTCCATATGCAAAAGTTCTAGACACTTAGATGTGGACACCATATTTTTAGACTTATGACTACTATGGGTTTGTTTACCAATTTTGCAAGCGTTGCAAAAATGTTGATCATATTTAAGTTTTGGTAAATTCCTAACTAGCTCTTTTGAAGATAGGTTTTGTATAAGTCTCATATTGCGTGACCTAAGCGTCTATGCCAAAGAGTTGAGCTATCATCTAATGTTGTTAGACAAAGTTTGTCATTAGATGTTTTATCTATTTTCATAATGTGTATGTTATTTTTTCTAACTCCTTTAGCTATGGTGATACCATCTTTTAGTATTTTACTACCATTTTCATCAAATAGTACTTTATACTTTTTATCACATAATTGGCTAATACTAAGTAGATTAAATCCAAACCTATCTACATGAGCAACATTTTCAATAGTTAGGGAGTTATGAGCGATCGTACCTTTGCCAATGATTTTGCTTTTGAGATTGCTACCAAAAGTGACATTACCTCCGTCATACTCTTGGTATGATGAGAGACTTTGTTTGCCCGTCATGTGTCGTGAGCATCCACTATCTTCTATCCACTCATCAGGTTCCAATCCAACTTTCAAGCATACCTAAAAAGCAAATAACTCAAGCGTTTGGTCCCCAATATCTCATGGGTCCGTTTGGGTTAAACATTCAATTTATTTGATTCATGTATGGAAACGATGGGCAAGAGTTCCATGACATGTAATCTGGAGTTTGATATGGTCTAGGAAGTTTTGATTCCAACCGTTGTGTTGATAGTTGGGTTGTATGTTGTGGTTACTCTTAGGAAAGGTGTTTTGCTTCGTTGTGGTTATATTTTGGATCTAAATTCATTTTTAGCAAGTCCTACTCCTAATGTAACAGCAGGTTTTAGTTTAATACTATCCTTGGTTTTCTTTGTTTCTTTGACAAATTCGTTACGGTCCGTATTACAAACATTCTGTCCACTGAGGTCCACCCACCATTTTTCAACGACGGATTCCCTTATTGGTTCGTCTGTTCCGTGTTGTACTGCAGGGGTTTTTGACAATTTTGTTTGTCTTTTCGGGTCGTTTTGTATTCCCTTAACTATTTCATATCGGCAAGAGCGATGTTTTGTTAAACCTTTTAATTTAGAATTATGTTCATTAGAACATCTTGTGTACGCTTAGTTTTTCTATTTCAAGATTAAGCTCTTGGCATGATTCGCAACCATCGTCATTTGCTTTTCCCTTTTCTAGTCGTTTTGGGCCTTTTCTTTAACTCATAGACTTCATTTTCTAAAAATCCTTTTAGTTTTTAAAATTTATTTTTTTGTTTTATTATTTTTAGACTTAGCTTACACAAATTGATTGATTGTTTTTGCAAAGTATCATCATCAATAGAAGAATAAGAAGAGTCGGAATGTACCTCGTTTGACTCATGTGCCATTAGAGCGATCTCTTCCTTGCTTGACTCTTCATCATCTTCACTATCACTCCAATCACCACTTACAAAAGCTCGTTGAGTTTTGCTTTTAGGTGGCTTGAGACAATCTCCTATTAGATGACTTGTATCACCGGAATCTAAAGCACTTTCTTTCACCTTTACCCTTTTTGTCATCCCGATATTTTCGGAATGGCTTCTTTTTTTCTCGAGGTTGTCTTACAAACTTTCCTCTTCTTCTAAAGAACTTTTTAAAGTCTCTACGGCCATGGCATGACTCCTCATCTTCACGACCGGGGAGCAAGATTCGTCATCATCACTTGATTCGCCTTTTGCTTTAGAGCAACGTATTTGACTTTCTCTATTTCCCTTTTTCCTTGATGATCTACGAATCTTTCTCCATCACCATTTCGTATACTTTGAGGTTTCCGATTAGCCTCGTCTAGTGTCTTTTTTTAGAGATCTTTTGATTCCTCATACCGTCACTTTTAGCTCTCCATTTCAGATGGAGTGCTCTAAGAAAATTTCTGACAAAGTTCTTACTACGAAAAGATTCATCAAGTGCTTTAAGTGATGTAATACTAGTATTAAAGCGAGCAAAGCCACAATCAATGGTTTCATCTTCAGGGATAACAAATTGTTCATATGTTGAACAAGAATATCAATTTGTTCTTGCCTGTGAATTTTCTTGATGTGTAACATCAAAGATCTCAATATCTTTTGGCGGTTTCAACACATAAAAAATTTTTCATATTCTTTTCTAGGCAATCTTGTAAGCATCATTTTAGCTTCAATTATTTTTTAGCAATTAGTTTCTTGTTTGTTCATCAAACGGAAATATCTTTATGTTGTTAGAACTAAAATCCCCTTTAACAATATAAACCAAAGATCTATATCTTTTGATTTTACAAGATGTTTTGTTAGCCTTAATAGTTTTTTATTATAAGAATGGTCATTCACATTTCGGAACTTTGTAACGTGTGTTAGATATCGTGATAGAATAGTCAACGGGCTCGTGGATTGGACTAAGCTAAATGGGCCTTATTTATTTAAGCTAGCCTTATAGTCAATCCATGATCCATCCACATCCAAACGAGCCCATGCCAAGCCCATTAGGGCATCTTCTACTTGTACTATATAAGACCCCTCAAAGTCTCATTTGAGGGGGTGCTTGTAAAGGTGTGTGTGTGTATTTTCTCTCTCAAGGAATATACAACTGTATTGTGTTTATCTTATCTCCCATACACGGGTTTTGTTTACATCAAGTCACCATCTTTCTCATCTTTTCTTTCTTCATCTTTTACGCATAACGTGTGTATGTGGTTATACTTGTGTTTGGTTTGCTTGTAAATGATAAGTTTTGATATATCTTAGGTCTTAACAATTGGTATCAATCGCCTAACAATGGTTTAGGAGTGGTTGGTTGAAGTTTTTTTGTGGTTTGTGGTATACGCGTAAGCACGTTCGGTATTCAAAAGTGGTTACGCTTAAAACTTTACTTTTTGCCATCTTTAATCTTCAAGATTCTTATGGTTTGAGGTTATTATAGTGTTAAGTTTCTTGTTTTTGGGGAAAAATTTCGAAGCTTTACGTGTTTTAATCATTTTTGAACTCGTTTTTGGTTCGATGGTCATTTCTACTCGTAACTTTTCTAAGCACTTTGGGTGAAAAAGGTCAACATTTTTGGTTATTCGATGTTTTTTAAGGCTATCTGTGCAAAAGAAATCATTTGAATCGTTGGAAATTTCTTACGCGTAGAAAGTCAAAGTCCAAACCCTAGTTTTCTACTCATAACATTTTGTGAAGAATCTTCGAGCTATAACTTACTCATCAGTGCTTCCCTCACTTTGATAAGTGTGTGGAACACTTCGACTTGTGGATATCCCTTACGCTGTGACAGTTAAAGGATTTTTTATTGGGTTCTTAACCCAGTTTACGCATAAGCTAAAAGCTTACGAGTAACTCTACGCATAACTTCACAATTACGCGTAAGGGTTACGAGTAACTTTTTGTCTACGACATAAGCTGTAAGGTTACGCGTTAGATACTGTTAGTACCCACACGATAAGGGATTTCCTACGCCCTAAGCTGATTACCATAAGATCCACGCCTAAGATCCTAAGCGTCATGATAGGGAAAATCGAGCACAATCTCTAAGCACACGCCTAAGCCCCGCGTCTACTCGTTGGGGGAAAACTTCTGTTTCTAAAGACGCCTAAGCTCTTTATCTCGAAGATACGCATAAAGGTTAAAAAAATTTTGTGTCAAATTCAAATTTTATGCCTAAATTCAAAGTTTGTCGGGTCAAACAATTTGGCGTCAAAATTGTTGATATACAATCAATTTTTCATTTGAAATTAGAACGGTACCTTATAATGATTTTATAGTGAATTTCAAATTTTGTGGCGAAATGATTTTAGAAAAAGCCAGGGTTTACGGAGTACGAGTACCAGACGTTCAGAGACACCTCACACCAACGGAAGCGTATCGTCATCAAAAACTAAACTCCTTTAGGTCGTTGAATTGATCCTACACCAACATGTCACTTTATCACTATCAACCTTCATCAATTGGCAACTCACCAAGACATTCATTGGCGCACGGCGCCCGGAAAGTGGCCAATCCTAGCAAAAACCAAAAAAACATGACGGCAAAAACGTTCCTCCTAATATGTGGCCAAAATTGTGTTTATCTCATGAACCCTTCCTAGTTCTCTTTACATCAAGACCCACCCCTCAATTACCCCTCATCATTACAATCCATTCCTTCTTCTACCCTTCCCTCCTCTCCCAATTCTTACCATTGAAATGTCCTCTTACCTTACTCCTCCCTCCATACCTTAAAACCACCTCTCTTTTGGACCCTTCTCGTGTCTTCACCTACCCTCCCATCTTAATAAAACTTCATACTTCTCCTCACCCACGTCTTCCAACCATATATTACCTTCCGCCTTCATACTTTTCCCAATAACATTCGCATACCATATTTTCCAAAGTTACCAATTTCTTCCTCTTTGAATAGTGTTTGAACTGCTTACGATATGTGGGAACGTGTTAGACGGCTTTGTCATGGAACAGAAATTGGTCAACAAGACATGGAGAACAAGTTGCTAACTGAATGGGAAAAGTTCACATCTACTCCAGGAGAATCCATTGAATCCTACTATGGAAGGTTTTGCACTTTGATGAATGAGCTTATCAGAAACAAGTTGGCACCCAGAACTATCGTGAGCAACATCAAGTTCCTGAACAATCTTCCAGAAGAATGGGGACGATATGTCACTATTGTCAACCAAACAAAGACCTTCATCAGGTGAACTTTGATCAACTAAACGATTTTCTGAAACAAAACCAAGCTGAAGTCTCAGAAAGAAAGATTGGCAAAGCATCATGATCCATTGGCACTTATTGCAAAGACTCAACCTTCAGTGAATACACAACAACAAGCTTCATCATCTTCCAACAACAACAACTTGCAGCAATACATTCCACAACCACAACAACATTTCTATCCAGATCAACAATACACAGAGAACAGGAATCACTGATCCTGAAACTGACCAAGAAGCGGCTTTTGACCACAGATATACCTTATTGGGTAAAGCATACAGAAGTCGCTATTCCACACCAACTAACAACAACCAAAGGATTTCATCAAACACTCGCAACAGGCAAATTGCACAGCCGGTGTGAATATGGGTAATCAAGGTCAAATGGTTGGAGTTATTGGGAATCAGCAGGGATATGCTACGGGATTTCGCATGGGTAATCAGGCGGTTCCGTATCAGGGTAATCAGTTGGGTCGAAATGTTGGAAATCAGATGGGACAGAATGTTGGGAATAAGCAGTGGTAATCAGAAGGGAATGTTGCAGCTCCAGTCGTTGGGAATTATGGAAATGTGAATCAGGGAATCAGTTAAGTGTTATAACTATCAAGGAATGGGTCACATGGCACGAAACTGTCCCACTAAGCCGCACAAGAAGAATGCTGAGTTTCTTCAAAAGCTATGATGTTAGCACAGAAGGAAGCAGTGATGCAGTTGAGTGCTGAGGAACATGATTTTTCGCTATTGTGGATGATTGGAAGACCTCGAGGAAATCAATGCGAACCGCATCTTCATGGCAAATCTTCAGGAGACTAAGTACGACACTGACTCTGACGCACTTCCTGTCTATGACGCCAACGCAGTATCTGAGGTACCAATCATTGATCCATGCTATAACAATGTCATATTTGATGTGTTTACTCATGACGAACAGCATTCTGTGACATAGCACCTACTTATGATGCATACCTGGACAATCCGAGTTGTAGCAATACTAACTCTGAAACTCCAAATGTGGATCCTAGTGGAGGCTGTGTGGCACAAAATACTGAGACTGATGAGGAAACACGTGCTTATGTTGAATCATTAATCAATCAATGTGGCATTGAAATTGAGAAAGTGAGTAAGGTCAATCGCGAAGTTAAGGCCGTGAATGTTAAATTGACCACTGAGCTTGAGAGTTACAAGGAGCACGCCAAAGCTTTGGAATTTCATACTAACAAAATGTCAGAATTAGAAATTGGTTATCGAGATTCTGTTTTAAGAGAAAAACAATTGCAACTCAAGTATGACACACTTGATGTGAATCTGAACTTGAAAATAAAATCTTTAAACAAGGAAATTTCTGATCTAAATGACCAACTTTCTAAACAAAAAGCAACGTTTTCTGATCTTGAAAAAGAGAAGAAACAGTTGATTGCTGATTTTTACAAACGAGAAGATTCTCTTCTTGATGAAATTCTTGATAAAACTGAAAAATCAAAAATTGGACATTTGCTTCTTACAACAGGTCATTCAGCTAAATCAAACAAGATGCTTTCTAACCAAGTAAATCCGATTTTTCATACTTCACATAAAATGGCACTTGGTAACGACACTTCCTTCGTTCTCAAGAAAGCTCAAAAATCTCAGAATGTGTTGCACAATGGAAAACCTTTGCATGAACCCATAATTGTGCATGATTCTCTTGAAACGTTGGAACTATCTGAGGAGAGTAGATCAAAAATGAAACAAAAACATCCGAAAATCAAACCAATTGATTATAACAAATGGAACAAAATTAATGGTATTTCGTTTGTTTCTCAATCAACGTTTTCCACCCAACCAAGTGTTTCAAACAAAGTGTCAACACCTGTTTCAATCAGTTTCAAAACCAGTTGTTGTCTCCAAATCTCTTTCGAACATTGAACAAATGTCTTCAAACAATCCTTTTAACACAAGTGATGCAGAAGTATTTTGAAAAATGTGAAAACGAGAATTGCAGATCTTCAAGAGACCGTTAAAACTAAAACCAATATTACAACAAACATCTGGTTTAATAGTTTTGATATGGAACAGAAAAAGTTTTTTGAAACTCAAATTGCCCCTCAGCTGACTAACATCAACTCAAGGGTAATTCATTTTGAACAAGCATTTTTGAAAGAAACAGCTGACTTTGTCAAGGACCATAAATCCCTGGTAAAGCAAGCTAATGAAAGTGTTGAACACATCAAATTTTGGAAAATTTAAATGATTCTCTCTTCGAAGATGTTCTGACTACTGATATTATGTCCATCATTTTGCAAACATATTCTGTTGAAGATCATGAAAGACTCCAGTATGAGACCTCCGAAATTGTTTCAAAATATGAAAAAGCTCTTGAAAAAGAAAATGTGTCATATTTTAAACAACTTGATCGAAAAACAGAGGAATGCAAATAGGACAAACTGTCGTATGAGCGTGCCTACAATGACATGAAAGCGAAAAATGATCTTTTGAGGGCTCAAATTCTGAAAGTCAAAAAGGAAAGGCAGTGGATACTGTGATTAAAAAACCATTGATTGCGGAGAAAGCAAATGTTCCCAAACCGGTTTCCAAACCCAAAATGTCTGTTTCTATGCCTCCTCCAAAAGTCAATGAGAAAAATGTTTCATCAAAACCAGTCCACTCCACCTGCCCCTACCTAAACAAAATGTTGATACAGGAAAAGCGGTTATCGAGAAACCAAAAGTTTTAGCACCTGGCCTTTTAAGATGAGTACCACTAATGCGTCTGCCTCCACATCTAAAACATATGGAACAAACGACATAAGTTTAGAAAAGCACTCTAAAGAGACTAGGAAAGCTGAAACCACCTCCCTTCATAAAATGTGAATCCTAATGCGTGTGCCTTACCTTCTACAGGACTAGAAAGCACCTCTAGGAGCAGCACACTAAAGCCTAAGAGCAATACAAGGAACAATAGAGTCTCGACTGCCTCTAGAGTAGTAGCTTGAACAAAGAGAAGAAAGTAGAAGAACACCCTAGGAATTTACCGCTTTTGAATAAGAAAGACATTTCATCTGAATGTACTTGAACCTATGAAATCTGTTAAGTTTAATGAATCTGTTTGTTTAACTTGCAAGAAATCTTTATCTAATGTTCATGATGATTGTGTTTCTAAGAATGAGATTGTTAAGCCTGTTCAGAAGAATGTTCCAAAAAGATCTTACGCTAAAAGAGTAGGAAGACTAGTTGCAAAACTTAGGCTTTACACTACTGACAGGAACTATAGTGTATACTATAGGGATGATATTTGGAAACCCACAGGTAGAACTTTCACACTCCAGAATGGTACAATGAGTGATAAACCAGAATTCCTGGTAGAAAACCTCTCTGTGTGTGATAAGGATTTTACCTCTAACCCAAAGGAACCAAAATCAAAACGGTTTCCACAATATTCTTTTTCTTCAGCATGGCGTGTTATCGAAATTTGTCTTTAGATCATCGACTCGGGTTGCTCCAAGCACATGACCGGGAATCTGAAGTTGCTGATCAATTTCGTCTGGAAATTCATGGGAACCGTACGTTTTGGAAATGATCATGTAGCAGCTATCATGGGTTATGGAGATCTACCTTTTGGAAATTATTTGATCACTCGGGTTTACTATGTCGAAGGGTTGGGACACAATTTGTTTTCAGGGGAGTTCGTGATGCAGATTTAGAGGATGCTTTTAGGAAAAATGCTTGCTTCGTTAGAAACTTGGATGGCACTCATCTCTTAACTGGGAATCGTGATACAAACTTGTATGCTATCGACATCAATCAAATGGCCTCTTCATCACCAATATGTCTTATGACACGAGCATCCGGAACACAGTCCTGGTTGTGGCACAGACGGTTATCCCATCTCAATTTCGACACCATCAACAAAATTGCCAAAGACAACATCGTCAACGGACTTCCAAAGTTCAAATACACCAAGGATCACTTATGTCCATCATGCGAACAAGGAAAAGCAAAAGAGCATCATATAAACCCAAAACCGTACCTAGTTCGGAAGCAAAGTTGCATATGTTGCACATGGACTTATGTGGCCCAATGAGAGTTGAAAGCATTAATGGGAAAAAGTATATTCTTGTTATCGTCGATGATTATTCGAGATATACATGGGTTAAGTTCCTGAGATCAAAAGACGAAGCACCAGCCATCATCATCACCTTTCGAAACGTGATTCAAGTACTTCTTCAAACTCCAGTAAGGGTTGTAAGAACAGACAACGGCAATCAATTCACTAATCAGAGTTAAGAACTTATTTTGAAGATGTTGGAATTACACATCAGACATCAGTTGTTAGAACTCCACAGCAGAATGGGGTAGTTGAAAGAAGAAATAGAACTCTTGTGGAAGCTGCTCGCACAATGCTAATCTATTCTAGTGCACCGTTATTTCTATGGGCTGATGTTGTTGCCACTGCTTGTTTCACTCAGAACCGATCCCTCATCCATCCAAGATTCAATAAAACCCCATATGAGCTTGTGAATAACAGAAAACCGGATATCTCTTACTTTCACGTATTTGGCTCTTTGTGCTATCCTACGAATGACAGAGAAGATCTTGGAAACTGAAAGCAAAAGGTGATATTGGAATCTTCATTGGATATTCAGATAACTCGAGGGCATTCAGGTGTATAACAGAAGAACTAGGAGGATCATGGAGACGATGAATGTGAAGTTTGACGAACTTTCACAAATGGCTTCTGAGAGACTCGCTCTAGAACCCGCACTAAACCAGCAGACTTCCGGACACATCAGTTCAGGACTCGTACCTCAAAGAGCTCAATCAACTTCGATTGACAATCCTAAAGAACAAGAATGGGAGAATTTCTTTGAGTTAATGTTCGATGAATACTATGGTGGAACTTCGACAAATGCATCAAACCATCATTCCGCTGCACCCGCCAAAATCATCCACCACCACCAACAAAAGATGCATCTACAACGGTCGAAACCAATGCACCAACTCCATCTACATCATCTACATCTACTACCATTATTGCACCCGTTCTACCAGCAGTTGATGAGCAAAACCAAAACCATAACGATGCAACGTTAGATGAAGACTTATTTGAAAACCCGTTTGCTACGGAATCATTTGAATCTTCTTCAAGCTTACGAGAACCATCTAACTCGCATACGTTTAACCAACGGTATCCTTCTACTCGGAAGTGGACAAAAGACCACCCAATTGAACAAGTTATTGGTGAACCTTCAAGGCCAATTCGGACGAGACGCCAACTTGCCACCGATTGCGACTTATGCATTTACCTTTGCTCAATTAGCAATATAGAGCCAAAGAACATTCGCGAGGCAATGGCGGAACCCGCATGGATAGAAGCGATGCAGGAGGAACTTCTCCAATACCGTCTACATGACTCTTGGGATATGGTTCCAAGACCAATTGACATTCGCTCATTGATCTCAAATGGTTATGGAAGAACAAACGGGATGAAGAAATGACTGTCATTCGCAACAAAGCTCGTCTTGTGGCCAAAGGATACAGACAAGAGGAAGGGATAGACTTTGAAGAGTCATTCGCGCCGGTAGCTAGACTAGAAGCAGGTCCAGGGATTTTCTTAGCCTATGCGCTCACAAAACATCACGGTTTATCAGATGGACATTAAGACCGCGTTCTTGAATGGAACTCTGAAAGAAGAAGTGTACGTGAGTCACCCGAAGGCTTCATAGACAAGAATCATCCAGACTACGTCTACAAACTCAAAAAGGCAATCTATGGATTGAAACAAGCTCGAGAGCGTGGTATGACGAACTGTCCTCTTTCCTTATCCAAAACAATTTCACCAAAGGAACAGTTGATCCTACCTTGTTTACACAAAAATGCAAAAACGACATTTTGATTGTTCGGATTTATGTGGACGACATCATCTTTGGGTCCACTAATCCGAATCTTTCAAAACATTTTGAAAATCTCATGAAAAGTAAATTTGAAATGTCCATGATGGGGAACTAAAATTCTTTCTTGGTTTACAAATACATCAATCCCCTCGTGGAATTTTTATAAATCAAGCTAAATACACAACGGAGATTTTGAAAAATCATGGTATGGATAATTGTGACTCGGTCGGAACACCAATGGTAACTTCACCAAAAATTGGAGCCGATTTGTTTGGGAAACCTATTGATCCGAAGAAATATCGAGCATGATTGGTTCTCTCATGTACCTCACCGCTAGTCGACCAGATATTCATTTTTTTGCTTTTGCTTATTAGCACGGTTTCAGCAAAGCCTACGAACTGCACCTCAAAGAGATTAAACGGATCTTTCAGTACCTGAAGACATCCATTCACATGGGACTTTGGTATCCGAAGGAATCCGGATTTGATCTAATTGCCTTTTCGATCACGGACCACGCAGGTGATCAAGTTACAGCAAAAAGTACATCTCGAGGAGCACAATTTTTGGGTGAAAAGTTAGTAAGCCGGTCTTCAAAGAAACAAGATTGCACTGCACTTTCAACCGTTGAAGCCGAGTATGTGTCTCTATCTGCGTGTTGTGCTCAAGTTCTATGGATGAGAACACAACTCACAGATTATGGCTTTACTTTCGATAAAATACCTATGTATTGTGACTCGAAAAGTGCCATAGCCATATCATGCAATCCGGTTCATCACTCAAAGACTAAGCATATCCGTGTCCGCTATCACTTCATCAAAGAGTACGTCGAAAATGGTACTGTTGAATTATTCTTCGTGAAGACGGATTACCAACTCGCCGATCTATTAACTAAAGCCCTTCCAAAAGAAAGGTTTGACTATTTAGTTCGACGAATTGGAATGCGAAGCCTAACCCCTCAGGAGTTAGAACGTCTTCTCGAATCTTCTTGAAAATGATTTTCCAAAAGCTTCACAGAAATATTTTTGAAAATAACAAAATACAAAATTTGAAAAACCAACAAAAGCAAAATATAAAAATATAAAACATTCAAAAAAATACAAAAACAATATAAAATCAAAAATCCAAAAATATTCTTCTCACGACATGTCTCTCGTATAATCGATATTCTGTCGCTTTCTAGAAATGTCATGCAACAATGATACGGGTATGTACAGATGCTTGAGCGAGAGTTCTTTAATGTTTTTCAAAACATGTCGTTTCTCAAAATTTCTTAAATAATGGCTTTCGTATACTTCAATACGAAACCCGGACTAAAATGATGACTTTTGATTATTTTTTCAAATCAAAACTCGTGCTTTTATAGAAAAATCAAGTGTACGCCTAATCAGCACTACATTTAAAAAAAAAATGGTGAGAAATCATCATCATCTTGAGCACCTTTTCAAGATTGTTCAAAAGATTTTCAAAATCTTTCAAAATATTTTGTGCTCAAGATAACTCCCTCTAAAACCCTTTAATTGATTATGCTTTATTAAAGGGGGAGTATAAAACTAAAATGTTCCAAATTCATGCTTAAATCAAATCCGTTTGTCTCCCCAAAAGATTCTAAAATGTTTTTTAATCCGTTGATATCAAAAATATCACGAATATGCTATTTTTGAGGGGGAGGAGACGTGATTAAAATGTGATCAAAATCGTTGTTTGAATCTCAAAATGAGCTCGACTCAGACGGAACCAATGAATTGACGGGAATCAAAGTCAGTAAATGTACCATCTCGAGAAACTTGTGATAGATATGAACCTTCATGGGTCTAACCTCCTTTTCAAGGAGTGTTTACAACTTCAAGTTAGTTACTAGAGCTAGTTGTCACCTAAAAACTGACAATGGAACTCTTTAACTAGGCAACGTAACCGTGTCTCGTGGGGAATTGTCTATCATGAGCCGATCAATTCAAAAAGTGCAAACTCTACCCTCTATGTGCGATTTTTGTTAAAACTCATAAGCACATGTGAAGGGGGAGTGTTTCTGAGAATATAAAACTCTCAGAGTGTCTCAAACATGTTTTCTATCATAAACACTCTGAGAGATTTTCAAGAAAATGGTTTTATGGCAACAATAGGACAGTCATGGAGTTATAAGGTGACTAAGGATAGGAAATTCGTCCTATGATCCGCCAGAGCCGGAGGGATCTACCCAAGGACATCACAAATAGTTAGTATTAGAAGTCCTTAGGTATGATTGAAAAAAGGAGTAATGTGAGAAAGGAGAAAGAAGGGGTTGAAGAATTAAAAGAAATGTAATGAAAGGGTGAAAAGAAATAGCCCTCCATATTCAACCTTAGGGTAGAAACCGGGTTCAATACATATGCTACTGGTTGTCACTAGATGACACTGTATTGAAGACAAAGACGTCATGGACCCAGTGACGCACTGCACTAAACCTTCTAGCCACTCAATTCCTCTTAAAAGGATTTGTTTCATTCTCACTGGGAACCCTACATAATCTATCGACTTTCTCTTAGAGATTGTTGATATTGAAGAAGGAGACCCTCTCCCTAGTCTCCGCTCAGGAAAACCAAAATGCACTAATTGAGTCTAGAGCCACGAGATTCATCAAAAGATCTCATAGGAACACATGACATGACATCGCTTGTTGTTCATCAATAAGGACACAAGTGATATATTCTAGAGTCCTACGCAGATCTTAGCAATCTGCTGAGACATTTATGAGAAGTTTCACACTGTGATCTTCAATGATTGAATGGAAACTCCTGCCCGCAGGGTCAACATCAAGCGTACCGACAGCAGGTCACTTCGGTAACTCCCCGTGGATTACGCTTAGTGTGTCTCAAACGGTCTACGTCAGTGGGTGATGCTTCGGTGTACCTCAGACTCATCTGAACGTAGATGTACTTTCGGTATATCGTGTTTTCTCACTTGTGGGACTCCAGTTCAGGAACGGCCCTTGTGAGAATTAGAGACGTGTTTTCACACTATGCTGTTAACACCCTCGAAATTCAAACTTGTAAGTGCCGGAATCCGCTTATTACTAACCTGTTTTTATGTTTTCTTCTTATGGAAGCTCCGGAGCGGATGGATCGTGCAGACTCACCACATGCTCATACCAACAACACATGAAAGTTCTCATCAAAATCAAAGGCTACTCAAAGTTAAAGATGATTCTTCGTCAATGTCAAAGAATCTACAAAGTTTAAAGACTCGAGAACTACATCATTGGTAACCAAAAGACAAATAGAAGTGTGAGCATGGTGGAGAAAGACGTGGAGACACCTAACCAACGAAGTTGACAATGGCAGAATACCACATTATCTGATCACAAAGCATGAAGGAACAAAGAATCAAGACTATTCTATATCTACACACAAAGTTCAAGCTCGAGAAAAGTAAAGACCTAATCAAGTGGAGCATCATTTGAATGACCACCCCTTAGGGGGAGATTGTTAGCCTTAATAGTTTTTATTAGAAGTGATGGTCATTCACATTTAGGAACTTTGTAACGTGTGTTAGATATCGTGATAGAATAGTCAACGGGCTCGTGGATTGGACTAAGCTAAATGGTATTAGTTTAGTTAAGCTAGCCTTATATCAATCCATGTCCAATCCAATCCAAACGACCCAATGCAAAGCCCATGCCAAGCCTATTAGGGCATCTTCTACTTGTACTATATAAACCCCTCAAAGTCTCATTTGAGGGGTGTGCTTCAAAGTGTGTGTGTGTGTGTATTTTCTCTCTCAAGGAATATACAACTTATTGTGTTTATCTTTATCACATACACGGTTTTGTATAAACATCAAGTCACCATCTATCTTAATCTTTTCTTTCTTCATCTTTTTCGCATAACGTGTGTATGTGGTTATACTTGTGTTTGGTTTGCTTGGTAAAGTGATAAGGTTGATATATCTTAGGTCATAAACATGTTTCAAACGGTTTTCCAATAGATAAATCCATTGGTTTCAAAGAGTGGTGGTCTTTGCATAGATTGCCCTTCTTTAAAGTTTTCAGAATCCATGGATCGTTTCAAGTTTATAAAATATAAATTATTTTAGAAATTCTTGAGCAACAAGTCTCTGGTACCAATTGTAGAAAACTATAAGGGGGTTGAATAGTTTACCAATTAAAAACTTTGTTTTGAAACTTATTTTGAAGATCAATTGATATTGATCTTTGATATGTTAGTGAAATATACAAACAATATATAAAGAGTAGATAAGGAAAGAAACAATCAAACCACAACAAGTTGTTTATAGTGGTTCGGTCTACAAGGACTCTTTTTCCTTGCCTACTCCACTCTTCAAGTCTCACACTCGAGAGTTTCAACTTCACTAGTCAACAAGCTCTTTCTTTCACCCGGTGAGAAAACCTTTACACTTCGATTACAAACTATTTCCGACACTAAGCTAGATGTCGAGTTCTTTTCAAGGGTACAACCACTCCTACACAAATGTATTTTAAGGACTAAGATACTAACCACTCACACTCACAAGTTTATGATGGTTTGATACAACAATGAAGTATGAATCAACACAAGATCATACAACAACTAACAAACAAGACTTCCAACTTCTCGTTGAAGCTTGAATGTGACTTGATCTTCTTTGCTACAAAAGAGATCACTAATATGATATGAAATTAAGTTAGAAAGGTTAGAGAGAAGAAATGTATGAGAGTATGATAGAAAGGGATGAAAAACTACTTGGTTTGGCTTTGCTATTTATAGCCAAAACCATCAGCAAGCACCACGGACAGACCCCTTAATAGGGTTCCGCCCGTTATAGATTTTGGTGCCGCCGAGGTCTGACAACAAGATATCAAGATCTTGCCAAAGTCAACCATGTCTATGCAAGATTGTGTAAGATATGAAGAGCCCAAATCTACACAAAATATCTAATGAAATCTTCCAATAATTTCCATGATGCATCACATGATGTCATGTGTTGTTTTTCTATTTTTAGAAATATGCAAATACATAAGTAATGTTTAGTTTTTAAGAAACTAAAACATTCTAAAAACTACTATCATACATTATGGTTAGAGTCAAATTAAGATATGATTAATCACAATGTAAATGCTTGAGTGATGAAGATATTATTTGAAAAAGCTTGTTTTAATATCTATTAAACTTGACAAGCTTTAAGCTTTATAAAAAATAAATTTACTTTTGTCGTTAACAAAACTTCGGTAAAGATCAAAAATATAAATAACGTTTAATGACGATATTTGTATTAACACAATCATTTGCCCTTTAATTATTAATGAAATAAATTTAGTTTATTTGAAAATTTGAAAAAAAAAATAAACTTGTATTTGGTGAGCTCCAAATGAGTAAGTTGAGGTTTGTTGTGAGGGGGGTTTAGTTTTGAAGGTTTGTTATAGTGATGTGAAGGTGATGTGGCACCCGTGGGCCTCGAATGAAGAGATATGATTCTTCACGACACCTAATGCTCTAAATTCTAAAAGTCAAGATACAATATTTTTAAATGCCCTAATCAATTAATTAAGTGTGCAAATAACCTCCCTTTTACAAAGGGTGAAAGCTAAATATACGCAACATATTTTTTTAATAAACATGTTTACGCAATGTACTTTGTAAATTGTCAAAGATACGCAATATATTTTCAAATAATATTCGATCTAGATAATATGACCGGTTAGTAACAGGTTACCAGGTCACCATTGATTCAAAGTTACACCATTGGTCCCCCAAACTAGATCAAATTCGCGCAATTAATCCTATTTTGGTAAAACTCGTCAAATTTAAAAAAAAAAAAAAAAAAAAAAACATTTAATTTGTTTTTCTTAAAATCTACTTAAAATATATATTTTGTTTTAATTTATAATTTAAAAAAATGCATAAATTTTTTTATATAATTTTTACGTTTTTTTAAGTCTTATTTTCAAAAAAGTTTTTTCCGATTTAAAAAAATATACGATTTTTTTTTATTTTTTAAATATGATTTTTAAAAAAGTTTTTCCAATTTAAAAAAAAATACGGTTTTTTTTTCTTTTTTTAAATATGATTTTTAAAATAGTTTTTTCTGACTTAAAAAAAATACGTTTTTTTTTAATCTGATTTTAAAAAAAGTTTTTTCCGATTAAAAAAAACGTAATAAAAAGTGTATAAAAATCAGATTAAAAAAAAAGTTATAAAAAACTTTATCCATTTTTTTTAAAATTATAAATTAAAAAATATATATTTTTAGTAGGTTTTAAGAAAAAAAATTTATTATTTATTTATTTATTTATTTTTACGAGCAATATCAAAGTAAGACTAACTGCCTTGAATTTAGTCCGGTTTGAAAGACCGACGATGTAACTTTTAATCAAGGGTGACCTGGTAACCTGCTGCTAACCGGTCATATTAGCTAGATCGAAGATTATTTAAAAATATATTGGCGTATATTGACAATTTACAAAATACATCAAGTGATACCTACTTATTTAAAATATTTTTTTACAAACCAGTAGTTCACCACTGACATAGAAACTACCCCCACTATGCAAATGCAAGTATACAATCAACAAACTAGAAAAACTGTATACTATTTCAACTTAACTTTTAGTTTTCCAAAAGATAGTTGAACAGTTTAGCACATCCCTATAGTAATTATACTCTGCCAAAACTATTGGGAACCCAAACACACCGTCATTTCAAACCGCCTCTTAATTTTCTCCTTAAAAATTCATTTTTCTACAATAGATATACTCCAAAAAGTAAAGCTTTATTTTTAACTTGTCTTCCTTAAAAAAACACAAGAACACAATATGGGTGTACCATCTTTTTACCGTTGGCTTGCAAACAAGTATCCTAAAATAGTAGTTAACGCAGTTGAAAAGAGTTTAGATGATGATGAAAACAGTTGTTTACCAAACCCAAATGGCATAGAATTTGATAATCTTTATCTTGATATGAATGGTATTATCCATCCTTGTTTTCATCCTGAAAATGATGAGGTACGTTTTTTTCTTTTAACATTTATGCATGTATGTAGTTGCATGATCAGTTTTTTTTTTTTTTTTTTTTTAATTGTTAAATGGAATTTTGTGTTGTTTTGTTTACAGGAAAATAGTCCTGTAACTTATGATGAAGTTTTCAAAAATGTTTTTGAGTATATTGATAGACTTGTGAATATTGTAAGGCCGAGAAAATTGCTATACATGGCTATTGGTAAGTTATCTTGTTTTATTTATAAGTCATTTCATACGTACTAATTAAGTTTTTAAGTGATAACTGATATGCAATAACTTCTGTATGTACTATGTTTGTTTTGGGAATTATTAGAAGTTGACATATAGTTTTGTGTGTTGATGCAGATGGAGTTGCACCTAGGGCTAAGATGAATCAACAAAGAACACGAAGATTTAGAAATGCTCAAGACCATGAGACTCTTGTGAGCTTTTCTTTATGCAAGTTATTGATTTACAACAAATGCGTGACTTTTACTATGCTTTTTGTGGTGTGGAGATTAGGGGATGATTGGGACTGTTTGTTAAATGTGTGTAAATTTTCATCTATTTCTTTTTTTAACCAGTGAAACTAGTACGTCATGCTTTGCTCGAGTAGACACTTTTTTGAACACAGCACATGATTAATTGATTATAAAAGGGCAACTCGTAACTTACGATTAACTTTTCGCATAATATTGAATGTTTAAGTTTCAAATATATTGATAAATTTGGTCAAAATCAAACTATAGTTGGGACCATCGATTTGTTAATTTTTTGTCAAAGAAATTAGTCATATACTTCATGTAGAGATTAGTAATTTTTTGTATGTCAATTTTCCTTTTTTATAAGTAGCTTGCTTGATATGAAACTAGTAAGATGGAAAAAAAGGCATTTAACTCGATTTTCATTTTCAAGACAACTAAGAATCTATACTATATATAAAATAAAAATGGTCAATGTTGAAATGTTGAAAAATGGTCAAACTTTTATCACATTTGGAAAGTATTGAAATTAAGCTATGCATTTGGAAAGTATTGAAGTGTTGAAGTGTTTGCTAATAATACACATCGAAAACCGGGTTGACCCGGGACGCTTCAAACCCGGCGGGTTGACCCGGTTTAATTTGCCCTTTTTTTTAACCCAACCCGCGGGATGACCCGGTTTAAATTGACCCGTTGATCGAACGGTTCAACCGGTTGAACCACCCGGGTCGAACCACGTTTCAAAATATTATGTTTAATCCTAAAATCCTCAGAGTTTCATTATTTTTCGTTTATAACCCATAAACTTTTTTTATTACTAAAACTATCTGCCCGCTATAAAATCCCGTTACTATGCACGAGTACTCGTCTGGTATTTACAAATATTCTAGACCGGACTAGAACTCTCAACGATTTGGTTGGGGATCATGTCACATATAATGCTAGGCTGCCACCTAAAAGCCATTTGAAATTGCTTGATGGATGTGCTTGTATTTTATTGATTCTTGAAATAAGAAGTCTTTAGATGCTTATTCAAAACAACTTTATTTGGTTCAGAATTACCCAGAAACAACTCTACTGAATAAAAATGCAGCGCAGCTCATATTCAAGTCAATTGTTTTCTGGCATGCGCTAGGAAACATGTAACAATTGTTTTCTGGCATGCGTTTGTGGAAACATGTACAAAAATCTTGAAACATTGTACTTTTTTTTAGTTGAAACACTCGAGCAGTAACCGAATGACAATTTACACCGACACTGCAGATTAAACAATCACCACATGCTTAAGTTCATGTCTGTTACGATTTTATTCATTATAGTCTAAATAAATGTGTGTTTAGCGGAAGGAGGAACATAGACTGAGAAGACAATATGAAGTTGAAGGTAGAGATGTTCTGCCGAATGAGGATTCAGAACTGTCGGATTCCAATGTAATAACTCCAGGAACTCAGTTCATGTATGAGTTGTCTAAACAACTTCAAAGTTATATCTGTCTGCGTATCGCAGGAAATCCTGCTTGGAAACAACTGAAGGCATGTATTGTGCATCTTGACGGCTTCCATAGTCTGATTATTCTATGCATCCCAATGGACGTGTCTTATTTTAATATTCAATCATTTGTAGGTAATTCTTTCGGATGCTAATGCCCCTGGTGAGGGAGAACACAAAATAATGTCCTTAATAAGGAGTCAACGCACTAGCCCTGGTTACAATCCAGACACAAGCCATGTTTTGTATGGTCTGGTAAATAAATATTTTCTCAGTATACACGAGCCATGTTTGGGTGGTAAATGATCGACATTGGGTCAAATTTATGGATCTTATGGCGAATTAGTAAAATTTAGTTAAAAACCTCTTTAAGTTTCTTATTAAAAAAACTTTGAAGTTATGTCGTCTAATCTTTTGTTCTGCATTTTCGCATGTGCAGGATGCAGATCTTATCATGCTGGCCCTTGCCACCCATGAAATCCATTTTTCTATCTTGCGAGAGGTTACAAATTTATTTACTTTTATGTTGGGTACATTCTCTAGTAATTCTTCATGAATGTAAATCAATTTCTCTTGTCATCAGAATGTTTTTGCCGAAGACAAGCCACAAGTAACTAAGGCTTCCGTGTCATTTCTGGCTGAAACATCTGAAGTCGAGGTTGTAAAATTTTTGAGTCTGATTTGGAGATTTAAACTTTAGGTTTTTTGTTATCTGTTACTTAACATTCTTTTCTTAAATATCTTTCTTTTTAGTGTGATCGTGACCGAGAATTGAAAGATACTGTGGAAAAGATGAGCAACTTTGAAATTTCGAGTGTTAGGAAGCCAAAGTCTCTTGTGAAGAAGCCTTACCAGGTATGGTAACGTGTGGATCATAAATATGTGTTATTCTCATTTTACTGTTAATTTGATTTGACTGTTTGCCATCGTTGCAGTTTCTTCATATATGGATACTGAGACAATATTTGAACCTTGATTTGGGAACGATGAATTTGCCAGAGAAATTTGAGTTGGATGTTGAACGACTGATTGATGATTTCATCTTCATTTGTTTTTTTGCTGGGAATGATTTTTTGCCCCATATGCCTACATTGGATATTCACGAGGTTTGAAGCTTTTCAATTTTTAGCTACTTTGTCTCAAGAAATTTGGAATGATGACAATGTAAAAGATGCAACATTTGATAGATAAATGATACTCGATACCAAATCTAATGTTTGCAAACTTGCAATGCTTTGCGATCACAACTATTGCAGCTTTTGCCCTGCATCAATAAATAACTTAATATTTTTTGGCCAGGGTGCTATGGACCTGTTAATTCATGTATACAAGGAAGAGTTCAAGAACCTTGGAGGTCATCTTATTGATGTCCAAAAGGTTAGTGTGTAATGTATCATTTGTTTTCCTGGCTGCAAAAACACTTTTTTTTTTAAACTCCAATCTAGTAGTATTTTTTTAGGATCAAAACTTGGCAGACTTGTAGATTCGTATCTTTCTCAAGCTTCTTTGACAATTCATATCTAGTTGATAGGTTGTTTTTGTTTGGAAATCCTAATTTTTTTAGTTTTTAAAAAACTGGAACAGGTAAACGATAAGAAAGGAAGTTACATAAAATTTAAAAGGGTTGAAAAGTTCATCCTTGCTGTTGGAGCTTATGAAGATAAAATCTTCAAAAAGAGATCAGCCATCCGTGATAGCATATTAAGACGCATACTTTCAGACAACCATGATACTGTGTGTTTATAATTATTTTACACAATTTTTTTTTTGATGAAAATGTGAATATATATTACTATCAATCAAACTTTAACTTTTACAAGGGATACAAAGGATCTAAAACATGCTAAAGATCCTTTACAGCAACATCAATACACCTCAGTAAAACATACACAACTATCCCTCTAGTATAAATTATTTTACACAATTAATTTATGCAATTAGACAATTCTATATTAAGACACAATCTTTTGTCAACAAATGTGTTGTTTTTATTTGGTTTATTATCAAGATGTAAATTCCATGTTGAGCTCCCTTTCTGTATATAGAGATTCAAATTGACGGTTTTATGTTAATTCAAGTGATTGATCTAGAGATAAGTTCTTCAAAAATGTCACTAAATTTCTTACAAATGGTAGAGTGGACTATTAGAACTTGTGTGTTAAGTATTTTTATGTCAGTTATTTCTATTTCATAATATCACTTGCAAATTCTTACATTTTCATTTTGATATTCATTATTCTTTCGTCTAGGGTGATAATGGAGAAGAGGAATTGTTTCCTGTAATAAGTACATGTAACAAGAAGGGGCCAGCTACGTGCTCTGATGTTGCATTTCCATGCAGCAGCAGTTCTCATGAGCATGATGTGCAGGTATCCCATATTGTTGGGCACTGCTTTCTTTCTCTATGTTTTATTGCTCTTTTATTAGTTTATATATGTATAGGTGACGGATAAGGATCTTCTAATGTTTACTCCCTCATGTTGGTCATGTTGAACCAATCAACAATAAGAAAATGATAAAATGAGAGCACAACTAATTGAAACAAGGGACCCATTATTTTGTTTTCTCTCACAATATAACTAACATGATAGAACATGAGAGTTAAACTTTAGAGGATCTCAATCCATAGGTGACATAACATGTTTCTCTTTTTATCTCAGATTGTTGAGAACACAAAAATCTTGAAGGAGCAGCTGAAAACCTACACTCGGAAGACATCGGATGTATTCAAGAATGGTCTTGTTACCGATATGGTATTGATCCTTTTTGGAGACATCGACATTTATGCTGGCTGTAGTTAACCATGGCTTACTCCTGTTTTAAACAAAACTTGTTAGGTAAAATTTGGTTCTCCTGGATGGAGAAAACGGTATTATGAAAAAAAGTTTGGTGCTGAAACGGAGGAAGATGTGGAGAAAACGAGGAAGAAAGTGGTATGTATTATGCTAAAAGAATTCAACATAATTTCTCAAAACAGCAAATGATCCGTCTAATATATATTATGCATTTATTCACATCTTTAACACATGCATATCGTTGTTTCCAAATATTCTGTTTGTGCTGAACGAGATTTCTTTCTTTTTTGTAGGTGGAAAAATACACTGAGGGGTTGTGTTGGGTACTGTTGTACTACTTTTCAGGTGTTCCATCGTGGACTTGGTGAGTCACATCTTATGAATTAAGTTGAAGTTTATGTCTTCATGATTCACATCTTATGAATTAAGTTGAAGTTTATGTCTTCATGTTCTCCACTACTAAACACTTTTTTAAATATGCCAAATGTATTCCCTACAGGTTTTATCCATACCACTATGGGCCATTTGCATCAGATATGAAAGGCCTATCAAGTACAAAAGTGGCATTTCATAAAGGAGTGCCGTTTAAACCATTTGATCAGCTCTTGGCTGTTCTCCCTCCAACAAGGCAAGTTACTGAAATTCCTTATCGGATACATGTTTTCACTTATTCTGTTTTTGTTCATGGTACATTTGTATTCAGCTGATCTGTTTATGCAGTGCACATGCACTTCCTGCTTCATATCAGTCGCTCATGACAGATAATGAATCAACAATTATTGATTTTTATCCAGATGGTGAGCTTTAGTTATGCTTGGTGTTGTTGAATATCTTTGAAAAATAACTTATGCTTATTTTCTGCCATTTATGTTCAGATTTTGATATAGACACCGATGGGAAGAGATTTCTCTGGCAGGTTAGAGGCTAATCATTGTTCAAATATTTGTTTCGATAGTTGGAAGCGACTATGGATTTCTTTTAGGCACATGTTTTCTATTCCTGTATATTAACCTTTTGGTGATTTATTAACAATTTTAAAGGGTATCTGCAAGCTGCCTTTCATTAATGAAGAGCACCTGCTTTCTGCAACAAAGAAGATCGAGAAAGAAATCAGTGTAAGACCGAAATTCAATCCATTATACATCAGATCGACCATGACTCAACTTGATTATGCTATCTTATAGTGTTGCTTATACTAATCAGGAGGAGGAAGCTAAAAGAAATGGGGTAAATGTTGACTTGTTGTTTCTACATTCTTCTGAAAGTTTTGCTTCAAGAATCATCTCGACCTTCAATGATAAGGGTGTTATCGATCAAAATACCTCAATCAAGATTGATACAGGATTAAGGTTTTGATTTTGCTTAATTAATAAGAGTAGTGATTGGCATGTCTAATTGGCATGCCTAATTTCATGCCTAATTATTAGATTACAACACTTGGAGTGATCAAAGGCTATCATGAAGAGAGAGAAACATCATACTACACTTGTTATATGTTGAGTGGATTAGTCATAAAATTAGTCATGTCATTTAGGCATGCCAATCATTTTCCATTAATATTTGGCTATTCTCGTGGATTGCTTTTCTAATGTATATGTTTTATGTTGTTCTGAATTCAGTGGAGAGATAAAAGGTTTTGTCCTCCCTAAGCCAGAGTCCAAGAAAGATCACGACTCTAGTGGACTTGCAAACGATGTTGATGTGTTGTGAGAACATGGTCTTTAGCTCTTTTACAGATTCATCATTATCGTTGTATCATTTTATTTATGCATATAGTTCTATTTTGCAGATGTGTTTATTTTGATTCACCGTGTTTATCAGTGAATATCCCCCGTCTGCTTGAAGGGACAACCATCCCCGAAACAGTATGCTATCTTGGCCTTTTATCTCCGAGTCATAAAAATGATTTAAAATAACCAGAGCTTGATTGCTATTTAATGGAACTTTTGGATAATTTGATTAAATAGGTTGTCACAGAATCGGACATTGATGTAACACAGCTGTGGCATGAGAACCAGGGTTACTCTAGCAGGAACCGGTCTGTTGATTTAACTTTTTTTTCAATTTTCACTCCTTTGATGACTCTTGGCAATAACATGTTTGTAATATATCGGTTTGCAGAACTAGCCAAATTCGGGGAGCTACACGGGGTTCCAGTGTTGGTTTCAGACCTTCGTGTCCTGGAGTTGCAATTAGAGGAGCAGGAAATGGCTGGAGTCCAAAGGGTAGAGGCGATCCACGAAATTATGCCCATGGCAGGGGTGGCGCAGCGGTTTGCAGAACTAGCCAAATTCGGGGAGCTACACGGGGTTCCAGTGTTGGTTTCAGACCTTCGTGTCCTGGAGTTGCAATTAGAGGAGCAGGAAATGGCTGGAGTCCAAAGGGTAGAGGCGATCCACGAAATTATCAAAGCGATCCACGAAATTATGCCCATGGCAGGGGTGGCGCAAATGGAAATCAGAACAGTGGTTACTACCAACCAAGATCAACAGGGGGCTCAGCTGATTATCCAACAAGGGCCAACAACATGAATGGTCATGTCATGTTTGTGAAGACCGACTCGGGTTCGCGTGGAAATAGAAACAGCGGTTACTACAGTCCAACATGGACAGGCTCACATGATGGTCATGTCATGTCTGTGAAGACCGACTCGGGTCCTAGCACTTATGGGCATGCTAACGGACTGGATGGTGCGCGTGGAAATAGAAACACCGGTTACTACCGTCCAACGTGGACCGGCTCAGCCGATGGTCATGTCTGGTCTGTGAAGACTGACTTTGATTCCAGCACTAATGGTCATGCTTATGTGCGGGGTGGTGCAAATGGATTTGGGAACCGTGGTTATTACCCTCCGAGATGGACAGGCGGGCCAGGTAGTGGCAATGTCTGGTCTGCGAACGAGTCAGGTTCCAGCGGTAATCAAACAATATGGCAGCGCGGTGGCACACGACCTAGGAATGCTCTTAGGGACAACAACAATGGTAGATGGTGAAGAACAGCTAGAGTACATTCAGACATGATGTCTTGTTGGGAGTAACATGTTTATTTAGCATCTAAAAACCACAACAATCTTTTGGGAAGGTAGCATGTATAGTTTCTTTTGCTTGTTGTAGAAGGGTTTGCATCCGAGTCCGCGGTGCTAACAATGGCTAATCACATTGGCATATCTTCTATTAGAACCGTTTATCGTCTATTTGTTGGCATTTTGTTTCTGGAAGAATCATATGGCTCATATGTCCTGTATAAACAAGCACAATGCCATTTTATGAATGCCGAAGAGCATGCACTACAAGAAAAACTGGATTTAGTGACAAAAGGTATATGGTCACTATCAGTATAAAATTGGTCACTAACACTGCTTAGTGACCAAAACCCGGGTGGTCACTTTTCGTCACAATAGTTCCGTCACTATTTTTATTAGAGACCAAAAATTAAAATTCGTCTCTAACCAATGGCCATATTACAGTGGTCACTATATTTGTGACGATATATTCGGTCACTAATTTTGGTCACTAAGAGGTGAAGGTGGTCACTGAATTGATAGATAGTGACCGATAAAGGTGGTCATAAAAGTGGTCACTGTTTTGCTAAAGATAACGGACCCGTTACAACACCGTTAACACCCATCAGTGACCATATGTGTGGTCACTTCGTATTAATTTAGAGACCAACCGGTGGTCACCACCTATTTACTTTTAAAAGTAAAAAATGGTCACTTACTCAAACATAGTTGCAAAACGATTTAGCGATTTCACAAAATATATAACTGCACTAAAAATTATAACCACATAATTTAAACAACAAAGATATCAAATTACTTGTGATTTGCATAAACATAAAAGATTTTTTTTTTCAACATATAATTTTTGTATCTCGCTAAGCAAAAGAAACAAATATATCCACAAAAGAAACAACCATAATGTTCAAGTGTTTAACATCGTGTTTATTAGTAATGTCCCGGTTCTTATTGACTTGACTTGTATCCCTGTAGAGATGAAACATACAAAAGTAAGTAAACCGCAAAACAATCTTTCTAAAAGATAATGTTTTCTAAAATTTCTGAAAGATAATGCTAACCTTCTAACAACAACTAGTGTTTTAGAGCCTTTGGGTTGTGATATTTGCGGTTTACTTTTTGATTTAAGTACTGACGGATTCTTCACTGCACTAGCAATCTTTCTTGCTGTATGTTGCTTCTTGGATTCAGTTTGTAACATATTCTTGTTCTTTTGAGAAGCCATTGGTGGTTTTGGAGTGCATGCTTCTGCTCCTGTAGATTTCCAATCAATGATAAGTGACTATATGATATTTATAAAGCAGATGTAAATAAATGTTAATCATACATAAACTAACCTTGAGACGGCTGTGTGCTTTTTGCAGTCTGAATATGTTCGACTGTTACATCTTTGGTCTTCTCATCAACACATGCCTCACTGTGAATACTTACACTCTGTTGATCCTTTGCCTCTTGTGAGATTACACTTTCCTTATTCTCAGCAGGATCATGCTCAATTTTTGCACTGGTTTTCGTCAACATAATGAAAACATTTATTAAATAACTTAATTATAACAGAAACACCAATTTATAAACTCAAACAATATGAATATGACAGATTTGCTTACATTGGTTTCTCTGGTTCCAAAGTAGCGTTCTTGATAGTGTTTGATGAACTTGTTGACTCTGATGGCTCAGCTTCCTGCAATTAAAATTAGCCATACAAGTCGTAAACAAAACTCAGCTCAATTAGCAATATATAAAAGAAGAAGCATTTGATCCTCATTCAAACAAGTCATTGTATATACCTTTTCAGAAGTTTCGGCTACGCTGAAATCACAAAGGCTGTCCAACTGAACTGTTCTTGTAGTTTTGACCTTGTTCATAAAAGCTGTAACAAAATAGATCAAACATAAGTTTTACACTTTTTATGTTCAGTAATCAAAACATTAATACTCAGTCAATGTACCCCATTCTTTATATCATATTAATCGCAACAGAATTAACGGTTATACAATAATTACTACAACTCCAATCAGAATTCCCAACCCGTATTCAACAAATTATTTTGACCTTGTGCATAAAAAACGCATTCAAACTTCAGATAAGTACAGTAAACACGTATGCACATGATAAATAAAACATAGTTAGATCATTACCTTTTGTGTTCAGCATTGAATAAAAGATGCATGCTTAGTCTATGTAAACCATTCCTTTTATCATATAATCACAACAAAATAACCATACCCTCTTCTAGCGGACCACGAAGCATCTAGGAATAAGGAGTATCATATTCAGCAAAGTATTACTTTTATCACATAATCACAACAGATAACCACTGTTCTTGCAGACTATATATTATTTAACAAATCAACCTAGTTTCAGCATTCAGATAACAAATCACAACAGATAACCACTGGATCTTTATTAACTCATGTGTTCGTATAAGCAAGAAAACATATCTAGGAAATTACTTATTAAAAGGAAACTAATTATATAAAGAAAACTAAATAAGGACACTAAACTTTATCATATGAGGGACTAAGAAGGCAAAAGCGAAAATGAAAATCATTCCATACTAATCTTTCTCAGTTCTGTCATCGAAACACGTAAGCTAATTTCCATTACAGAAATAAGCTAACCTAGCTTGTCCACATAAGATAGCACAACTAGCATCCATAACTGGCACCTTCTCAACCCTAACACCGTCGAGTGTCATTGTTGCAAGCTAGGCAACAATTCTTTATACTTTACTTCTTCAAAGTGGATTATTTAAACATGAACTGATTCAAGAGTATGGTAAATGAGTTTTAACGTTATTTTAATACTCCCAAACCAATTCAAATTAAAGAACTTACAGCCAAAAACTTTAATAAATCACGAATACTGCCTTTTAAAAAAGAGTAAAATAATCCATGGTTCATAAACAAAAGATAGATAACCCCACATAACAGAACCCACCGGAAAAAAACCGACCGGAGAAACCGAATTTAGAAAACAGATAATGCATACCGGAGTGATCCCTAATAGATGAAAGAATTTCTCCATAACCAATGCAGTTGCCTCACAAAGCAATATTGTGCTCGTATCCGCAATAGACCCAATCTGCCAAAACATCCGTAGTTACACCAGATACCAACATATCATATAATAACATGTCCTTTTAAAAATCAAATTACTTACTAGAATACTAACTTGGTTTAAGAGAACCGGAAATTAAAATCAATATGGTATGAGAAAAAGCAATGGTAATTAAATATATCAATGATATGCTTTCTCCCAAGGAGGAACACTAACATAGCAAAAGTTTCAAAATTACAGAATCGAGAAAAAAACACATATGCCCTCTAAAATCACATAAATGTTTTGAAAAAAAACTTTGGTTTAAGAGAGGCTGAAACTAAATTCAGTATTGTATGAGATAAAGCCTGTAAATATACCTTGCGCACAGAGGAATAGTAGGAATAGAATCTGGTAAATTTCTTGGATAAACTGTAAATGTATTCACACAGGATATGTGGCAAGACATACAAACAAGACCGTTCGAGAGCCTGAAAAAGAAAGTTGGATTATTAATACATAATGAAATTAATCAAAATTGGAAAATTAATAAAAATCATACTTTTCACTTCATTTTTTCATTCATTCCGACTCGACATAAGTATTGGTGGCAAATTTCAACAACAGATGTGTTTCTAGCGTTGATATCTTAGGGGTCAAATAGTAAGTTATGGAATAGCTGCAACAAACTGCTTATTACAGGCAGTCATATTCAAAACTATCTCGACAGTTTTGTTACAACAGGTTATAACAAATGGTAAACAAACTTAACATGTATAAAACAAAATCAAATAGTATTTCCCTATGACCCAATGTATAACGAAAGAAAGAATTATATATTCTAAATAGGCATTAAGTTTTTGTGGTAAAACTACTGATGTAAATATGTATAGCAATATACTAGTTGACCAATACCAAATTTAAAGATGTATAGCAAAAATTAGTTCAAAAAAGAATTAAGAATTTGTATAGCAAGATTAGTGATTAGGAATTGCGACTAATAGACTATGACATAAAAGAATTAGTTCAAAATTTATAGATTTTTAAAAGGGTCATTATAGCTTATCGGGTTTATCGGGTCAACCCGATAACGAACTAACTAAGACCCTAATCCGACCCTATTAGGCTATCGGGTTTACCCGATAAATCCAATAAGCCAAGTTGGACCCGAACTAACCCGACCCTATAAGGCCAAATAAGATTTCAAACATAAATCAATGGTACTTATTTGCAGCTATGGCATGAATACAGAAACTACAATAAAGGCTATTGTTCTATGCCATATGAAAAAGCAAGAGGACAACATGACCATCTTACAAACAGACCGCTATAACCAATCACAACTTACAAACAGTTCTGAATGCATGTGGCATCGATACTTTTGATTCAATTAAGAATATGCGCATATTAAAAACCTGATATGCATAAAGTTTCTGAAAGTTTTAATGGCAATAACCCTATTTATGCTTGTTGCCAACACTATTAATGTACCAAGAAAAAACGATATGCATAAAGTTTCTGAAAGTTCAAAATGCTATAGGTTAAACGTACAAGACCAGATTGTGTTTTTCAAAATCATGTTACTACTAAATTACATAAGTATAAACTATCAGTAATTAGAATTTAACTTTGAAACGAGTAAAAGGACTTATCTAACTTCACATGTTACATATCAACTCATACAAAGAAGGTTGCTAACTTTCAAGTGCACCTTTATGCCTTATGATTATGACCGCCTAACCTTGGCGCATGTAATCTTACAAAGCAGACTCTACAAGATGACAAGATTGAATGATTGATGATCGCAAGAAAGAAGTTAGGAAACAAGTGAATAGCTCTACAGAAACATATGCAGAAGCAACACATGCATCTGAAGTTCAGATGTTCTGTGAATAGACTGCAGAAACATATGCAAAAGCAACAAGTGAATAGACTGATGACAAGACTGAAGTTCAGATGTTCTGTGAAACGTGCCTGGAGAAACATATGCATCTGAAGGTGCTAAAATGCCCCACGCATTAGGCAGAAGCAAAATGGAAAGAAAAGCACTAATGAAATCATTAGATGGGCCACTTGAGATCTTCAAGACGAATAATAAGCTATACTCATTATTGTTACTTTGTTCTCTTTTCCTTCCAACGTTATTGCCATCATATGAGATTCTCTAATGATTGTATGTAAAATGATTTAAGTGCTATGTGTATAGATAGTATTCAAGTTATTTCACACCGCTTCTATAAAACGGAAGACTTAAACAAAATCACCAATCTAAAGTACATAATAAGCATAATACACAAACAAAAAATTACTAAAAAATACACAAAACTATGTCATGCATTTCGTCAATCAGTTGATCGACACATCCAATCTAAAGTACATAATAAGCATAATACACAAACAAAAAAATTACCAAACACAACTAAGTCAGGCATTTGACAGCTAAACTTAACTTCCATAATCATCTCAAATCGATACAACTAGCAAGACATACAAAATAATATAGATTCATATAAATGCAAGCAACTGAGCTAGTACAAGTATAACCTAACTTTGCTCAAATTACGTCGAAAATATAATTAACAGAATCACAATTATACAACATAACAATTAATAAACACATATAATTAATCATAATGTAAGTAATTGAACTAACCTAATGATAATAACAGAATCAGTTACTACAAAATAGATCGATAAATACCTCAAATCGATAGCGGTGGTATGAGAAGATGGCGGTGGCGCGGTTGTGGTGGTGAGCGACGGCGGGCGTGGTGAGAGACGATGGTGCCTAGTGTGAAGATGGTAGCGTTTGTTTGTTTGATGCGTTTTTTTATTTAAGTGAGAAGAGGGTAGCGTTTGTGTATTTAAGTGTAAATTTAATCACATATGTTTGTTTAAATTAAATGTAAATATTCTTATTAACTAATTTAAATGTAAATTTAATTTTATTAAAGTAACTTAGATAAAAGAAAAAAGTACATAATATAATAAAATCTTACGTATAATCAGCATGTGTTAAATTATCAGTGTATTTATATCATATTGGAAAAAATATATAACTTTAATATATAAGATTGATGCATTGTCGTTTTTTAATTGGCTTTTAAATTGAACAAGTTTATATGTACTTTTTTTTATTTGAAATTTTCGTAATGTTTTAAATTGGAAAAGATACATGATCTTGGTATATAATATTGATGCATTCATTTTATTAATTCACCTTGCTGATATTTAAAATACCTTTTACGTCTCAATATTTTATAAATCAGTGACCACCAACTTTGGTCTCTAATTTGAAAACCTAGTGACCACTAATATTTGGTCTTTAAATTTTAGGGGTTAGGGTTAAAGTTTAGGGGTTTGGGTTTATGTGACCACTGTTTTTCGTCTCAATATTTTATAAATTAGTGACCACCAACTTTGGTCTCTAATTTGAAAACCTAGTGACCACTAATATTTGGTCTTTAAAATTTAGGGGTTAGGGTTAAAGTTTAGGGGTTAGAGTTTATGTGACCACTGTTTTTCGTCTCAATATTTTATAAATCAGTGACCACCAACTTTGGTATCTAATTTGAAAACCTAGTGACCACTAATATTTGGTCTTTAAAATTTAGGGGTTAGGGTTTATGTGACCACTGTTTTTCGTCTCAATATTTTATAAATCAGTGACCACCAACTTTGGTCTCTAATTTGAAAACCTAGTGACCACTAATATTTGGTCTTTAAAATTTAGGGGTTAGGGTTTATGTAACCACTGATTCTCGTCTCAATATTTTATAAATCAGTGACCATCAACCTTGGTCTCCAACTTAGAAACCCAGTGACCACTACTTTTTGTCTCTAAACTAAAAATATCTTTTTCGACAGTGACCACCACTTTTGGTAACTTACTATTTCACTGAAAAATGTTAGATTTACGGTTTTAGAGACTATGTGACCCTTATTTGTATTCACTAATACTTGTCATTGTGACAACTTAGTGACCACATTTTGTAACGGTCACTAATTCTGTGGCAATGATGAAAATGCAGTGACGACAATTATATTGGTGACTAAACTGTGATAATAGAGACCAAAGCATGAGTGGTCACAAAATAATTGGTCACTAAAAGCACTTTTTCTTGTAGTGATGTAGTTTGATTTGTTTTTTGTTTCAAGGTTTTCAAGGTACAATTTCATGTTCCGCATCTATGGCTTCTTTCTAAAGTCTACCCAAGAAACATACTTTAAACTATTTATATACGGAAACATGCTCTAAACTACTTAGAGTGCTAGGTATCATAACAAGCCTCAACTCATCAAGCCGCTACCACTCTTCCACATCAGATCTCATTTTCCACAACTAACCACAACAAACTCCCTCCTCACTCATAACAAACCTCAACCTCTTCATTTGGGCCCCACATTACTAATTCTTCTTTTTTTTTATTCAATTTTCATTTTCAAATAAACTAAATAAATTCATTTCATTCAAATTAAAAATACAATACATAAAAAAAAAAAAAAAAACACTTACAAATAAAAACGACAATTTAAAAAAAACGACACGGGTAAAAAAAAACAACACACGGGTAAAAAAAAACGACACGGGTAAAAAAAAATACAACACACGAGTAAAAAATACTAGTCGTCCATGATTTGATGATATTTGTTGACTAGACGCTCTTGCGGATGATTTCTCGCCACCGGTCGGATTGGTACTGGATCTATCATGAGAAAATCCATCTCGATCTTCTTGCCACGTTTTTCCCGCTGCAAAGCCCTTTGAGCATCGGCTTTTGAGCATATATTTCGATATATGTCCCAAAACTACTCGTTTGACTTCCACCGAGCTTGCGCCGCTTGACGCTGAAGTCACTTCGCTTTCTTGCCGGCTGGTTTGCATACATCTCTTTAGCCGAGGTCGCTTTGTCCGCCGAATATATCCTCGAGACATGTAACGTCAATAGGATCTTCGGCATCCCATTTGGGATAATTTTTCAAAACATCACAACATTTTTCATACAAAAATTCCCTCCCACCAAAACGCTGCGCGAAGCTAACTTTGGCATTCTCGACATGATCTTGGTCATTTTCACCACTTCGACAAGATGTTTAAATAGCGTTGAACTTCGGCAATCACCGTTAATCCTTGTCCATTTACGCTTATCATGTCTCTTGCACCGGGTTATCGGTTGTCCGAGAATTGAACATTTCGAGAATGTCGCCAAAAGTGCTCCGGACGGTCATTGCCCATATCTTTATCTTGAGAAATTTCTATCCAACATCAGCAAGTAACATTTCTTCAGACTTGGTCCACTTCCTCCTGTTCACTTGCTGCATGACTTCAACATCTTCGTCATCGTCCCTGTCCACCCATCGCAGTTTTTGCCTTCGATTTTTGCCCTGCCTTTGCCGTTCACGTGCTTTGGAACTTTGAATTGTGAACCGTCGGTTGTGATTCCATTTGGGGCAATTGTGGAGACCGACGGTTAAAAACTGTGGAGATTGTAACGGGTTAAAGAACTCGGTGATGGAAATCGTTAGTAACTTTAAGAAACCTTGTTGAAACTGATATTGTTGGTTAAGCATTATTTCTTGTGGAGACGGGTTGGAATTGGTCGAAGAAGGGGTAGACGGGTTTGAAGAACCCCGTATTGTCATGCGTTTGAGTTAAGTAGATTTGTGAAGTATCCTCCGTCATGTGGGTTTTGAGACATTGTGTAAAATGATATTGTTGGTTAAGAAAGATTTGTTATGTATTTTGGGTTTGAAGATGTGTAAAATGAAGAAGATGATGATAGTTTATATAGGAGTGGTGGGTTAAAAAAAAAATAATAATTTAAAAAAAAAAAAAAAAAATTTACGTTTGAAAAATGTTTACGTTTTATAACGTAAACTTTGCTTTGTGTCAGATGTTTGCACCTCGCCGTCCCCACGATTTGGTATCCGACGGCGCAGCCACAACAAGGCGGCGGACGTGGCGGCGTAGCCACGGCGTAACACGAGGGCGACGGCAGCCACGCACCCCCACACCGTCCACTCTTATAAACAGACAGGAATCTATTTGCATGCACTATCATTTCATGCTTTACGTTTTACTTGCCTTTTATAGTCACGTGTGCAAATTAAAAAACAGTCTAGTGACAAACTAAAGCTTTTTTTGTTAGAGAAGGCATCTTCCTAAATTTAAGCTTTAACCTATTTTTATTGTGACACACATTTTAGCAGGTTCGGTCTCTCTTAATTTTGGCATACTAAATTTAAGCTTTAACCTATTTTGATCGTGACATAAATTTTAGTAGGTTCGGTCTCTTAATTTTGGCATGCATATTTTTTAAGGCCATTTTCAACTATTTTTTTACAAAACTTTAATATTACATCATTATCTTTACAAATTTTCTAGTTACATCAATATGTTTAAAAGTGGACTTTATTTTGCATACTCAAAAACCTTTGCATATTAAGGGATAAATCCTCACCTTTATCTAGTTTGATCTAATGATGAGGATTAACCTCACATTTAATATGTCTAAACATAAGTTCATGTTTTTTCTTATCTTTTTATCTTTCTTATTTATTTTCTCATTTTTTGTCTTTTTTAATCTTTTTTTTCTAACTTCATTTTTTTTTTTTTTTCTACGTTTTCGTCAGTTTTCATACATTTTTGTCTGTTTTTTCCGTTTTTTATACGTTTTCATCTGTTTTCATAGGTTTTCGTCCGTTTTCATACGTTTTCTTCCGTTTTCTTACGTTTTCTTCTGTTTTCTTATGTTTTCGTCCGTTTTCTTACGTTTTCTTCCGTTTTCTTACGTTTTCGTCTGTTTTCTTACGTTTTATTCTGTTTTATTACGTTTTCGTCAGTCTTGTTACGTTTTCATCTGTTTTCTTACTTTTTCGTCCGTTTTCTTACGTTTTCGTCCGTTTTCTTACATTTTTGTCCGTTTTCATACGTTTTTGTCTGTTTTTTTACGTTTTCTTCTATTTTCTTACGTTTTTGTCCGTTTTCGTCTGTTTTCTTACATTTTCGTCTGTTTTCTTACATTTTCATCAGTTTTCATTCGTTTTCATACGTTTTCGTCCGTTTTCATCAGTTTTCTTTCATTTTTCATACGTTTTCATCCATTTTCAAACGTGTTTTTACGCTTTCATACGTATTCGTCCATTTTCTTACGTTTTCGTCCGTTTTCTTACGTTTTCATACGTTTCTGACTATCACAAGTGATTTTCTGTGATATTCAGAATATCGCTTGTGATTTTCTGAATATCACTTGTGATTTTCTGGATATCACTTTGTGGTATTCTGAATATCACTTGTAATTTTCATTTTACAAAATATTATTTGAAAATCACTTGTAATATTTAGAAAATCACTTGTGATATTCTGAATAGAATATCACAAGTGATCTTTTGTATATCACAGAATATCACTTGTGATCATATGAATATCACAGAATATCACTTGTGATATTCAGAATATCATTTGTGGTACTCAGAATATCACATAATATCACTTGTGATATTCAGAAACATATGAAAACGGCCGAAAATATTTAAAAATGGACGAAAACGTATGAAAACAGACGAATATGTATAAACTCTAAACTAAAATTTGACCATTTTCTCTTTATACGTGGTAAATATAAACTTACATATTTTTATAAATTTTAAAATAAGTAAATTAAGCTTGTGAAACATAAACCGAAATCACATAAGCTCATAAGCAAATAAAATAAGGTTAAACAAATACCCCCAAACTATGTAGCTACTATTCAAGTTATATATTTGTCATATTCTGAATAACACTTTGTGATTTTCTGGTTGTGATATTCTGAATATCAATTGTGATTTTCATGTTACAAAACATAAGTTGAAAATAACTTGTGATATTTAGAATGTCACAAGTTATATTCTGAATACCACAGAATATCACTTGTGATCATCTGAATATCACAGAATATCATTTGTGGTATTCAAAAACGTATGAAAAGGTTTGAAAACGGCAGAAAATATTTAAAAACGGACGAAAACATATGGAAATGGACGAAACGTAAGAAAATGGACGAATATGTATGAAAACGGACGAAAACATATTAAAGCGTAAAAACAAGTATGAAAACGGACGAAAACATATGAAAAAGGACGAAAATTGACGAAAATGTATGAATAATGAACGAAAACGTAAGAAAACGTAAGAAAACGGACGAAAACGTAAGAAAATTGACGAATATGTATGAAAACGGACGAAAACGTATGAAAGCGTAAAAACAAGTATGAAAACGGACGAAAACGTATGAATAATGAACGAAAACGTAAGAAAACGGACGAAAACGTATGAAAGCGAAGAAAAAACGCTAATTAAAAAAAACGTGAATAACGTGAATTAAAAAAAATAAACTGGATTAAAAAAAAACGTCAGTTTAAAAATAAAGTGAATTAAAAGAAAAAGACAAAAAAAAATGAATAAAAAAGAAAGACAAAAAGACAAAAAAAACATGGACTTAGGTTTATCTAATAAATATTAAGTTAATCCCCACTATTAGATTAAATTAAATGGATGGTGAGGATTTGTCCCTTGATAAGCATCAAGATAAAAGTAAGCAAATGAAAATTCCTCATCTTTAAAATAAACTCACATATGTCTAAATAGATAATTTAAAAAAAAATGAAACAATTTTAGACTTTAAAACTATAATCCAAATATTAATAAACAAGTAATATTACAATTCTACCCTTATTCTACAATCAATTAAAATGAAATTTTATTTCCCAAACACTTTTATATCCAGCAACATGCCCATCAAAAACCAATCGGTGAGCATATTGCCTTATGGGGGAAATTATTGGATTGTGTTGTCGAGGCTTTTGATCAAGAAGCAACTGCAGCAAAGGCTTTCGATCAAGAAGTTACTTAAAGCTCTGGATTTAGGGCTTTTACCTGTGCCCTCCCTTGTGGAATCTAAATTAGACATTAGTTATTGGTGTGATCACAATGGATTGATATTGGACTTCTCGGTTAAGAATGCTTGGGATTCTGTTAGGCCTCGGGCCGTTGAGGTGTTATGGTCTCGTATTGTTTGGTTCCCGCATTGTATTCCCCGCCATGCTTTTCACCTCTGGCTTGTTATGAGACAGTCTCAAAACGCAGGATAAAGTGAGGCAATGGGATGTTGGTGCTTCTATCGAATTAAACATGCTTCAGTGTCCTTTTTGTGATTCACAACCGGAATGATCACCTTTTCTTTGAATGCTCCTTTGCTTCTTAGGTTTGGGCTTGTGTTCGTGGGTTAGCTGGTATAGACCTGGTTCACCTTAGCTTGCAAGAAATTGTTGCATGGCTTCATCCTATGGACCACAATCGTACGAAAATTAGTGTTATTGGTCGGCTTCTTTTTGAAACAACATCATACCACTTTTGGATTGAGAGGAACAATCGGCTTTTTAAGAATTCTAGAAGGTCTCCGGAGGACCTTCGTGATATCATCATGGTTACTATCCGCTTAAAGCTCCAAACATTCAGATTCAAGAATACTGCCATGGTGAATCATTTGCTTACTCTTTGGAAGATGCCTAAGACGTTTAGGCTTTATGGTTGCTGATCTTTTTTTGCTCCAATGTTACACGTCTCTACATTAGCTTTTCGTGGTTTTGTTGGAAGCTCTCGTCAGAGTTATGGTCCAAAATTGGAGTTTCACTTGAGAGTTGTACTCTTTTGTCCTTCGCCAAGGTTTTTCCATTAGGTTTTTTCTTGAGAAGGTCTTTAAGAAACCAGTCTCATGTGGTATCATTATACTTTTTTTTTTGGCAAAGCGGGAAGATGGTCTATGTTTTGTACGTTGATTCATAACTGTTTTTGGATTCTTGTATGTGATTAGTCGTTTATCGTTTTCTGGCATGTCACAAACAATTAGTGGTTGTTCAAGCTCTGTTTGAGGCCAATGTGGTACATCTGCCATATTTCATTGTTCTTAAACTTTATGCGATTAATACTTTACCGGAGTAATCCTGTAAAAGAAAAAAAAAAGGTTTTATTAATTGGAATGAGTTTTATGGGCGAAATTGTTTCCTTCTTTTAGGATAAACAAGTTCCTTTTATCATTATTTAAATAAATTCAGTTGATCATCAATAAGATCTTTTCGATGTGTTCTTTTCTCTGTTGATGCCTAAAATAATGAGTTCATATGTTGATTATTTGTGAGTTTGAATAAATAGGAAAGAATGGTAAAATGGTAATATAAATTATTAATTAATTTCAAACAATAAAATTTGATTAATATGTTGACAAGGATAAACATGATTATTTTTAGATTTTGTAAATATATTGATGTAATATTGAGATTTGTAAAGATACTGATGTAATTTTAAAGTTTTTTTTTATTAAAGATATACGTGAATTTCCCCTTTTTATTATGTTGCAGATTGCGGTTAAAATTTTATTATTGAACTTGTCATATTTTTAAGAAATTTCTTGGAACGTCATTTGAAATTTAATCGTGATGTTATACTTATGAATAGGCCGTAAACGAATCAGACGAACAGGAACAGAGCTTTATTTATGTTCATTTATTTAATTTTAACCGGACAAATAAATGGACACAATCGCGTAAACAGACGAATTTTTTTGTTAATGTTCGTTTATTAGTAAGATATTAAAGTTGTTCATATTCGTTCGTTCATTTTAACCCTAAAAACGAACATATATTCATAAGGGTGTTAATAACATGACTAATATCTACAAAATTTGAAAACTAAAACTCAAAACCTAACCGAATTTGACAAAAATGAACCAAATTTGACAAAACTGAACCGAGTCGAATTACATATCGATTTTTTATTTGAATATAATTTTGACAAAATAAAAACCGAACGAAATTCATAAAATATATAAAGTACTTTTTATATATTTATATATAAAAAACCATTAAAACTCTTTTTATTATATATAACATTTTTAAGCTTAAAAAAAATTTGCTAAAAATTTATATAACTAAATAAAAAATATATTCATTATGTAATTCTGGTTATTCAGATCAATCCGAAAACCAAATCGCAATTATATTTGGTTTTCGCGTCGATTTAATCTAATTTGAATTTGGTTCAGTTCGGTTTTCTATTTTACTCACGGGGAAAAAAAAGTAACCAAACCGAATAAACTGAACAATCCGATAACAGAACCGATAAACACCTTACACCTCTAAACACTTGTTCGGGTCGGTCCAAACTAAAACCATGCGGAACCAAATTAGGCCACTGAAATTTTGAAAAGACGACATCTTATACGGTTCCTTTCGAAAACTAAACTAAAATCGAAATTAAATCCAGATAATCCAAATAAACCATACAAAATCAACATATAGGGTTTGAGAGTCACTTTATTTTGCTTACCCATAAATCCATACTAACTAAGGGATAAATCCTCACCCTCTATCTAGTTTGATCTAATGGTGGGGATTAACCTAAGATTTAAAGGTAAACCTTAGTCCATGTTTTTTTTTTTCTTGTTTTTTTTTGTCTTTGTCATTTGCAATACTCAGAATATCACTTGTGATATTCAGAAACATATGAGAACGGCCGAAAAACATTTAAAAACGTATGAAAACGGACGAATATGTATGAACTCTAAACCAAAATTTGACAATTTTCTCTTTATACGTGGTAAATATAAATTTACATATTTTTATAAGTTTCAAAATAAGCAAATTAAGCTTGTGAAATATAAACCAAAATCACATAAGCTCATAAGCAAATAAAATAAGATTAAACAAATACCCTCAAACTATGTAGCTGCTATTCAAATTATATATTTGTGATATTCTGAATATCATTTGTGATTTTCTGAATATCACTTTGTGATATTCTGATCACTTGTGATTTTCTGGATATCACTTTGTGATATTCTGAATATCAATTGTGATTTTCATGTTACGAAACATTAGTTGAAAATCATTTGTGATATTTAGAATATCACAAGTTATATTATGAATATCACAATATTGACGAAAATGGACGAAAACGTAAGAAAATGGACGTATATGTATGAAAACAGACGAAAACGTAAGAAAATAGCCGAAAACATTTAAAAACAGACGAAAACGTATGAAAACGGACGAAAACGTAAGAAAATGGACGAATATGTATGAAAACGGACGAAAACGTATGAAAGCGTAAAAACAAATATGAAAACGGACGAAAACGTATGAAAATTGACGAAAATGGACGAAAACGTATGAATAATGAACGAAAACGTAAGAAAACAGGCGAAAACGTATGAAAACGGACTAAAGCGTAAGAAAATAGACGAATATGTATGAAAACGGCGAAAACGTATGAAAGCGTAAAAACAAGTATGAAAACGGACGAACACGTATGAATAATGAACGAAAACGTAAGAAAACGGGCGAAAACGTATGAAAACGGACGAAAACATATGAAAGCGAAGAAAAAACGCGAATTAAAAAAAACGTAAATAACGTGAATTAAATAATAATAATAATAATAATAAGAAAAAAAAAAGATTGAGCTTAAAATTAAAGAAAAAGACAAAAAAATGAATAAAAAAGAAAGATAAAAAGATAAGAAAAAAAAACATGGACTTAAGTTTATCTAATAAATCTTAGGTTAATCTCTATCATTAGATTAAAATAGATGGATGGTGAAGATTTGTCCCTTAATAAGCACTAAAATAAAGGTAAGCAATAAAAATTACTCCAGGGTTTGATTAACGGGTGATTTAAAGGCACGGATTATAATTAACTAAACTCAAAACTTTCTTTTAACTCGAAAAATATACTCCCTCCGTCCCATAATAATTGTCCACTTTGACTTTTTTGAGTCTATCTTGTTCAACTTTGACCATTAATATTTTTATTTATGTTATATAATACTTGATAAAAATCATACCAAATGAAAATACATTTAAAACCCAATATATTCATATATTTTTCATCAAATATTATATTACACAAATAAAAATATTTATGGTCAAAGTTGGATAAAAAGACTTAAAAAAGTCAAAGCGGACAATTATTATGGGACGGAGGTAGTATTTAATAAATTACACTTAAATTATCTTTAATTAGCTATACACTTTTTGTATGCACATAATAAGTCAATATGAGCACTCGTCAGAAATCCATTAATGAAAAACAATAAACAAATATAATATCCAAACCCACAAAATCAGCTAAATCTAACAACCACAGTCATAAAATTCAACCTTAGACAACAACAACATGAGCTGTTTTTTCAAAGAATCTAACTGTATCTTACCTTAACCCATATGCTTCAAAGCCCAACAACAACAAAATCTAACCCATTTTCTCTCACACATTTGCCATAAATACACCTGCCTGTTGGTCTTCTTCACTCTTCACTCTCAACCCGTGGGGTGTCCCATATCCCACTTATTATTTATTTTGTTTTACTCTTAAATAACTCAATTTAAGAAAAAGAACACACACAAATCAAAACATAAGATTATCGTTTACTTTTGCATAATGACACATTAATTATTTAGTGTTTTATAGTTTAGATTAATTTAATATATCAACCTATTTTCATTATTAATTTCATATATACTTAAAGTGTAAGTATTAAATGCATAATGTACAATATTTTTAATACATGTTTCAATATATATGAAATTTTCAATTAAAAAAAATGAGAGATATGAAATTGTCCCAATAAACTTTGTAATAAATATTATTTAGCACCGGATACCGTCGGTATTATATGACGATGTTATAATAAAAAATGTTGTTACCTCAACTTTTTTCATTATAACTCACAACTTATAACTTAACCCAAAAATACTCTAACACTGTGTTTTCAAGTTGGTTTTATAAAGAAAGGGGAAAGTAATGAAAGAAAACAAAAAATTTATTATGTTCTTGAGTTTTTTTATAAAAGAAAAGGAAGTAAAAATGAGGAAATTTTAGGCTATTTGAAAATAAAGTGTTTCATCCCAAAAGTGGGAATAAATTGTTTACTTTACATTACTTTCATTTTTTTTATGAACAAAACTCAAGAACATACCGTTAATCATCACTCAAGTTATAAGACATCATTCAATACACTATTTTTGAAATAAAATACAAAAAATAAAAATAAAATAAAAACCTTTGTTACTTAGCTAGTGAATTTGACATTCAGCCTTATTAACTGGGGTTTAATATGGGCTGGTGTCATAGGGTAATAACGCGTACCGAGTGCTATTAAATAAATATTTAAGGATGATTTGAAAAAGAGCTAAAAACGATAATGATAATAACCTCATTTGTACATCTTAATTAAAAAACAGCCTTTCAAAAAAACAGGTCTGGTTTACTACTTCCGTATCATAATAAGTGTACAATTTTAAATGCACAAAATTTTATAAAAATTAGTAACTAAACTCTTTATCAATAAAATAAAATGCACAAAATTTTATAAAAATTAGTAACTAAACTCTTTATCAATAAAATAAAATGCACAAAATTTTATAAAAATTAGTAACTAAACTCTTTATCAATAAAATATGGATGAATTTCATATTTCCCTTACTTTCATAATTAATTTCATATATACTTAGGGTTCGTTTGATTTAAGAGGTTTGCTTGGGTTTTGGGTTTGAAACTTCAAATCAATTGTTTGGTTGCATTTTGGTATTTGGGTTTAGACAAATTACCAAAATATTTAGTCATCTACAAAAGATAGAGAGTGTGAGGGGTTTTATGATAAGAGTGGCCCAAGTGCTTTCTCTTTCACATTTATTTTTCTTTTTATCCTCTATTATTAATATAAATAATTTTTAATTTATATTTTAATATATAAAATATATTTAAATTATATTTTCTCTTTCATACCTCAAATGCAAATGCAAATCTTAGACAAATTCAAATTTAACGCAAATTCTAATCCTAAACCCATCTACAAACCAAACGGGCCTTTAAAGTACAACAATTTTTTTTTGAAATTTTCATTAAATGCATAATGTATAATATTTTTTAAAATATGTTTGGATAAATATGAAAATTATATTTTCTCTTTCATACCTCAAATGCAAATGCAAATCTTAGACAAATTCACATTTAACGCAAATCCTAATCCTAAACCCATCTACAAACCAAACGGGCCCTTAAAGTACAACAATTTTTTTTTGAAATTTTCATTAAATGCATAATGTATAATATTTTTTAAAATATGTTTGGATAAATATGAAAATTTTAAATGTAAAAAAAATGAAATTGCCCATAAAATATCATCTATACTTATTTAAATGTTTTTTTTTTTTTAATTATTTACATATAAAATAGACACTTAATCAAAACGAAAAACGTGAAAACTATGAAACTAAGAGAATAAAAAGTTGGACATATTATAAATTTTAGGGTGAGGTTATTAAAAACCCCCAAATTATAAGTTGTACCCAACACTTCCTCTCTTTTTTTCCTTTCATTTTTAATAATTTTGTTTATATTAAAAACTATAAACCTAAAAATACGGAACATAAAATATAAAATTTAATAAATTAAAAGTTTAAAATTGACAGAAAATACGAAACAAAAACTGATAAAAAAAACTGTATTATACTGTAAATTAGAAAATAAAAAGAATTTTTTATATTTCTACCCCTTTTTCTAATGGGCTAGAATGGGTAAATATAACAGATCAATCAATCAACAAAAATACAATAGTAACACAAATGATAGTAATAATACTATGAGGAAGATAATAATATTTAATCTAAAGTTATGAATAACGTGAGACGTGGTGTGAAGGTATGCGTGTTATAACGACACAAAATATAAAAATATTTATATATTTATATTATACTTTATATATATCGAGTTTACATAAAAACATAGCATAAAGCTGCATAACGCGTGACGTGACAAAATGACAGAAATTTACAATGCGAAGGCCTTTACGCGCATTTTACAATTATGAGATCACACAAAAATGGGCAAAACAATAAAGAAAAAGAAAAAGAAAAGAAAAAAAAAAAACATTAAAAAAAGAAAGACAGTTACATGTGCTAGTTAAATAATTGTATCAGATCTTTAGATAACATATACAAAACCCCATGTATAAAACCTCAAGCTTTATGCAAAAACTAGAACCAGTAGAGTGAAGTGCTCTTCTTGAATGGGTGCTTTAAGTAGTTGTACTTTGTTTACTTTGTGCTTAATATGGTTGTACATTTTGGGTGCTGTTGCTGAAGGAGCTAATAATAATGTGACATATGATAGTAGGTCACTTCTTATTAATGGTCAAAGAAAGCTTCTTCTTTCTGCTGCTATTCATTACCCTCGTAGTGTTCCTGCTGTAAGATTTTTTATTTTTATGTTTTTAAGTTTCTTGGTTCTGTTGTTTGGTTATTTGAGTTGGGTTACTTAGAATGTTATTGTTTTTTAAGGTACTATGTTGTTTTGGTTATTGGTGATACAGTTTGCTAAGGGTGTTTTGTTTGTTTTTTTTTTTTTTACTTTTTTTGGTTATATTGGTTGGATTTTATTGGTCCAATTGAATAAACTAAAAGCTAAATGGGATAGGTCATAGGATTATAAGAATATTTTACCATTGGGTCATTGCTGTAACACGCTTTCGAGGCAAATGTCCAGTTACCAACATCTACCTAAAGGTCGTTGGACTGGCCCTCATTGCGTGAGGCTAGGTCTTTGAAAGGGTGACGGGGTCAGAGTTTCGCCGCTGATTTAAACTTTTTAAGGATTATAAGAATATTATATTGTGAGGAAAGAATGGGAAGTAATGGGATTGGTTGATATTTTTTTAACAAACAATATGTGTTTAAATGTGTTGGATGCTCTGGGAATATAAACAAAAAGGGTGTTTGGGATTGCTTATCTACACTGTTTATTTGTTTTTATTTCCATTTTAGACACATGTAAGAAGTTTAGTTTTAAGTGAAATATATAGTTTTCAGCAAGTAGTGGATAGATGCTTATTTAGAGCTTACTTATTTAGCAGTTTTATATAATCAATCCCAAACACCCCTATTAACACGAAAGTAGTTTTAAGTGGTTTCTTAAAATTCAGGGGTTTTATGATACTATGATAATCATTTATCTTTATTCTTATGTTTTTGTGGAGTATGAGAAAACTTTTAATGTGCCAATGGATTTATATGATTATGTCTTTTATTTAGAAACTAAAATGACATTTGACTGAGAGTAAAACACTTATGAATGAGTCAAATGTTGCACTATATATGTTTGGCTGTAGTAATTCTAGAAATCATACATAAGTTTAGTTGAAAAAATGAAACAGTAGTTTTATGGTTTCTTACATTGATGTGCTTACTTAAATCATATTTTCAAAAAAACTTAACTTTCTTTCGTAAAAATGAGAAACTTTACATGATAATAAGTTACCAGGTGACAAGTTAAGTAGTAATGACATAACTTTACAATTTTTGATGTGATAGATGTGGCCGGGATTGGTAAAAACAGCGAAAGAAGGAGGTATAGATGTGATTGAGACCTACGTATTCTGGAATGGTCATGAACCATCACCAGGCAATGTGAGTGCCATTTTAACCTTTATATGTTGCAGATGGAACATTTGGCTTTTCAGACCATTATACTTGAACCAGTCACTTGTTTCATTGTCAGAATGATGACTAATTGATTGTTTCTGTATTTTCTTGATGGGTTATTGTAGTACTATTTTGGTGGAAGGTATGATTTACCCAAATTTGTGAAGATAGTTCAGGATGCCGGTATGCTTCTGATTCTCCGGATTGGGCCATTTGTTGCTGCAGAATGGAATTTCGGGTGAGTCAATGACTATGATTTTTTATCGGATAATACTTCAAATGTGCGTTTTTTAGCTAAAAAGATAATACATGGTGGTACATCAGCAGTATGTGACTCCATTTGTTTTTAAACTCCTAACAAGTTACTGTATAATATACAGCGGTATACCAGTTTGGTTGCATTATGTGCCTGGGACCGTCTTCAGAACCGACAATGAGCCTTTCAAGGTGTGAAGTGGTTGATGTTATCTTATAAATCTCACAAGTAAACTGATTCTTGCTAGAAATGTAAAATCACCTAATTACCTCTAGCTTTAATCAACTGTACTTCCGAGTCTACTTCTTCAAGTCACACTAATCACTTCGAAAACGCACTTCCAAACACTCTCAAAGTAGAATGTTCCTTCAGGGAATTTCAAATGTTCTTTCCTTTTGTAAATATTAATGTGTGTTGTTGGTGAAAAGTGCAGCATTATATGCAGAACTTCACTACTCTCATCGTAAACATGATGAAGAAAGAAAAGTTTTTTGCGTCACAAGGAGGTCCCATCATCTTAGCTCAGGCAAGTTTTTCTTAATAACAAAGCAGCTTAAAAAGTAGTTTAGAATATTAATAGAGGCATACTTTGACTTTTGAGGTCAAATGAATCATTTTTCATCTTCGGCGTTCGTACAGTTATTTTAAATCCTTTTTTTTTTCTTTCTAAAGGCTTCTATGATCAATGCTACTTTTGAAATTATGTTAAAGAAGTCTACTTGACCTTAAAAGTCATGATATTTTTATTCAACAGTACGAGGTTTGAACCAATATTTTTGCTAATTATATCGGATTCTTAATGTTGCAAAAATCGCTAGGCGCTGGTCGGCCGCCTAGGCCGCTTTTTACAACACTATTCGGATAATAATTTATAAGTGTATTCATGGAAGGTTTATATGCTGATTTTTTTTGTTAAAGCATGGCAAAGCATTTGTCCATTTATAAGATAAAACATTGGTTGTAAAGTGTAATCAAACTTATAGAAAAAGTTATAGTTCCAATTAGATGTCTTGACTTATTGCAGGTAGAAAACGAGTATGGGTATTATGAATCTGCGTATGGTGAGGGTGGCAAAGCATACACCCAATGGGCAGCTAAAATGGCTCTTTCTCAAAATATCGGTGTACCTTGGATTATGTGTCAGCAATGGGATGCTCCAGATCCAGTTGTAAGGCCCCCCTCAATTTATATTAAGAACATACCTTGTGCATATGACCCCGGTTATAGTTACGAATCATGACCCAACTTCCAGAAAGAACCCATCTTGAGCAATATCTTAATGACAGTCCATTCTGTAATCTGGGCAGATCAATACATGCAATTCATTTTACTGTGATGATTTCAAGCCAGCCTACCCGACGATGCCCAAAATCTGGACTGAGAATTGGCCAGGATGGTATGTAACTCTTGGTATTTCTTCACTGTTTTTGCTTCTATTTTATTTGTCTTATGAACCCTTGATATATATATTACGGTGGCATATATAGGTTCAAGACATTCGGAGGGAGAGACCCGCATCGTCCTCCTGAAGATGTTGCTTATTCTGTTGCTCGTTTTTTCCAGAAAGGAGGAAGTGTGCATAATTATTATATGGTATTGTATTTTCTTCATTGGTTTAAAACTAATTGGTGCAACTGCTAGTTGTATGATTTATCTGTGTGTTTGACTTTTACGTTGACTTTTTTGTGGTGAGCTTAGTATCATGGTGGGACGAATTTTGGACGCACTTCTGGTGGGCCATTTATCACCACAAGTTATGATTATGATGCACCAATTGACGAATACGGTTAGCCCATTGAACCTTTAATGAACCTCTTCTTTCATGTCTAGTACTGATCTTTGACCTTGACTTTGAATGTCAAACTTGTATTTAATAAAATCACAAGTGTATATATATCTTTCACATTTTTAGCACCATTCGTTTTCTACTTATAGAATTCCTGCTAATTCATGTAATTATATATTTTCTTCAGATAATCAATATATTCATATCATTTTGAAACCAAAAGTAGTTTGTTTGACATTCTTATTATTATTTGAAGGCATTCTTATTAAGTTATTGATATTTTCTTTTATGGGGTATAGGGTTACCGAGGTTTCCAAAATGGGGGCACCTTAAGGAGCTGCATCGAGCTATAAAATTGTGTGAGCACGCATTGTTGAACAACAAACCGACCTTGGTCCATCTCGGTTCAAAACAAGAGGTCGGTTTTCGCTCTCTGTTTAGACTATATCCCACAAAAAGCACAACCATTTCCCTTTTCCAGGATAAAAATACCTATCTGTTCTTTGTCGTTATTGCGACTTACTGATGCTATTGGTATTAGTCAAAAGTATTTTTTTCTGAAATTGTCACATGGGATGGATGGAGTGCTTTTTATATATGTGATTATGAACTTTTTCACTCTTTAACCGTAAACTCTTGAGTGAGAGTGTGCAATTTATTTTTCATTTTTCAGGCTGATGTATATGAAGATGAATCGGGAACTTGTGCTGCCTTTATAGCCAATTTTGATGACAAAACTGAGAAGACTGTGCAGTTTCGGAATGTTTCATATACGCTGCCAGCATGGTCTGTCAGCATACTTCCTGACTGTAAAAACGTAGTATTCAACACTGCCAAGGTAACATCTATTTAAATTCTCGTATTTAGATATTCTTCTTAACAGTTTTTCAGCAAGCTTTTAACTCCTTTTATGTGTCAAACCTGCTCCGCAAAATGAGAAGTTTAACACTTCGTGTTTTAAGGTCACTAAGTTATAGTTTTATGGTTTAGAGAAATTACTTAAGACCGCGTTAAACTGGAAAGGAAATACTAGAAAAAGAATAACGTTCATGCTCAAATGTGGGAATCAAAAGTAGTTTGTTGGACCTCAGGAGTCGAATTAACATCATAAATCACTTGTTATTATAGGTAGGATCTCAAACTTCTACAATTGAGATGGTACCAGAGCAGTTACAACCTTCTGTTGTATCACCACATAAAGACTTGAAAGCAATTAGTTGGGAAGTATACGTTGAGAAAGCCGGAATTTGGGGAGAAGCTGATTTTACACGCAATGGCTTTGTGGATCATATCAATACCACGAAAGATACCACCGACTACCTTTGGCATACAACTAGGTTTGACTCTTTTAAATTAAATCGTATGTTTCCTTCTATTTAGAAGTTCTTTAAGAGTTCTTCTACAATGTATCAAATGTCTAAAAGATCAACTGAATCTGTCCATTTCAGTTTAGTTGTAGATGGAAATGAAGAATTTTTAATGAAAGGAAACAAACCGACACTCCTCATTGAATCAAAGGGACATGCCCTTCATGCCTTTGTGAATGGCATACTTCAAGGTTCTATGCTCAAGATACCTATAACGTCTTGCACGAACTATGGTTCTGCTTTTGATTCATTAGATAATCAGTTATATCCTCGCGTAAGCTTTTCTGTTGTTTACTTGGTCCTTCTCAGCTAGCGGAGCTGGAAACGGTACTGTTTCACCCTTCAAGCTTAAGAGCCCGGTTTCTTTGAAGGCTGGGAAGAACGAAATTGCTATTTTGAGCATGACTGTGGGCCTCTCAGTATGCACCTCGTATTATTCATATACATTTCTTCTTTATATGACGTGAAAGATATACGTATGTGATTATGGGTCCTTTTTAACAGAATGCAGGATCATTCTATGAATGGGTTGGAGCAGGTGTAACAAGTGTGAAACTCCAAGGTTTAAAAAATGGAACCATGGACTTATCTAATTCCACATGGACCTACAAGGTACAATCTCTTGTATTAACATTTGACTTTTGCGGGTCAAATTCGTGAGCTTGAACTTGAATATGAGCTTTTAACAATAGAAAGTCTCGACTTGTATATATAAAAACTGGTAATAACATTTAACAATGGAAAGTCTCAATTTGAATATGAGCTTTTTGGAGATAAAAGAACTCGAAAAACTTATGATAAATATTAAACATGAAAAACAATAGGTTTAACTCTCTTCTTTTCCAATTGTCAACCATTATATCTTTCTGGCCTTTCTGCAGATTGGGTTAGAAGGCGAACATCTTGGTCTGTATGACACTGACGCTTCAAAAGATGTCAACTGGACATCAGTTTCACAGCCACCCAAAAACCAGCCCTTGACATGGTACAAGGTAAGCAACTCAAGAGGCCTGCACGAGAAAATGCTTCCGTTTGTTTGAACAATTTGCAACCATTTTTTTCGTCTCGTTCTTTGTTTCCGCTGTAGTTTGTCCGAAAGTGTTCTTGCAGGAGAATGGATGACTAATTATTTATATCCTGCAGGCTGTTGTGGATGCCCCGCCAGGAGATGAGCCCGTTGGACTTGACATGGTTCACATGGGAAAGGGTTTGGCATGGCTCAATGGGGAGCAGATTGGAAGATATTGGCCCCGAAAGGCTCCAACCGACAAGTGTGTTAAATCATGTGACTATAGAGGCAAATTCATGCCCGATAAATGCAATAAAGGGTGTGGAGAACCCACACAAAGATGGTAAAAGTCTCCCTTGACCCGATAAATACAAAGAACACCGATAATTATAGCGGGAAAAGTACAAACTTTCATTCAAAATATAGAAATATAAATAAAACAGAAATTGCAACAATTTTCCGTTTTTGCAAAGTTTTAAAAGTTTATATTTCGAAATTATCAAAAATTGTTTCTCAAGGGTTGTTATTTTTATTTATAATGACATTGTCAAATTAGGTACCATGTTCCAAGGTCTTGGTTCAAGCCATCAGGCAACGTGTTGGTGATGTTTGAGGAGAAAGGTGGAGACCCGGCTCAGATTAGGTTCTCAAGGCGAAAATTAACCGCCCTTTGTGCTCATGTGTCCGAAGATCACCCATCTTTTGTTACCAGCTTGCAAAACAATAAAGCAAGTTTGGAGCTAAAATGCCCAATGAACACACACATTTCTGCTTTCAAGTTTGCTAGCTATGGAACTCCAACCGGGACTTGTCAGTCATATGCTATTGGAGATTGCCATGATCCCGACTCCACCTCTGTTGTTGAAAAGGTAATTACTTTCCTGATCCTTAATAGTTCTATTTTTAGATTACGTGTGTATGGCTCACGTGGTTCGTGTTGTCTCATTGTTCATGCAGTTATGTTTAGATAAGAATCAGTGCATAGTGGAATTAGGCAAAGAGAATTTCAAGACGGAACTTTGCCCCAGCATGACAAAGACGCTTGTTGTAGAAGCAGTCTGTAGCTGAATCTCCACATTTTGATGTCGATTTGATATGTGCGATTAAGTGTTTTATATCATTATGAGCCATTTTTTACTTGAAATTCGAGCGATAGGTATTTAATAACTGTACAAGAAGGGATTTGGGTCCCACATTAAGCTTTTTTTATATATTTTAATTATGGGTCTTCTCATTGTTTCCCACATTTCATGGGTCTCAAATGACATTCCTTTGTAAGCCCTAAGGGAACTAGTATATGTAAAAGATGGGTGTTGAAACTAATGTTTCGACAGATGATAATAAAACTTATGCAATTTTTGTGTGGTTACTTTTTGGTTTGCACTTATATATAAGTAGTTGCTGTTTGTCAAACAATGTACATTTATTTCGTCTGACAATTCTTTAATATAGTTATGGATATCAGACATTCGACTTAATACTAAAAAAAATACACATCTGAACTAAAACCAAAACTGTTTTTCTACAAAATGAGCATTTTTGACTTTGAAAGTGTCACATTAGCTAATTTCTGCATTAAATCATAATAAGTTGTAGCATAAACATTTTTAGGGTAGAAAGTGCTTTTTTCCAAGTTTTGATCCTTAAAAGTGGTCTCCTTTTCCAGAATGAGTTTTGCAAGTGTTTCTATGTTTGCACTGATACTTACACGAAATGACACCTGCAGCTGACTCTATGGTTAACACTTCTTTTTTGTATGGTTAACTCATCAGATTTTCAATGAAGGCCGGTTCCAAAGGGCAGCACGATTTTCACCACATTTTTTGTGAACTTCTTTGATTCTTTCTACTGATTTGCAGATACCACTGCAGCTCCAATCAAATGAGGCAATGCACACATTGCCTGTTTCTGCTTTCCATTCACATTCTGTATATAGTTCAAACAATTTTGTCAAGCTTTGACTTTGGAACTTTAAAGTCAAACATTGGCTCTTTTTCTCACAAAGATGTAGTAGAAAGCTAGAAGGGTATACCAGGAGGGGTTCCACAGCACATGTTTCGATCGTCAATGTGCTCAATGTCTAGACCAATAAACCAAGCGCCAAGCGACACGTCTTCATTTGCATACTTGTGTAGTATCGGCCTGATAATATAATCATGGAACCCTTATATCAGCCATGCATCACTCGAATACTTTTGACACTCATTTCTATGCTTTTACACTGATATCATATTTTAACAAAACACGACTGCTCTGTAATTTTCTTCTTGCAATTTGTATAGAACATGATTTGAAATTCATTTAGAAAGCAAATAGTTTCAAAACTCTTACTGATTGGTGGAGATGTATGCAGCAAGATCGCTTGAAATAGCATAAATTTGACCGGTTGCATGCCAAAAGTATTTGTTTCCTTCCTCTCCGAATTTCCAATACTCAGGTTCATGGTACTTGACATTCCTACAGAACACAAAAAAGGTCAAGAATTCCCTCCATCTCACAGAATATTGCATTTTCTTATGAGAAACATGGAATAAAGTATCAGTTAAAAGTTACTTTTGAGAAAGAACAGGCCCAGATTTCATGCATCCGATGTATACCCTGGGCTTTGACTGATGCCTGTCAAGAATTGAAGCTAACATGCCTGAAAAATGATGACAAAGGGCACAATAAGTAATCTTAACTTCAAATTTTTCATGAAGAAAAATGAAATTTTGCAACTTTTATGGGATAAAGGCAGTCTGTACCTAAATTGACATGAACATCATCATCCACTTTAACATAAAACTTCGCATCCCAGTTAGCATATGCAGTAGCGAAGAATGTTCTTGTTTTGGCAGTTAACTCGTGATACCCTTCAACATGTTTCTGTGGTGATAATAACATGTGATCATTTTAAGTTTGAGCTCAAGGGTAATCAACATCAAGTAAATATGTGTTTGATCTTACGAGCCTCAAAAAGTCCTTATGTTGTGACTCTTCAGAGTCAATGGCTCGGTCTAAAATGCTTTTAGATGTCATACTGCATAAAAAATGGAAGACTGTTTTAGTTAGATTATGCTCTTTGCAGGCAAACCATCTTTCATATGAAGAAGCAAAAGTAAGGCTACTTTTTACAAAAAGGATTGATTTTTGACAATAAATGTCTATTGTCTTTTATCTTTACATTTTCACCATTATATCCATAAATCGTTCATTCTTTTACGCTATAGTGCTCATAACCATTTTCAAAAGAATGATTCAGAAGTAGATCGAGCTTTGTTGATTTGATATAACCGCAGAGTTATCGACGCATAGCAATAAGAAGTTGTTTCCTACATTTATGAAAAAGATTATCTTACAAAGACCGTAGGTCAAACAATATACATGAAGGAAATAATATCTGAGGCATTTAAAATAATGTTTATAAAATGTCTCTTTACATCCATAAAAGTGACTAGCAGCATGTGTTACTACTAATATACCTCTTACAATTTGGTGTATTATCTACGTAGTTTGGTGCATCTTACAATTGCACAGGTTGAATGAGGCATATGAGGTCGAGTCAGGGTGACAATCATAAGGTGGCGTGTCAATGTGTCATGCCCAAATTCTATCTGTTATGTAATTGTAATAACCGAATTCACTATCAATAGTGATGCACTTGCTAGTAATTGATAATTATCAACTCTCTTTTGGAACATAACAAACTAGTACAAACGAAAGGTAGAATCACCTATGACCAATTATGAAACGGACAACAATACCCTTTTCCTTCTCGAGCTGGATTAACTTTTCACCTAGTAAAGGACAAAAATACTCACATTTTAGTCACACTGGACAACATATATTGCAGTCACATAAATAGTAGTTTTGTGACAGTCACTCGAATGATGCTTCAAGACATGTGTATTTCTTAGAGATAATTTGAATTGACTGCTTATATACGTTTTTTTCTTAGATAGAAACATTGAAGGATAAAAGTACCTCTCGGCATCCAAGTTTCTCTAACCGAATCACGCCTTCTTCTGCTACTAAAAGCAGTGTTAATCCCGATAACCACAAATGCTTTTTTCCTTCTCGTGTGCTTCTCGAAAACCGTCTTGTTTGCTTGCAAATTTCTATTGTCGGCTTTCTCGGGTAAACTTTGGACAGTAGGGAGCTCCAATAGAAGCTTTGAAATTGTGTTTCCAAGCAATCTGATAATCTCCAACAATGCATAAGATCTACCATTAAATCTTTTTATTGTCAAGAACTTTTCATTATGTTAGATTATTTCAACACAAAGGATCAACAGACAATGAATTTTAGTCCTTACTGTTTTGTATGTAAAGTAAATGACTTGTGCAAGGACATAAACTTCACATACCCTCCAACTAATTCCAGCTATTCTCAAATGCACACTTAAGGGTGTTTAGATGTGTGTTTAAACTAAATACTACTACAACTTATAATTGGGATTCTCTGATCATTTAGGGTCAAAACAATCATATTTCAAAAAACATGAAAGAAATCTTAAGAAAACCGATTAGTAATATTAACTTAAAATTGTCTCCCGTTTACTCCAATTGTGTTCGATCCCGTGGTCCATTCCACCCTTTGAACAGTTTGGCGCTTTCGGAATTAGTCCACATGTTTCTCCTAAGAAACCAAACAAAAGGCTAATTCTCAACGATGTAAAACTTTTCACTTTTTCTCAAATAGATTTCGTAAATCATCCTTTAACTTGCAACCCTTGTAATGCTCTATCCATTCCTATATGTAATTTGTTTGGCTAGCTTCTTGCATGACCTTTTTAAAATTTTAATTTGTTTGGCTAGCTTCAAATTGCATTAAACACTCCCCGAAGAACAAATAAGGTAATAACAAACTTATATCTAAGAAAGTGTAATGAGGTCGAATGATTCACCGGATTTCTTCGTCAGATTTATGTATTGCTCCCAGTAAATCGTTATCCTGAATCATAAAAACAATTACAAAACTGTTATATGAAGAAAAAGAAAAACAACATAATTTCATTATGTAGATGAACAAAGTTAGTAGTAACCTTATTTGTTAAGCAATCATCATGAGAAACAATTTTGATTTCATGTTCTCGCCTTCCATTCGAATCAACAGGAGCCCACACCCTACAGATTCATCAATGCCAACAATCAAAATCATATCGAATTATTATACGTTCATTTCGGTGCATGGAATGTTAAGACTGGCCTGTTGGTGAAGAACATGCCAAAGGCAAAGCTAAAGATACTGAAAATGAGTATCCATTTTGGTGACACTTTTCGACCACTCCATCTGCTGTTCTTCATCTTTGTTTATTTCTTGTGTTCGTGCGCTAAGTGGAAATAACAGACTTTTAACGGGCAATGTCATTATCATTAGTTTGTGATTTGAGTTCATCTGCACCATTGATAAGTCCTTTTTTTGCTAACAGAATTTCACATAACATGAATAATTCTTTATTGGATTTGAATTAAGGGAGAACAACAAAACCGAAAAACTAAACAAAAAATAACATAAAAAGCCGAAATAAAACCATCCCAGAAAAACCGAACCACCTATAAAACCGATGGTGCGGTTTTGATTTTTTAAAAATCCAAAAGTTTTAGTTCAGTTTTTCGTTTTATATGAAACAAAAACCGAAAATACCGAACCTTTCATACCAATATTCATAAAACTAATAAAAATATACATATTAGATTTGATACAAGTAATCATCAAAGGCCAAAAACTAAGAGACACATGTATTAAATATTCATAACAGATGTTTATTTAGCTAACACTACAATAAGTTCGTAAAGTTAGTTTTCTTTATTTCATTTATGTTCGCACATCTCATCTTCATATACATGTTATGTAATCTTATTATTTTTTGATAAAATATTCAACTTACTTTTTATAAGATTTCTGGATTTAGGTTGTTGATGTTCACAAAATATTCGTATTCAAATATCCGAAAATTTGACCAGAATTTATGAAATGTCAAATTTGAAACTCATGTATAAGTTTTTCAAAATTTATACATATTTGAATATATAAAATTGTTATCTGAAATTTCACATACCCGAATTGAAAAAACTTGGCTCAAATAATGGGTCTAACATAAAACAATCATCACAAATTTCAAAAAATATGTGATATAACTAGTTATTGACAAGTCACATAAATTATTTAAATTTAACAACAAAAATTATTATCGACAATGTCTCATTTCATATATTCGCTTTAAGACTAAAAAAAATGAGATGACTTTGATACAATCATAATCGTATTTATCTCTTTGACAAATCTTTATCTTTTAGATAACTTTGTCCAAATTTTCTTGCGTTAACCGTTTGTGAAAGTGATTTCAAACGTTTAGAAAAAATGACCTTCCATTGAAAAAATCGAAAACCGAACCGCAAAAAAACCAGAAACCGAAAAAACCACCGAACTTTTTGGTGCGAGGTTTGGTTTTAAAAACGTTAAAAACCCAACTTTTGGTTTGGGGTTTGGTTTTAGCAAAAAAACCCCATGCTCACCCCTCAAAACAAAAAAAGGGACACAATTACACACAAACACTCACTCACTCATACGACCATAAAAACACACACAAACACACGCACTTGCGGCGCCAATAGACTATGTATTCAAATGCTATAATCGTGATGAAGTTGATAAATTCACTTCAGGAGAGAATTTTCCTCCCAGTGTCGATTGAGTTCATGCTCGAAAGGTTTGATTTAATTCACTGTTTCATGAGATTAATCATTATATATATCTATACTAATATATAAAGCATTTATGCCATTCTCTAAATAGAAAGGCTTAAAAATTCAGCCTACACACTTGCCAATTGCGGAAATTAAATAGCTTGTTTGATACTCATAAATAAATGTTACATCTAGAAAATTAAGTGTATTAAATTCGTAAATTTGTAACAGCCCTTTTAAATTAATACATCCCATAAAGTTGTACAACCCATTTGAAGAGTTATCTATACATCACACAAATATCAAATGAAAAAGTTAAACACCAATATTTTCATCCCATCTCATCTCACATAACCTCCATAACACACCATCAAACCACCATCTAGCCACCATCCGATTGCCACCATGAGCCGAGCACCACCAAAAGCCAACCACTGCCACCACGAGTAGACCACCATGCACACCATACGACCACCACCACCACGAGAAAGTACCACCACGGTTTTTGAGGTTTTGTGTAAAGTTATTGTAAAAAAAACATATAAATGAAAAACATATGCTCGCTACAAAATTTAGTCACAGGGTACCCATCGTCGTATTGCGCGGGTACCCTGCTAGTTACTATTTAAAGTGTTTAGGACATTCTAAATAAAGAAGTCTTAAAATTTCTAAGACCAAAAACATTTCTAATAAAAGTAACCCGCTAAACTTTAACCAAAAGTACAATTAATATAGCACTTGATACAAAACAATAATGCATAAATAATCTAACTTGTAACATTCGTGTATATTAATGCCATAATTAATTATATCATTAAAATACTTTCACACAAAAGTACAATTAATATATCAAATGGTACAAAACAATAATGCATAAATTATTTTATCATTTATATATTTCGAACACCCACTACTGAATTTTACAATTCATTAATAATATTATTTAAATACATCTTCACTCAAAAGTACATTTAATATATTACATGGTACAAAACAATCACGCATAAATCATCTTATCTTTTAGTTCTTCTTAAAACCCCACTAAATAAAATTTACAAATCATTAAGCAGATCATAGAAACCAATCTTTTGTGTAATCAGACTTTCTGACACCACCTTTTTCGACCACTCAACGGACCACCATTTACCGCCACATCTTAGTAATATAGACACCACTAGATGGTGCTAAAACCGTTATTTTAAAACACCCTGTATGTTTAAACGATATATAATATCGCACGTCCTAAACGACTAGCAATATGGTTGACCATCGTTTCCGTATCGTTGAATTTTTAGTGGTATTCCTACGAAATAAATAGGGAAACACCTAATCTTTCGAATCTTTGTTGTTTCATTGTGCGTTAATTTATCGTCATGTGTTAAGTTAGCATCATGAAAAACATATAATCGCGTAAGCACCATGCTATAAAAGCTTTTTATTATGTTACTAAATGTGTAAGTAAGAAAACAAACTAGTTTCAAATTAATAACATCGGACATTCTTTTTTTCTTCTGTAAAAACACTTAATCAAAAAAACCTTACTATAGCAAAAAAAAATATAATCACAGAGGTACCCGCCGCTGCAACGCGCGGGTACCCGGCTAGTTAGATTTTATAGATGATATAAAAATAACAATGTTTGCTTAAAATTCATTGCACTCACATGTGTTTGATTTAATGCTTCACCAGAAATAATAGTCTTATATTGATTGAAGCGCCTTCAATGTGTTTGATAAAATGTTCCTTTGATAACATGTTTTTGTACCGATGTTTGATGAAATGCTGAAACTGATTTCGTTGATGATTGTATTACCAATCTACTTTGTGCCGCTTGTTTCTGCGTCTTTGGCTTTGTCAGCTCCCTTGTGCAACATTTCACCCACAAAATCGGACCTGATGTACTTTGGTCAACTTTTTGCTCATGATCTGGTGGGCTTCATATCTTCACTCTCAGATACACATCTCTGTTATCGGTGTCGGCTACTTCTTTGGCCTCACCGTTGGTGGACCACATGTCACTACATACTTGAACCTCGATGAGAGGTACTTACAAACACAATTTGTTTCTCTGCTCATTAATTTAATTCAGTTTTTTTAATTGTGTCTTTATTCTAATATGTAAATGTATATATGTATACATTTATTTTTTATTGTTATTCATTCATGTAGGACTCCATCATATGCTCTTGCTAGTGCTGCCTTAATTTTTGGATCTCAGATGGCTATCGTGTTTACACGTTCGCCGGCCATTGTTTTCAAGAACAACATTGTTGCTCTCCCCCTATTCATCGTTGTCTTTGCTTTCACCTAACTCTTCTTTTCACTCTCCTTCAAGCCTAATGCTTCCCCCCTCCTCACGTTGTTATGACCTCCTCCTCTTTCCCGGTTGTCTTTTCTTCTTTACTGTCTGTTAATACAAATATCGTCATTAAACATTATTTATATTTTTGATCTTTACCTAAGTTTTGTTAACGACAAAAGTAAGTTTAATTTTTATAAAGCTTAAAGCTTGTCAAGTTTAATAGATATTAAAACAAGCTTTTTCAAATAATATCTTCATCACTCAAGCATTTACATTGTGATTAATCATATCTTGATATGACTCTAAAACATAATGTATGATAGTAGTTTTTAGAATGTTTTGGTTTCTTAAAAACTAAACATTACATATGTATTTACATATTTCTAAAAATAGAAAAACAAACACATGACATCATGTGATGCATCATGAAATCCTTAGAAGATTTCACTAGATACTTGATGTAGATTTAGGCTCTACATATCTTACACAATCTTGCATAGATATGGTTGACTTTGGCAAGATTTTGAGATCTTGCGTCGACCTCGGCGGCACCAAATATTAACACGGGCGGAACCCTTTCTAGGGTTCCGTGGTCCGTGGTACTTGCTGATGTTTTTGGCTATAAATAGCAAAGCCAAACCAAGTAGTTTTTCATCCCTTTCTATCATACTCTCATACATTCCTTCTCTTTAACCTTTCTAACTCAGTTTCATATCATATTAGTGATCTCTTTTGTAGCAAAGAAGATCAAGTCACATTCAAGCTTCAACAAGAAGTTGGAAGTCTTGTTTGTTTGTTGTTGTATGATCTTGTGTTGATTCATACTTCATTGTTGTACCAAACCATCATAATCTTGTGATTGTGAGTGGTTAGTATTTTAGTCCTTAAAATACATTGTGTGTGGGAGTGGTTGTACTCTTGAAAAGAACTCGGCATTTAGCTTAGTGTCGGAAATAGTGTGTAAGCGAAGTGTAAAGGTTTCTCCGCCGGTGAAAGGAGCTTGTTGACTAGTGAAGTTAAACTCTCGAGTTTGAGACTCGGGGAGTGAAGTAGGGCAAGGAAAAAGAGTCCTTATAGACCGAACCACTATAAACAACTTGTTGTGGTTTGATTGTTTTTTTCCTTATCTACTCTTTATATATTGTTTACATATTTCACTAACATATCTAAGATCAATATCAATTGATCTTTCAATAAGTTTCAAAACAAAGTTTTTAATCTGTAAACTATTCAACCCCCCTTCTAGTTTTCCACACTGTCATAGCTTGTGTTTGCTTTACTATATTAAAATTCTTCAGAGTCTCCATTCTCAGTTTTGGTTTTCTAGTGCCCTTCCACCTTCATCTCTTGTCTCTAGGGCAGAGCCAAAAAACCGAAAAAACAACCCCAAAAAAAGAGAACAAACTCTAAAATCGATGGTGCGTTTGGTTATTAAAAAATCCGAAATTTTTTGTTCGGATTTTGGCTTTATATGAAAACCTAAACCGAAAAAACCAAACAACTTCATACTAATATTCATAAAACTATACAATTAGTTTTAATACAAGTAATCACCAAAGACAAAAAGTAAGAAACACTTGTATTATATATTCGTAAGAGATGTTTATTTAGCTAACACTATAATAAATTCGTAAAGTTAATTTTCTTTATTAATTGCATTTTTGGTCCTTGTGGTTTGCCCAAATGTGTTTGGTCCCCAAAACTTTGAAAGTGCAGCGATAGTCCCCATTTTAAAGTTTGGATTGCATTTTTGGTCACTGGATAAAGTTAAATGACTAAAATACCCTTGGTCTTCTTCATAAAAAGATAAGGGTAATCTGGTCATTTCACACCGATAAGGACCAAAAATGCAACCCAAACTTCAAAACGGGGACTATCGTTGCACTTTCAAAATTTTAGGGACCAAACCTGCAATTTGGCCAAACCACAAGGACCAAACATGCAATTAACTCTTTCATATGTGTTCACACATCTCATCTTTATATACCTGTTATGTAATCTTATTATTTTTCGACAAAATATTCTTTTTATGATTTATTGATTTAGGTTGTGGGTGTTTAAAAAATATCCAAAATTTTGATGAAAACTAATTTAAAAGTTGGGTTTTATGAAAATGCAGTTTCGAAACTCATATAAAAGTTTTCCAAATATCATAGATATTTGTATATATAAGACTGTTATCTGAAATTTTGAAATTTCGAATTGAAAAAACTTAGCTAAAATAACATAAAAACATCATCGCCAATTTGGGATATCCAAATTTTGTGATATAACTAGTTACTAAATAGTCCTTTTTAAATTATTTAAAGAGTAAAATACACCGTTCGTCTCTAATCTTGTACACACGCATCACCCTGGGACAAACCTTGTCTTTTTCATCGTGGGGAGTCCAAAACAAGGTTTTTATAGTCTAAATCAGTCCTTTGACCCATTTTTCGTTAGTCAACATCTGTTATCTTTTGCCATGTGCCTTGCACATGAGGGCAAAATGGTCATTTTATCGTTTTGATTGATTATTTTGGTGGTACAACCTTAGGGATGAACAATGCACTTAATAAAAAAGTTATACCATCACTACCACCACCCTCATGTTATCTTTTTTCCTGCTTCTCTCTCTAAATTTCTGCTTCTCTCTCTAAAATTAACACCAAAACCATTCTCAAATCTCATCCATCAACTCCAAAAAAAAGGAAAAAAAAACTAAATCAAACACCAATAAAATAAAGAAAGCTACTTTATTAAAATATTGTATAAGCCTCAAATATTCAATTTGTTAAACCAGAAAATTACACACAAGGATTAACCAACTAACTAATCAGTGGTCTCATCCTCTCCTTTCATATTCATGCTCAATCTGGTGCACAGTAGCCATAGGTACCCATCACTCGTTTGTGGTTTCATATCGATCTTTAAAAATTTCCACAACAGGGTTTTGAGTCTTATCATCTGTTAATCAAATCATAGTAAACATGTAAGAATATGATGAACATGATAGGGTTTTGACCCATTTCCATATGAATGGATAGATTCAGATTATGATTCATCTCTATTGGGTCAAAAGGGGTTAACAAACAAAATAAGGGTCTGCAAGTTTAAAATTATCAGACCCCACTTGTTTCCTGCATATGACTGTATGAAATCCCAACTGATGCCAAAATATGAACCTTATACCAGCCATAGGTAAACTTTACACTACTAAACCAACATGTCTATAAATGAACCAGTAAAGCAGGATGAAAAGGGCCAATCATTTACAATGAAAAAAAAAACAATTTAATGTTTAAACTTAAAACTAAAATTAACATTAGTTACAAGAACATTAGTATACTTCAATCAGAAAATGAGAGCTTGAAAAGGACCTTCTCCTTGCTGATAGATGTCAAGGTATCTTCCTCGGTAGTCTCTTCAATGTCAAATTCAACAGACTCCACAGATGCTTTGGGTTTATTTAGGATCATTTTACTCCCATCATAGGATATAACGAATCTGCAAATGAGAAGTGTCAAAAAATAAAACTACCAAAGTTGAGCTATAAAATTTGAACTAGTTAATTTTCAAACCTTAGAAAGTCGTTCCTTCAAAATATCACTTGTCGTTGCTGCATAGTCGATACCATATTGCGCTTCAACAACACGCATTACGCAATCATCACTCATTGGTGGGTGTTTTGTATGACCACACATAACATACCCAATGTAAGGATAAGGATTTTTATGGTTTGAAGCATACCTGAATGATAAAATAATACAAATTATTACAAAAAAACACAAACTAGACCAGTCACCATCTTATTGCTTGTTACCTTGTAAACATAAGAGCAACTTGATGACCCAACAGTTTGGAAAAGGGGTCAATAATGTGGCGAATAACTCCTTCACGCAGAATAAAGTCTTTGTCCAAAGATGTGAGGACCCAACATGAGGCGAATAATACCTTCATCAAGGAAGACTTTTAACGTAGGGTCCTTGAAATCAGCTGCAATTCAAAAAAAATGAAAGTGTGTGTATGGTCGGCGAGGGTGGTGATGGCGGCTGGAAGTGGAAGAATGTGGGTGAGTGAAAGTGTGTGTATGGTTGCTAGGGTAAAATGAAAGAGAAGCATATTATATATGGGGCAAAATAGTCATTTAAGGGATTTGGCAAAAGATAACAGACGTTGACTAACGGAAATTGGGTCAAGGGACTCATTTAGAATATAAAAACCTTGTTTTGGACTCCCCACGATGAAAAAGGCAAGGTTTGTCCCAGGGTGATGCGTGTGTACAAGATTAGAGATGAACGGTGTATTTTACTCTTATTTAAATTTAGTAACAAAAAAATATTGTTGAAAATGTCTCATTTTATATTTCGCTTTAAGCCTCAAAAATACATGGGACGACTCTAATACCATCGTAATCGTATTTACCTCTTTGACAAATATTTATCTTTTAGAAAACTTTGTCTAATTCATGCGGCAACTGTTTGCAAAAGGGATTTCAAACTTGTAGAAAATAAGACCCTCAAATGAAAAATGAAAAACTGAAACGCAAGAAACCGAAGCTGGAAAAACTAAACCGAACTTTTGGTTCGGGGTTTGGTTTTTAGCCAAAAACCGACCTAAATCGTCATATGCTCACCCCTAATTTGAATAGTATGCCTAATGAAAGTATGTATTATTCTTTTGTACATTCTATAACACTGATTTTATTAAGTTTTTGATAACTACAATTATTGGTTTCATACAGTTTTGTGGTTAAAAAGAAATAGAAAGCCAATTTTTTAATCATTATACTTTTAATAAATATTATATGCAAAATAGGCACCTTTCATTTTGAGTTGTTTTAAGACAGAATACAACATACTTTTTTTGTAAGTCATATTTTTATTTTTTGCATAATTGCTGAATTTAAGCATGTGTAGGGTGATCAATCATATAGGGCTTTCATTTATTAGGGGCTTTCGATTTTTGAAACTTTCTTATAGGCATAAAATCATCTTTGAAGAATAACATATGATTTAGAAAGAAGAATGTTACTTCGGTATGATAAGAATCAAAATTTTAAAGTTTTCAAAAGGAAAAAGAGCTTAAGTGTGTGTTTTAATTGTGGAAATTGAGTACATGAGTTTTGTGGGAAAGAGATGTAAGAAAATGTGTGGAGCTCATAAGTTGTGTTGGTTTATCTAACCATATTTCTTATGAAAGTTCCACTTTAATCTCTTTATCTTTAATATTTATGATTTTTAGCTCTATCCTTATGTGAAACATAGATTTTTGGTGTGAAAGTTTAAATAAAACTCATATCTCATGAAAAACTATATTTTTAGCTAGGAATATTGTTTATAGAAAGTAAACATTGTAGATTGTTTTAGAAAAACAAATGTTATCGGCTAATATACTTTTTAAGAAAGTCCTACATGACATCACATCTTATAAAAATGTATTTAGAACTTCAAAGATTATCATACAATGTTTTAAAAACTTAACAGTTGTACTTAGAAATATAGAAGATTTATTTAAACTTAACACTTGTTCGATCGATATAAAAATAAAAGCATAATCTAATTACAATTTACTATTTTTACACACTTTAATTCCGATGTTAAAGGGCCCGTTTCAAAAGCTAGAACAAGGCTTTCAAATTTCACAAGGCGGCTCTAAAGTAATCCTTATACATTACTTGAAATCAATAACTTTGCTTGTGGGTAACAAGCTATTAATTTTGCTTTCTCCTTGTGAACATGATGGCTCAAGACTAAAGCTACTAAAATTAGGGCTCTAGGCTCTCAAATTTTTGAAGGCCGCCTTTCTCTAGCATCTTGTATAGTTAGTCATATGTTTTTCTCCCGTCATTCTTAGGGATCTGATTATCTAAGGCCCAAATTGGCCTCTAGATATTAAATAATCAGAAATTTTGTATCTCGTATGTTTTTACCTTTTAGGTCTACAAGCTGTAAAAAACTAAGGGGGTGTTTCTTTTCGTTAATATCTTAAGACCACTAAAGAAAAGAAACAAGCAATATCTTAAGTGGCATATGAAAAAAAAACGATTATTAAACCCATTTTGAATTTTGAATGTGATTAGAAGACTTCTATCACTAACCATTTAAACGCTTGGACCACAATCTTACTTTCCATCTTTGCAATCAAAAGTTATAAATATATGGATTTAAAGATGCCTTAATTTCTGCTAAAGAAATGAATGTAAAACCTAAAGTTGAATTTTGAAGGTCCAAGGTGAATCATTTTTTATTTTAATAGTAATTTATGAACAATTTATAAATCTTAAAGATTGAGAATGATAATATGAAAAGGTAATGTTGAGATGGCAATGACTATACTATAAAAAGAAAAACGTAAAGTAGAAGATTTGATGATAATGTTGCTAACGAAACTATAAAAATACACGAAGAGATTTTCAAAACTGATTAATTCTTTTACATTGTTAATCAAGTTATTTCATCACTTAAAAGTAGATTTGATCAATTTAGTGTGTAAGAAGGTATTTATAGTTTCCTATGCAGAATTAAAAATTTAAAGTCACTTGATGATGACATGCTACAAGATAATTGTCTTAAACTTCCGAAAGTTTTTTAAGCAACAAAAATAATTGTTCGGATATTAATGACACATAGTTGTTTTATACAACAATATTAATCGTTCCAGTGATATTCTCAACTATATTAGAAAATATAAATGTAAAAAATGATACACCACTTTATATACTTAAAAATATTAGAAAGCTTAATTCTTTCCATGTTGCTTATATTGCGTATAGAGTAATGTTAAGCATTCCGGCGACGGTTGCTTCAGCGGAAAAAATGTTTCAAATGTTAGTTAAAAAATAGTTTACGCCCGTAATATCACAGTTAAGACTAAACGATTTAGCTCATTTATCGATTAAAAGAGAGATATTATTAAAAATTAAATTAAAGATTTTCGTTTCAAAAAAGGCCACAAAAGCAAATATTATACAAATGATTTTTCCGCAAATAACTTTGATAAAAGGCCTCATGTTAAAGCTTCGTTTTAGGCCTCTTTGAAGGTTGAGCCGTGCCTTCTTGTGAAACATAGTTAAAACAAAATTTTGACCAACTTACTCTCATTTTATGCACATAATTTGGAAGTTTTAACATTTTATGCAATCAAAACATCCAGGCTATGCTCATTAGTAGAACAACATAACAAAGATTAGCCGTATTATCACCAAATGTGACTCAGACGACACAACAATGTGCTAGTGTGACCCAAGTATTACAATGGTGTTGTACTGTTGTATAAAGACATGGAACCGAATAAGCGATGAGATGAGGTATCTAACTCACACTGATGCATTAGCAAGATCTTGAATCGCATCAAGCAACAAGTATATAAATCACAACACTTATAGATGGGCATTTCAAACAATTAATTAGAATGTACCATAAAGGATTCTTCTATCCACACGGTGAGGTAGAAGGGTAAATGGTTGTATAGGTCATAATGTATGTATGAGGGAATAGAGAGGAATACATAGGTTTTGTGATGATTCCTGATCGAATGATCCAACAACAATACATTATGAAAGGAGTAATAAAAGGAAACAAGAAATATGGGTTGAACCCTTTTAATAACAGATATATAAACTGAATTGGGTTGAGTTTGATTATAGAATTCCTACTCTATTTATAGGATATGAAGGGTAATGGTCCCTTCATGTTAACCGTCAGTGATGCTAACAATATAACTAATATAACTTCTTTCTAACTTATAATCTAACTTCCATGTAGGGTTGAGTGGTTGTAGTTCGACCCAACAAGAGTTGGAATGTAGCTAGATTATTGTCTTAAACATAATAAGTAACATAATCTTTGATCTAAATATATTAGAGGCTAACATTCTCCCCCTTAATTATTTAGTATCAAAACCTTCTTGTGTGATCTTGTTTTTCAAGCAATGAGGTGTTGTCTTGGGTTTGTTGATATCAATCCATGAAACTTGTTGTTCTTCTTGTTCATTCCATGTCTCCATCCTTCACAGCCTTATCTTCTCGCACGGTGAGTCCTTGACATCTTGCTTCACCCACTTCTGAATGCTTTTCAACCCAAGGCACTTGATCCGTTTCATGGTATATCACAACTAAATTAATGTCCTATGTGTTAGTCGTGTCTTTGTTATATACTTTGTGGCTTTTGTTGTTGTATCGACTATGGACCTTGTCCCCATGTTGGCATCATTGCAACCATCATGGTTGTAGGGTTCTTGAACGGTCTCAAGGTTCTTCTTCTCGATGTCTTTGTACAAATTCTTGGAAAGTTAATATAAAGAGTCAATTGGTTTAACCACCGGATGGTCCATCTAAGGTTTGTCTTCAAACGTTTCACTCTGATCCCGCCTCGAACCAATGTTGCAAAGTTGCATGATTCCGTGATCGAGATCCAACTGTATCATCAATGAAAGGAGTAATAACAAGAATATGGGTCCCTTATTTATTCTTTGTTAAACTGAATTGTTGAGTTTGATTACAAAATTCCTACTCTATTTATAGCCCTGAAGGGTTTGTCCCTTCATGTTAACAATCTAACTAATATAACCGCTTGTTATTTAACTAACTCCTATTCTAACTTCCATAATCTAACTTCCATGTAGTCATATTGTTTGTGGGTTGTATCACCCAACAAACATAACAAACTTAATTATTGTCTTATAATAAAGTATTCTTTGATCTAAATATATTAGAGGCTAACATTCTCCCCCTTAATTATTTAGTATCAAAACCTTCTTGTGTGATCCTTTTGGTCTTTTCAAGCAATGACATCAACGTCATTGTTATTGTTGTCTTGGCTGCTTCCTTGTTGTCCATCTTCATCATCATCCAATCTAACGTTTTGTTCTTCTTGTTCATTCCATGTGCTCCATTTCATCCTTCCGCACGGTGAGTCCACATTTTGCTTCACCCACTATGCTTTTCATCCGTTTTGGTATATCACAACTAAATTATCCTCCTATGGCAATCGTTATCCTCGCATCTTCGTTTTGTTAGACGTCTTCATCTTTGATGGCTTTTGTTGGTTTGTTGAAAAGGTACGTACTATTAGACCTTGTCGTACTTACATTTCATTTATATTTTGGTCAACCATCATGGTTGTATTCCTCATGCGTTTTGTTCTGATTTTATGAACGTTTTTCTCTTTGTAACAAACTTTTATCCATGTTTTCTTCTTCTCCTTTCTTTTATTCTTCTCTCTGAATCGTTTTTTTCTTGGTTTAACCACCGGTCTTTGGTGGTAACCATCTAAACCTTTTTCTTATCGTCATTCATGGCAGATTTTATGTGTTTTTGATCCTTCGCTCGATACCAATGTTGCACGGTTTTGTGACATGATTCCGTGATCGAATGATCCATGTATAAAACATCAATGAAAGGAGTCAAGAAATTTTTTTTAATATATGAATTTTTGAGTTTGATTTTCCTACTCTATTTTAGGATATGCGACACCATGAAGTTGTGTCCCTTCATGTTAACCGTCAATTAACTATATGTTTTATTTAACTGTTCTAACTTCCATAATCTAACTTATGTAACTGTTATGTCTTTTTGTGGGTTGTATTCGACCCAACAAACATAATACAAACTTAATTATTGTCTTAAACATAATAAGTAACATAATCTTTGATCTAAATATATTTTTCATCCGTATTTATCGTATTTATCCATTTTGGTCATTCATTTTTATTGTTGTCTTGGTCGCTTTTTGTCCATCCGTTCATCATCATCCAATTTTGTTGTTCTTTCTTGTTCATTCCATGTTCCATCCTTCACATCCGTTATCCTTCGTGAGTCCTTGACATTTTGCTTCACCCAATATTAATGCTTTTCGGCACTTGATCCGTTCATGGTATACGTCACAACTAAATTAATGAACCTTATGGCAATCTTTATCCGTCTTTGTTAGACATTTTCTTTTGTTTTCTTGTATAAAAGGTTTTATGATCATCGACATATAAATCATCACGACCTTGTCCCCATCATACTCATACATCTTCATCGTTGGCATCATTGCCTTTGTCAACCATCATGGCGGTTCCTCATGAACCGGGGTCTCAAGGTTGGTTCTTCTTCTCGATCTCTTATGAACAAACTATGTTCTTTCTTTCTTTGTAACAACTTGGACGATAACATATAAAACCACCGTCTTTGGATGGTAAATCTATTCTTTCTTTCTCTTCAAACGTCATTCATGGCAGATTTTGAGTGTGTTGTTTGATCCCTTCGCTCTGATACCAATGTTGCACAGGTTTTGTGACATGATTCCAGGATCGAATGATCCAACAACATGTATAAAACATCAATGAAAGGAGTAATAAAAGGAAACAAGAAATATGGGTTGAACCCTTTATTATATGAAACCTAATTGAGTTTGAAAAAATTCCTATCTATTTATAGGATATGAAACGGATGAAGGGTCTTCATGTTACCAATAACTAACTAATATAACCGCTTGGGTTATTTAAAACTTCCATAATCTAACTTCCATAATCTAACTTCCATGTAAGAAATGCGGTCCTGTTGTGGGTTGTATTCGACCCAACAAACATAATACAAACTTAATTATTGTCTTAAACATAATAAGTAACATAATCTTTGATCTAAATATATTAGAGGCTAACATTCTCCCCCTTAATTATTTAGTATCAAAACCTTCTTGTGTGATCCTTTTGGTCTTTTCAAGCAATGACATCAACGTCATTGTTATTGTTGTCTTGGCTGCTTCCTTGTTGAAAATCCATAACGCCAAACTTGTATTCCATGTAAAAGCACGCACGGTGCCTTGACATTCGAAAATGCTTTAAATTAGGCACTTGATCCGTTATGATAACAACTAAATTAATGAACCTCCTATGGCGAATCTGTTATTGCCTGCATCTTCGCCTTTGTTAACAGTATAAGGGCTAAAAGGTGTAAATTATCAACATCACGACCTTGTCCCCATCATACTCAGTTACATCTTCATCGTTGGCATCATTGTTAACCATCATGGTTGTAGGGTTCCTCATGAACCGGGTCTCAAGGTGGTTCTTCTTCTATCTCTTATGCAAACTATGTAACAAACTTGCAGCCATGTGAGTGAATCGCCCTTTTTTTTCTTGGTTTAACCACCGGGGTGGTAACCATCCGTAATTCTACTTTCTTCAAACGTCATAAGATTTACCCTTAGCCTGATACCAATGTTGCATCACCGGATCAATGCCAACAAGTATAAAACATCAATGAAAGGAGTAATAAAAGGAAACAACACTTAAAGATATATAATGGTCAGTTTCAACCAATTTATTATGAAACACCATGGGGTTGTATTGTTAACCGCATTAACTAACTAATATAACCGGATTATAACTAACTTCTAATCTAACTTCCACTAACTGTAACAGGCTGTCAATATGGGTCACGACCCAACAAACATACAAACTTAATTATTGTATAGGTAACATAATCATCTAAATATATTATGAAAACTGTCACTATATACATACCAGTCCAAGTTCTCATAACAGTTTTTAAGTACCATTTCTCTTCATCAGTCTATCTAATGACTCTTTACAACTTCATCTGCAAAAGAATGAGAAAATGAGGACATATAACCACATTTTGAAGATTCATATGGAAAGTTGCACCAAACTTTTACGAAATGTCAAAAAAAGATGATAGAAAGAATGACCCTCGTGCACCAAGTCCCTTTACTTAAATATAAAGAAATATGGAGTGTATTTTAATATAAGCAATATCATGAAATACAAATAAAGAAAATAACTAATGAGAAAAAGGTTGGTAATATAAACTTGGTATAAAAGTATGGTACATATATTCTAATTTCTAATTTATCTAACAAAGAATAAGGAAAACTATCTTAATACTTAATGCAAGGATTATATATTAATTTTTTATCACAAACAATGGGGAGACAACAATCTTTACTATAAAAAGATAGAAAGTTAATTAGTTACATGTGCTGGTTAAGTAACTGTATCAAATCTTTTTATTACATAGAAGACTATAAAAAAGGTTCAAGCTATATACAAAAAATATATAGAAGCAGAAGAACAAGTGTTCTTTAATGGCCTCAAGTGGCTGTACAATGCTTATGTTCTTATGTTATTGCTTCTTTGCATGGTTGTATGTTTTGCAAGTTGCAGAAGGAGCTAATAATGTGACATATGATAGTCGGTCACTTATTATTGACGGTGAAAGAAAGCTTCTTATTTCGGCTTCTATTCACTACCCACGTAGTGTTCCTGCTGTAAGAGCATCCCTCCTTTCAAGTTTACTAGGATGTTTGATTTATTTATGGTCATTTCGGTTGTGGTTTTAACTTTTTATTGTTGTATTTGAATGAGCTAAATATTTGAAAATTATGATAATACATAAATACTATTATGTGATAGATGTGGCCCGGATTGGTAAAAACGGCGAAAGAAGGTGGTATAGATGTGATCGAGACGTACGTATTTTGGAATGGTCATGAACCATCACCAGGCAATGTAAGTAAATGTTAGAATTTTTCAGCAAGTCAAATCACTTGTTTCAAATCTGAATATGACTGACTGACTGATCCTCTTAACGTTTTGAGTAGTACTATTTTGGTGGAAGGTTTGATTTACCAAAATTTGTAAAGATAGTTCAGGATGCCGGTATGCTTCTGATTCTTCGGATTGGGCCATTTGTTGCTGCAGAATGGAACTATGGGTGAGTCGTGAGTCCATGACTATTGTTTCTTGATCAAAGTTTAATTCCAAGTGCTTTATGCTTAATAGGTAAATATATGTTTTAGTCTTTAAGAATCCTAACAAGTTAGTGTATAATATACAGCGGTATACCAGTTTGGTTGCATTATGTAAAAGGGACCGTTTTCAGAACCGACAATGAACCTTTCAAGGTCTGAAGTTGGTAAATGTTATCTTCAGAAAATAAGCATTTCCAGACACCCTTATAGTAGATTGTTCCCTTACGAAAATTCGATTATTCTTTCTTTTTGTATGTATAAATGTGTATTGTCATTGCAGTATTACATGCAACGGTTCATGACACTCATCATAAACATGATGAAGAAAGAAAAGTTCTTCGCATCACAAGGAGGTCCCATCATCTTAGCTCAGGCAAGTAAACCATCGAACTCTTATAGGTTTACTTCCCGGATCTAGGTTCATTTCATACAATTCTTATTTCAGGTGGAAAACGAGTATGGGTTCTACGAAGCAGCGTATGGTGAAGGTGGCAAAGCATATACCCAATGGGCAGCTAAAATGGCTCTTTCACAAAATATTGGCGTACCATGGATAATGTGTCAGCAATGGGATGCTCCATATCCGGTGGTAACTATATTATCATATGAACAAGCCTGATGCATAGTTTAAGTAAAATCTTAATCATAGACCATTTTTGACAGATCAATACGTGCAATTCGTTTTACTGTGATGATTTCAAGCCAGCATATCCAACGATGCCTAAAATTTGGACTGAGAATTGGCCAGGATGGTGTGTAACTCTTAATATTTCTACAATATTTTTTCATGATATTTCAATAGCATATTATCCGTAAGTATTAATCCTGTGGCGGCACAGGTTCAAGGCATTTGGAGGCAGAAGTCCACATCGCCCCCCTGAAGATATTGCATATGCTGTTGCTCGTTTTTTTCAAAAAGGAGGAGGCGTACAGAATTATTATATGGTATTCTATTCATGAGTAATTGATTCATTGATGCACTTGTTAGATTTGGTTCCATATATAATTTTTTCTGGATTGACTTTGTCTTTTGTGTTGAGTTAAGTATCATGGTGGTACGAACTTTGGACGCACTTCTGGTGGGCCGTTTATCACGACTAGTTATGATTATGATGCACCAATTGACGAATATGGTTAGCCCTTTTAATGAACCTCTTCATTTTTCATTTTGTGCACTATAATTCTTTGACTTTTGCAAGTCAAACTTGTATAAGTTTACAATTTTAATACATTTCATTTTCTACTCCTTGATGAGGTTTTGATTTTTGTAAGAAATCAACCATTCCCATTTATTTTGAAACAATAAGTAGTTTGTTTAAGCTCTAATAATTTTTGTAAGAAATCAAATACATGCTTAAAGATTTTGAAAAAATAAGTAGTTTGTTTAAGCTCTAATTATTTTTTTCGGATGGGTTGTAGGGTTACCAAGGTTTCCAAAATGGGGGCACCTTAAGGAGCTTCATCGAGCTATAAAGTTGTGCGAGCATGCATTGTTGAACAATGAACCGACTTTGGTTAATCTTGGTCCTCAGCTAGAGGTGGGCATTGCTGTATGGGCTTATAGTTTTATAGACGTTTGTCAAGCATTTTTTATTAAACGAAGGGAGTATTTTTTTATTCTAGTTTTTTTGTTGTTTATGAATGTACTCACAGATTAAACTTTATACCCTTAAACCTCTGAATCATTATGTGATCATTGTGCATTTTTTTCCAATATTCAGGCTGATGTGTATGAAGATGAATCAGGAACTTGTGCTGCATTTATAGCTAACTTAGATGACAAAAATGACAAGACGGTAGAGTTTCGTGATGTTTTATATACGCTGCCAGCATGGTCAGTCAGCATTCTTCCCGACTGCAAAACTGTAGTCTTCAACACCGCCAAGGTAACTTGTATATAAATTATCTTATTCACATATGCAAGTTTTCAGTATTAACTGTTATTAAGATTCGTGAGCTAAGAAATATCTTATTCACTTCTGACTGTAGTAATACTATAAAAACAATAACAGGTGTGCTCAATTTTGGAATTTGAAAGTAGTTTGTTTGACCTCATAAGTCAAACCTAATATTATATACGCTTTTAAATAGGTTGGATCTCAAACTTCTACCGTTGAAATGGTATCAGAGAGATTGCAATCTTCAATGACATCACCAAATAAAGACATGAAAGAAGTTAGTTGGGAAATATATGTTGAGAAAGCCGGGATTTGGGGAGAACCTGATTTTACTCGTATAGGTTTTGTGGATCATATTAATACCACGAAAGATACTACTGACTACCTTTGGCATACAACTAGGTTCATTTCTAAACTTTGAGAAAATTTGAGCACTTCATTCTTTATTCTGAGTCAAATGCCTAAACAACTAACAGAATCTCCTTATTGCAGATTATTTGTCGATGAAAATGAAGAATTTTTAACATACGGAAACAAGCCAATGCTTCTGATTGAATCAAAGGGACACGCACTTCATGCGTTTGTTAATGGCATACTTCAAGGTTGTATGCTCAAGATACATTATTCAATAGTCAAAAGTTTTGCTAGAACTATGATTTGACGTTTTTCATGCCTGCTAATCTTTTCCATTGTTTACGTGGTCCTTCTCAGCTAGTGCAATTGGAAGTGGTAAGTTTGAGAGTCCGGTTTCTTTGAAGCCGGGGGAAAATGAAATTGCTATTTTAAGCATGACTGTGGGCCTCTCAGTAAGTTACTTATATACTTCATTTTTGGTTTTATGTTTTTATTTGTCTCATATCCGACATGATTGGTGCGTTCCATGTTTGATAGTCTGCAGGACCATTTTATGAATGGAACGGAGCCGGTTTAACCAGTGTGAAACTCCAAGGTTTGAAGAATGGAATCCTTGACTTATCTAACACCACATGGAACTACAAGGTAACACTATATATGTTATATTAGCATTTGGCTTGTTAATTTTGAACTTCGAAATTGATAAGCACTATATTCTACTATAAAGATTCGTAAAAACATTCAAAAACTCTGATGTAATTATGAACTGTTTTAAGTTAAAAGAACTCAAAAAACTAATGCCATGTATGTATATGTGAATCGATAAGTTTGACTCATCTTTACGGTTATTAATAAATTATTTCTATTGGTTTGCTTTGCAGATTGGGTTGGAAGGTGAGCATCTTAAGCTGTATGATTCTGATGCTTCAAAATCTGTAAAGTGGAAATCGGTCATTGACCCACCTAAAAACCAGTCCTTGACATGGTACAAGGTAAGCAACTCGAGAGAACTTGCATGAAATCTTTGTCCCATTTTGTTTCGAAATTTCAGTTTGTAATGTAATCTTATTAATTAAAGATGGATGACTGATTACTGAATGTTAGGCAATTGTGGATGCCCCACCAGGAGATGAACCTGTAGCACTTGACATGCTTCACATGGGAAAGGGGTTAGCATGGCTGAACGGGGAGCAGATTGGAAGATATTGGCCCCTAATGGCTCCAACTGACAACTGTGTTGAAACATGTGACTATAGAGGAAAGTTCAGCTATGATAAGTGCAATAAAGGGTGCGGAGAACCAACACAAAGATGGTAAAAGTCGCTACTTTGCCTACTTAAATGCAAGAAGTGGACATGCTAAGAAATATGGTTTATCTTGCATACATATCCTACTTCTTTATTTGTTCCGTTTCAGTCATTGTACTTTTGTGTACATTCGACAGTCTTAGTCACTAAAAGATGGCTTTTGTCCTGATCGAGTCATTTTGTAGCCAAAAACCCTTAAAAACCATCTGTAAGGACGTAAGGTGGTAAGTTTCATATTAAAAATGATAACTTATCAATAGTATGAAAATTGTATATAAACATGTTAAATTAGTGTAAAAAATGTTCACTTTATATAAAATGTTAAGTTTTATAGGAAAATGTTCAAGGAAAACAAAATGACCCAAACAGGACACGTACGTGTAGAATGTTTGTCTTCAAAAGTCAGAATCGCATACAGCTAGAACTGTTTCAAAGTTTGTCTGAGTGGTTATTATTTTGTTCTTCTAAGGTACCATGTCCCAAGGTCTTGGTTCAAGCCAGCAGGCAATGTTTTGGTGCTGTTTGAAGAGAAAGGCGGAGACCCAACTCAGATTACGTTCTCAAGACGGAAATTATCAGCTATTTGTGCTCGTGCATCCGAAGACCGCCCCTCTTTTGTTACCAACAACTTGCAAAATAGTAAAACAAGTTCGGAGTTAAAGTGCACAATGAACACACACATTTCGGCTTTTAAGCTGGCTAGCTAGCTTTGGAACTCCTGCCAGTCATATGGCACTGGAGATTGCCATGATCCCCAACTCTACCTCTATTGTTGAAAATGTAACACGACTGAACTTTCTTTTGTAGCAATCCTTAATAGTTTTACAGTTAATAATAGTAAAACTTTCTTTGGAACTCATGCCAGTCATATGGCACATTTCGGCTTTTACTATTCCTTAATAGTTTTACAGTTAATAACAGTAAAACGACTGAACTTTCTTTTCGTAATATATAGCAACTGTTCTATTTTGTCTTACAATGTTCCATTAATTCGGTTGCTTAATCAGTTATGTTTAAGTAAGAACAAGTGCATAGTGGAATTAACTAATGAGAATTTCAATATGGAGCTTTGCCCCGGCATGACAAAGAAACTTGCTGTAGAAGCAACGTGTAGCCGAATCTTGCCATTTTGATGTCAATTAGATATGTTACGGTCAAAGGATATTCACGGCCCACGTCTTGCAGTTTCTTACAGTCATTATGTGGGTTTTTTCATGAGTTCCCATATTTAGTACATGTAAACAGAGCGTCAGAACTAACGGTTTGACAATGATATAATAAAACTTATGCAATGGTTTTGGGTTATCAAACAATGAGATGTATTTGGTTAAACAACTACAGATAAAGGATTGTAAGCAACAGACATCAACTTTTAGATTTGTAAGATTCAATCAAATACAAACGGACTAATTACAATTTGTTTTGACTTTTGAACCCACGCATACCCGATCAACACGAGTCATGTTAAAGGCCAGCTATGAACTTTATCCGGTTATAACTTCTTTATTTCTCACCTCTGTAATCATCATGGTTGACTTGTTTCACGATAATCGTATACACACAACAACAATTGCAGGAAACAAAAGATTAAAAACACACCATCATACAATTTAACGCCTGCTATGATGACAGATGCATAAAAGAAAGAGCACTTCTACTATAACAACCAAATAAACCGTAACGATAAAACATAAAAACTTCATCCTAATAAATCCTACCGGATGTATAGCACAGGATACCAATTGTAAACGGAAAATAAGATTCCATACTCATGTCACACCTGTAGCTATATCTTTGTTGTTGGGCATCGTTTTTGTAGTATAAATGAAACTATAAGAATCATCTCCAATGTTTATGCTCAATATAACAGCAATACATTCAGGCTTGTTCATCAGTAGAACATTATATTAAACATATGCGACTTGGAGGACACATCAATGTGCTATTTATAACCCCAGGTGTACATCCTGTCTTCAAGAGTGAATGAGATCGGGTACCTAGTTAACACTGATGTATTAGAACGATATTGAATTACATCAAGCAAAAAGTATGGAAAATACAACACTTTGGGCCATAGATGATCATTTCGACCCATTTATCAATTAACGGGTCAATCTGAGTTATTACCTGTGACGGGTCAGATAAGGAAATTTAAGCAAACATGATATGGAAACAGTAACAGGTCAACAAGGCCAAAGGGGTCAAACTCAAAAGTCACCAAAAAGGCAAAAATGTATTCAAAATACAGAACCTCCTAAACTATTGTATTTTAAAAACCAGACCATCGTTGTAATACTATGGGTTTGAACAATAGATAAAACATTGCCTCTAACAATATATAACTCAAGAAAAGAAAATACAAACAGGTTTGTAGGTCGATCCAACCCGACCGATTCGTCTTTTAAAAAACTTGTTTTTACCCACTTCCAAACGTTTCTCACCGCCCATTTTGCCACTCTAACTAGGATCATTCTTAAGTGATTAATCAAAACCATGACTACCAATATGATAATCATTTTTTTTTTTTTTTTTTTGCTTTTAGAAGATGGTACATGTATTGAGAATAAAAAATGTGACAACATTTTTCTACACACAAGAACCGTGGCGAGGTTAAGGGTAGCCTTGGATTTGCCTTGTGTAAAAAACATCACATTGTAGATTAATAATGCCCTGTATTACTCAAAACCATCCAGACAAACAACAGGGGAGAGTGCACACACCTCTCTACACATTAAATATACACAAGTGTCTATATATAACCATTGAGTTTCCGTAAACTAATAAAAGGTGTACTAAAGAATATTAATACATACCAGTCAACTTGACAAATGCATGCAAGACCAATAAAACGGTTTTTTAATATGTTCCATTTCTCTCCATCGCTCAGTGAAATGACTGCCCCAATTGCATCTGCAAAAAAAAAAAAAAAAAAAAAAAAAAAAAAAAAAAAAAAAAAGAGGAAATGAGGACATATAACCGCATTTTTATGATCCGTAAAGCATGCGAAATTGCACTAAATGTTACCTGAAAACTGATTTTTAATAACAAATGTAACGACTGACCCCTGTGCACCAAGTCGCGTTGCATGCGAAATTTCCCTTCAGGAGCATTGACATCACTTGGACATACAAGTTAACGCAATGGGGTGACCTTCACCTTTTATAAGGCTTAATATGATACTTTTCATACTCTGAAGAGAATGATATGGATTCATCATCAAGTTTTTTCTTTAACCTCCTCCATGTCCTCAACATATCAGATTGTATCAACCCGCTATAAAGCCTCTCAAAAGTCACCTTTTGTGGCAAAATCCCTTTCTCAATCATTTCAACAAAGTACTCACATGCTTCTCTCCACTTTTGCTTTTCACACAATTCATGGACTAACAGCGTGTATGAATCTAAATCAGGTCCCACCCCACTACCCTTCATGTCATCCCAAATCTCTTTCGCAAGATCAAACCTATTCAACTTCATAAACATCCCTGTAAGTATATTATACGTATGTGTATCAGGAAATGATACAACATCATTTTTTATTCTCTTATACAGGTTCAAAGCACCATCAACATCTTTCCTACCCCTATACTCCTTAAAGAAACAGTTATAAGTCGTTGCAGACGGAGCAACCCCATTTTGCACCATTTCATCAAGCAACTTTTCAGCATCTTCAATCCGTCCACATGAACAAAGACATTTCACAACAGAGGTATATGACGCCAATGATGGATTAACGCCTTTTTCCTTCATTATCTTTAGCTTTTCAAGGGTAAGATCCGCCTTATGCGCCCGACTATAAACATGTAACACAATAGAATAACTCGTTACATCGGGGTCTATACCTCTTCGATGCATTTCATCAAAAAGATTATCAGCAGCTTTTAAAGTCCTCTCAAACCGCCCGTCAGGGTGTAAACTAGACCTTCGACATATCCCATTCAAAAGAACATTGTAAGTAACAACATTAGGTTCGATTCCACTATCCACCATCTCTCTAAAGAACTTATCCGCCATTTTAGAGTTGTTTATTTTACACCACCCGTAAATCAAAATAGTGTAAATCTTTGCGTCAGGCTGGAACCTCCAGTTTTTCCATTTATTAAAAATCTCAGTAGCGAATTTCGGAAACCCGTATTTACAGAGCGTATCAAAAAGAAAACAGAAATCCTCAACGGGTTGTTGTTGGTCAGCATCATTTACGACAAAACAACCAATATCATCAAATGCACGAATAGCTTGTTTGGTCAAACCCGCAGCAATCAGCCGACGAATCAGAACATAAAAAGTGGTGGAAGTTGGCTTCACACCCTTTTGATCCATTTCAACGATTAATTGCCAAGCTGCATCGAATTGTCGGACTTTACCTAATATGTCAATCATGAGGTTGTACGCATGTGAGTCGTGAGAGTAGCGAGCTTGATCTTTAGCCCAAGTGAAGAAAGGTAAGGCGATTTTGGAAATGTTTTTTAGCCGAATTAGCGTTTGGTGGACAAGATTTGGGGAAATGCTGATCCCGTTAAGCTGTAAAGAGGATTCCATTGTGTGGAAAGGGTTATGGTGTTGGATGAGCATTTGAGTAATCAAATCCGCTTCGGTTGATGATTCGAGGGAAGGAAGTGAAGGTTTTGCCAAGGTTTCTGATTCTGTTTCTTTGGGTTCATAAGTGGAGGGAGAGAATGAAGAAACTGAACGGTATTGGAGCAGAGTGCATATGATGCGAGAGTGGCTCAAACGCAGTGCCATCGGGGGAATGTTACTCAATCACCAAAGAAGCATACTACAACAAAAGAAATAAATGTATAAGTATGACCCTTAACATGATTGTATCTTAAATGTGAAGTTTTTTTTATAATAGTGTATGACACTATCAACATTCCCCAACATTTAAAGTACTCATATCATAAACAATAGCTATGAAATTTGCAACCTAATTTCTCAAGTCATAATTATCAACATTCCGCAACTGTTATCCAACAGCCATATTGGTTGGGAAAAGGAGGGAAAAACGGGTAAGTAACTTGGAGCACCAAATATACCGTTTAGGTCGGGACGCTGCCCCCATACCCCAGCAAGGGGTGGCCTCCCCTTGACCCCCGCTCGCTCACTTGGGAGCAGGACCCCAACAAGGGGCGCTTGACCCCTGCGTCTTTGTCGTGGTGGAAACATATTAGCTCAAACGAGTGTGCACTCCACGCTTCCCTAACTCGCATCCGAGCATAATATGAAATCCCATTGATCTCTAGTAAATCGCAATTACCTAAAATAGTTGATGACACTAAAATCACCACCAACAACTCGATGACCCACTCTGTCACTTTGAGAGAACCTAATCACATCATACGTCAAGGCCTACTTACACACAAATGCAAACCTCGTGTAAGTCGCAAGATATCAGGCATCTATCTATGGACACGCACAACTCAAATAGCATTATAGCACTTAACTTCTCACACTCTAGCTACTAATCTTAAAATCCATTTGAATACCGTTAACTACGTGGATGAAAAAGGAAAAATTATGTGAAAGAGTGCATAAACATATTGTATACCATGTAAAAAAACAAATAAACTAAGAAAATCAACTAATCCTGTAAACAACCATATCTATGTTTGTCGTGACAAAATGTAAGGGGGTGTGTTGTAACAACCCGTCCCCCACATCTTACGTGTTTGATATAGCCTATTTTCATATGTATGCGCTTATTTTTAACTTTTAAGCTTATGCTTTATTAAGTGCATAAGCTCTTAAAGCCAACGAGCTTCTTCCAGATTCATATAAGCACAGAAAATAACCTAATCCAAACACGCCCTTAATTTCTTATCAATTAGTTACTGTGAAACTTGCTGCATAAGATATGACAGTCAAAGGGTTATATCATATATGAAGGTGTTCACAAGGTACAAAAAGTATTACTCCGTAATAGGGTATTTTTTTTGGGGATACATTACACTAAAGCATTTAAAGAATTAAAGTAACAAAAGTATTTTTATAAAAAGTAATACTCGTAGAGAGTAAATGACGCAAACCTGCTGAATAAAAATACTCCCGGTGAGATGGAGAGGCGGAGGCGAAAGAGGGGAAATCATCTTTTTATTTTGCTAAAAAATGAAAGTTAACATTGCCTCATGTCCTTTTTAGTCCTTTTTGTTTATCGATCTAAACTAAACCAAAGGGTATTTGTTGCTTTATACGTAGGTTTGTGAACTTATTTGATTTCGGCTTATATTTTATATAAGCCTTAATTTTTTGGCTTATTTTGAAATTTGCGAGAGTTGCATGCAATAAACTTATATAAACCCACAAATCTCAAATTAAGCTCGAAAAATAAAGCTTATAAAATATAAGCTGAAAAACAAATAAGTTGGTAAACCATATAATCTTAAACGAATACCCCCTAAACTTCTTAACTTGTTAAACATAAGCAAAACAAGACACTTAACATGGGTTTATAAGTTTATGATATTTAAGCCACAAGGTGCTTGTATAACATAAGCATAAGCCCAGTTGATAAGTAGCCAAACACCTCGGTTATTTTGGAAAAATTGCATACTATTTAAGAAATTATTATTTATTTAAGATTCAATCAAATTACTTTATCAAAGATTTTAGGTTTAGATGTGATTGGAAAAAATATTTTCTTTTATAATTTCAAATAATTATATTAAAATAAGTAGTTCATTAATCTCTGTCTCAACATAAGTATTTATAAATTTATTTTGGTAATGTCAAAATAAGTGTATAAATCAAAAAGGACTATAATGTGTAAAATGATATTTTGTTAATGGAGAGAAAATAAAAATATTTTAAATTTTGTGTATTTTTAAAGTGAGCATTTATTTTGAGATAAGAAAGTATCTATTTCCACTCTCAACACATCCACCCCCACTACATCGTTCTTAACATTTTGATCAACGTTATAGGCCGAAAATGAGGTGACTATGTCGTGAAACAAGTGTTTTGTATGGCTTTTATTAAGTTTCAAGTTATGGGTGTTATCTTCCCAGATAGACATGAATATAATGTTCTTTTCACTATGTGTTGACAGTGACAATACTTGTTTATCTTAATCTATAAACAATAAAAACAATTTTGACAACACGAAATTAATTCTGTTAAAAAGTAAGTAATATGAGATACCCCTTTGTCACATAAAATAACTAATACTAAAGTATCATTAAATAAAGGATTGTGGGATTAAGTAATGATACATTATCATGGTTTGACCAATTAATGTATTACAACAGAATTACAAATAAAAACAGGAAAATGGTGTATCTTCCTAAAACTTATTATACAATATATTAAAAGTCGTAGGAAACGACGCCGTTTCACTTGCTGCTGAAACGATGTCGTTTCATGTTTGGGGTTTGTTACTTATGCTAACGTTTGTGATTGCATGTTAAAATTCAAATTATTTAAAAATGACGTCGTTTAAGTCGGTGTGAGTACCTAATGTTTTTATAATTTATTCTGTTCTCTCTCTTTCTCTCTCTCTCTCTAAAATAACACATACATCACTATCTCTCAGTTCCTATATCTCATTCCAAACCCTATCTACAGTACGTTTGATCACGGATCTACTTGGTTTTTGATAGATCTTAACCCGATTTGCACAAATCTAACTACTTTTGGGTGATTTTCTGTTCGTACGTGATAAGGTTTTAAAATGTACCTTTTTGAGGGGTCGTTTAAGCCCTTATTTGATCACTTTTGTATCCGTTATTACTTAATATCGTTCCTTTTCACTTTTTAGGTCTCTTGAAGGCAAATTGCCGGAATGGCACTTATTTGGACGAAAAGCGGGATATCTGAAGAAAATGGCCAATGTCAAGAATCGAGACACTCAAGCTGCTGAAACACAAGGGGACGGCGTCAGGTGTTACATGCGACGCCGTCGCATCACTTTTGTGACGACTCAGTAGCCAAATTGCTTATTTTCAAGTGACGGTGTCGGGCTTTAAAAGAGTAGGTCGTCGCAACTCAGACGGCCTAGATTTGATCCGACGGCGTCCGAGATTGAAGGGACGGCGTCACAAGCATAAGGTGACGCCGTCGCTAGACTAACGTGGCCAAGACGAAACCCTAATAACGGCGACCCGACGGCGTCACAATTCATAAGGTGACGCCGTCGCGATTGTAATCTTATATATAGAATCCGAATTTTTTAGTTTTCGGTGTGTAGTCTTTTGGAGTAAAAACCAAAACCGAACCAAGGCTGTCTTGTACAGTATTTTAGGGTTCCAAAACCTATCTTACATCAAGATAAGTGTTTTACTTCATTAATTCAATTATGTCTTCAATTATTTGTGTGTATGCTTGCATGTTCTCCATGTTCGGCTAATTTATTTGTGTGTTTGCTTAGGGAATATGAAACTTAACTATTGAATATTGATTGGTTGTCTCTTATCTTAATTGTTAATGATCTAGTAATGCGATAGGTCATTCGTTGTGTAGTTAATGCTTGATTAATCTTTGTGAACCTTAGACTATAACACCTAGAGTAGTTGTAGGCTAAAACATCCAAAGAGTACCTTAGAGTTAGAGTTTATAATTCCTAGAGATTTTGTAGACGAGACCCTTTGGTAGTTTCAAAGAGTTAGGGACAAACGCATACCCTACGACTTTAGACACACAACGCGATTAAGAATAAGGACGTGACAATTCAACAATCAATAGGAGATAATTAAGGAGTAATAAAACCTAAGTAAACACATCTTTAAACCATCCTACGAGCACACAATAATTAGACATAGACTACATACACCTTAGATTAGATAATTAGATAAGTAGAGTAATCGGTAGAAATACCAACCCCCAAATCCAAACCCCGAGATTCGTACCTTTCCATTTCCTTAAAAATATAAAAAGAAAAAAAATAATCTTCCTCAACCCCAACCTTAGCGTAGTAACTTCTCACTAGCATTCCTATTCCCCTAGAGAACGATATCAATACCCGTGGCTTACCCTAATACTACACTACAACGATTAGGTTCACTGCCTAGGGTGTTATAAAACTTGCTCGAAGAAAAGGAAGTTCCTTTGACCCCGAACGACGCGTGTAGCGTTATCAGTACGCTGTTTTTTTTAAAGCATTGAATGCGTTCTTTCATATTTCTAGCTGCGGATGTTTAAGTGTTGATGGTATGTTGTAATTGACCGATTATTATGTGATCGTGCGTTATATTTTATCACTTACAACGATTGTTTTTAAAACAATGAGTTGATTGTTACATGGTTATGTCTCTTGATGTTAATATGACTTTTAAAACATGTATTTAAGCTAAAACGTTTGCATTGGATGCTCCTGTTTTTTAACTGGTGACGATGTGATTGTTTTAAAAACAATGATTTGATTCTTACATGGTTACGTCTGTTGATGTTAATCATATTTTTTGCACTATTAGTTGTTTGACGTTTATAACTGTTGACAATGTAAGCAAAGGTCTATTGATAATTATAAATATAAAATTATATTGCTTTTAAGGATATGTTGGTGTTTTTTTAATACTATGTTGCTTCTAAGAGTTGAATGGTCTGAGATTATTGTCTGTTCTTGACGAGCCAAACATTTTTTGATATATTACTATGTTCTGTTGCAGGAGTTTAATGTGGTGGTTCACCCATACAGTGATTGCCCAAGTCTGCTTCTTTTGAGCAACTTATCTATGCTTAGAGCATTAGCTGGTAATTATATGTTATGCAGTTGTTGACATGCAGCTAATGCTCTAGGCACATATAAGTTACTCGAAATTACTATTCTTTATGTACGGGGTATATGTAGATGGAAGAATGGTTGAGTGCAACAAATAGTTGCCTCAGCAACCCTCATTTTGCAAATCAAAATTTGTGCAAAATTATTTGCCAAGGCAGCCATGTACACATTGTGCTTGTAGCCATGCGTCTTCACACCATGAATGTTGTGCCATCACAAAAAACACTGTCGTTTAGGGAATATTGTCGCGTTGTGTTATCAATAAGATGGACGGACGATTGAGTGCCATGTATGGTGCCCTCAGCAACCTCCATTTTGAAAACCAATGTATTTGGTCATTTAACTTTTGCAGTACCATATGATGTATAATTTGAGTGTGTCAAGGTTAGGTTGTTGAGGTAATGATGAACACACATTGCAAGATGCCTTGGCAATGCAACTCTATACACAATGTAGTTGCAGCCATGGGGTTTGTAAAACTTATTTGGCAAGGCGGTTACGTATACACTGTGATTGCAGTTATGAGTTTTTTGATTCTAAATGATTGTTAAACGATGTAGTTTTGGCCCTTTTTAGCTTAACACAAAAACGTGTCAACAATGGGAACTGCGGGTCTTCTAATGTCTTCCCGTTCAGTTTCTGTGGTCAAAACTAACAAACTTACCTACTTAGTCACGTGTTGATCATCTAAATGGTTAGAATTTCTTAAATCCCAGGCAAAGCTTTTATACCTTAAAGTTTTTGTCTCTCATCATAACTACGAAGAAGAAGAAGATGTGGAAAAAAAAGAGATGGAAAAAAAATTGTGAAGACAACATATAGAAAAGGTGTTGCGTAAACAGTGTTGTTAATTTAATGTTTTTTTAAATTTTACAAACTGTTAGTCACGTATATGTTTTGGTCTTACGGTTTTAAAATTTGGTGTAAAATTTCATGTTTGTGACAACAACGTCGTTTGATAAACACTACCGGTTAGTGTTATCATATCGTTTGTTGTTTGGCCTCAAATCCAAATGTTTATGTTGAGATAATGATAAGCACATATTGCAATATGTTTTGGCAAGGTAACTTGATACACAATGTAGTTGCATCCATGGTTTTTGCATAGTTTATTTGGCGGCCATAATTGTTTTTGATTAAGCATTAATGGTCACATATATGCTATGATGCTACAACGAACTTCTGTACATAGATTGAAGCTATTTGCTTGGATGTCTTATGATTAAGCTTTTGACGCGATAACGATTGCATATTGCAATATATTGTGGCAAGGCAGCTACGTATAGAATGTGGTTGCAGCCATGGTATTTGCAAAACTTATTTGGCAAGGCAGTCACATGTACATTGTGGTTGCAGCCATAAGTTTGCTGAGCCTACATGTTGTGAAAATTGTTATGAAAAACTTCCAGGTTATAAACTCTTTTTTAGTCTAATTTTTTTATGAAACTCTTTTGTTTCCGTTGCATCTGCTATTTACGCATTAATACCAAGGTAAATATTTATCTCTATAAATGTTGTTGGTAAATATTATTGCAATTCTAAACGAATGTCTTATATCTTAAACTTGGTTCACGACACTTTATAAACCATAGTTAGATGGACACAAGCTTGTACACAGAGGACAAAAAGGTGAGAAAACAATATAATGTTTGTTGCAGTCCTAGGTCTCTTAGGATTTCCCATAAAGCTTTGTATCGTTTTCCCGTTTTTCCTCATCTGTGTACAACAACTACCTAACAGAATTAATGGGGTGGGAAAAGATAGCATTGACGCTGATAGGACAAACTGATTTTTTTTAAAAGGATTAAAAATAATCCCTTGAATTTTTTAACATAACATGTTTTTTTTACCATTATATAAGAAATGATGGTAATAAACTACATTCACTTATTAATAGTGGTGAAGGATGGCAAAATGTTGTACCCTCTAATTTGAATCTAATTGAATTGCAACATCGTGTCGCGCTCCCCTACTTAAATTATAAGTGACTGCTTTGTTATCAATAACATATTCTTTTGAAAATTAAATAGTCTTGTTGCAAAAGTTACTAATACGTGATGGCAATTTTTAAAGTAGCAATACATTTAGTCCTTTCAAAGTCACGGTCATGGTAAGCTCCCGGAAAATTTCATTGTACATAAGACTTTAATCAGAAATAAAGCACGATTTTCATCATCATGAAATTTTCTAATTATCGTATTTGCATATCATTTGGCATATGCATGATCAACGCAGCTTGAGCGTTCAAAAATATACCGTTGTGATCAGAATGAAATTCCCCACGATCCCGATATTCTTAAAATACTTAATATATAAATAAAATTTTATAAAAATATAAAATAAATAAAAATAAACTCTAATTGGACTGGGCCTAGAAATTTAGTGGGCCTCAATTCGAGCCCAACTCACCACCTCATTACTTTGGGCCACATTGCCATATCGAGCCCAACATATAAAATTTCCATTGGGCCTTAACCGGACCCTCACCAAGCCCAACTCCATTTTTTCCATTGGACTCTCACATATCACTCTACCAAAACTTTACATTGGGCCTCGTTCACCACCCAAGCCCAACCGATTTCCCACCCCAAGCCCAAGTACCACTTAGATATTGTACCAAAACTTGGTTAGAAAACACTAGTTGTGATTTCTTTCCTGTAACGTTTGAAGCCAACAAACACAACAAAATGACACAAGTAAATTCAACCCTCTTGGTCTCATGTGTGTGTTGCGTGTATGTGTGTTAAAAAGGAGACAAAACCACCAAGTATTAGCCACCCTAGTTATATTATAATAAGCCCTAACCCCTTTGATTAAATTTGACTCTATTAACCACAAGTCCTTGTGTCCCTCCCATACCCATTTTGACATGACTAAACCCAAGCATGCCATGAAAAACGGCTTCAATAAGGGCATGCCAAAACCAAACAAAACAAGTTGTGACTTTTCCTTGAATTCATAAGAGAAGCATGCATATAATAATCTATATACCATGCTTGGTTACACTTTATAAACTACCTCAAGACACAAGGAGAGACTCACTAGTTCACTCAACCATTTCTCTCACACTATACAAAATCGTCTAACTAAGGAGCTTGGATTAAAGGAAAGAAGAGAAGGAAGTCGAAACACTATAGAATTAGGAAGGTTTAAACGGTAGTTTGGGATTATAAGGAGAACAAGAGTTCTATCGTGGCACATTCGCTTTTCTTTCGTACCCCTCACCACCCCTTTGGGTGATAGTAAGTTTCTCGACTCTTCCCATTTCATTTCCTTAGTTTACTTTTGTTAGGATTTAGAAAATCCAGTTGTTAAAGAGTCGGTCACCTCAAGTATATGTATTCGTTAGAAAGCTCGTAGTCGTAGTCAAGTTATGTTAATAAGTAGTTAGTTAAGTAACACCGTGAAGGATGGACGGGTCTTTAACCACTGTATGCCTGATCCACAACCCGTAGGTGGCGTTTTTTGTAAGACACTATAAATACCCTCTACCTCCCAAGGTAGAGGGTTGAAGCTTCAATACCATTTTTCTTTGTTTCACATAGTTCCCAACTCTCTTCCCTTTCTCTCTCTAAACATTTGTATTCGCCCCATATGGATATGGTTTGATGTGTTTGTGAAATCTTATATATTACAATTGGTATCAAGAGCTATGGTTTGATCACTCATCTTTCATGCTCTTTGTTTTGGTGGATTTCATAATGTTTTTGGGGTTATAAGTGTTTAGAAGAGTTTGAATCATTTGATCAATTTCTAGTACTAAAGTTTGAATTTTGATTGTACTTTTGTGTTTAGGATCATCATATGTGTTTAGGTTTTGAATTGGAAGGCTTGAATCATTGTGGTTTGGCTGTTTTTGATTGTTAAAGTGGTTGTTTTTGAATATTGTACTAATTGAGTTGAGCCACGGTAAAACGTTTCTTCGAAGCGAGTTGCTTTATTATTGGAAGCGAGTTGGTTTATGCGACTTGACTATTAAGCGAGTTGATTCTTTAAGCGACTTGAGTTCTAAAGCGACTTGGCTATTAAGCGAGTTGTATTGGCAGCGAGTTGGTTTATGCGACTTGGTTGTTAAGCGAGTTGTCTCTGTATGCGACTTGACTATTTAGCGAGTTGACTCTTTATGCGACTTGGGTTTTAAGCGAGTTGTTTCTTTAAGCGACTTGAGTTTTAAGCGACTTGTCTTTTAAGCGAGTTATTTGTTTAGCGAAGTTGATACCAAAGCGAGTTGAATGTTTAGCTACTTGTCTATTGAGACTTGTCACTTCTTCGTGCTACATTTTTACGGTTGTTCTTTTGGTTTAGTAAAATCCGATGAAAGAATCAATTTCTGGTTTAATCAAAGAATAGTAAAATCCGTAGAAATCGTAATCATGTCTAACAACGCACCTACTATTGTTTATTTGTAGAGGACGTTCAAGCGGCAGGATCGGATACTCGTCCACCTATGCTTGACTGAACTGATTATGACTCATGGGCTCAACGAATTAGGTTGTATTGCTTGGGAAAGGAAAAAGGAGTTAACATTCTCAAGTCAATTGATGAAGGACCTTATCAAATCGAGACTACCAGAGATGTTCTTGAAGCTGCTGCAGATGGTACAGTGACCTTAGGATTGGACAAACCAAAGACGTATGATGAGCTCAGTGATAAGGAGAAGAAGAGATACGATCGATATCGAGGGCTTCAAACATTATACTTGGGTCTTCCAAAAGACATCTACAAGTTGATCAATCACAAAACTGAAGCCAAGACAGTTTGGGATAATGTCAAGATGCTTCTCTCGGTTCGAATTTACTAAGGAAGACAGAGAATCACAACTGTATGATGAATTTGAGAACTTTAAGAAGAAACCAGAAGAAAGTGTCTATGGATATTACGTGAGATTCCACAAGCTTGTGAATGACATGAGGAATATCAAAATGACCATGCCAAATATTCAGCTGAACTCAAAGTTTGTGAACAACATGAATCCCGAATGGCACAAATTTGTCACCTCTGTGAAGCTAACCAAAGGATTAAAGAACACCAACTATGAGCAACTGTATGACTTCCTTTTTCAGAATGAGAGACATGCTATGTTTGAACGAATGATTCTTGAACAGGGAGAAAATAAACAGGGAGAAACAAGTTCGTTAAATGATTCAACAGCCTTTTACACCAATGTTGGAATTACCACCAAAGCTTCTCAAGTCATACCCACGGGTAATGGTAATTACAAGCTCATTCCTGATCCAGCATATAAGCCTCCAGACTCAAACACACTCATGGAAAACTTTATCAATCAACTGTCTCTCATGGTTAGTCAAAATATGAATTCCACTCCACACACCAACAATAACCTCGGAACAGCATCCAATCCACACAATCAAGCTACGAGATGGTAAGGTAGTGGTGCAGAATGTTCAAGGAAGGCGGTATGAACAAGGGATGATTGGGCAGGTTATGGTATATCTGGAGTTGGTGGAGGAAATGTGGCTAATCAGAATCGAGGAAGAAATGCCAATTAAGGGCAAGCAAAGACAATCAAATGCTACAACTGTGGTGGTGAGGGACATATTGCAGGCGCACATCTACAAACGTCCTTGAATGCAGAATACTTCAAAGACAAGATGTTGCTTGTGCAAGCTCAGGATAATGGAGCGGCTTTGGATGAAGAGGAGTTGTTGTTTCTTGCGAAGGAATGCTAAGACATATGATGATGTGGATGAGCGTCGATCGAGGAAATAGGTCACAATCATCAAAATGCCTTTCAAGTTGCGGACTGCGATGCATTTGACTCGATGTCGATGATGAACCTCTCGCCTGGACAATCTTCATGGCAAGCATCTCACCTATGGTCTCTCAAAGGTCTCATCACCACAACAGGATGGTCCATCCAAAGATTCAATCATCTCAGAGGTATTAAAACTATACGATGCAGTTGATAAGCAAGAGATGCATAACAAAGTACAAACACATGTAACTAATGAATCAGATATGGATAATATGGGTAATAGTAATATTGTCCCATATGATCAATATGTAATACAAAGTGAAAGTGAGAATGTACCAAGTGATGCATCTTCTGCAGTCACTGATGACTATGTTTTTGATGAATACACTCCATGTGCCTCTGTTATCTCTGAACTGAATGCCTATAAAGAACAAGTTGCTATTTATGAACAACGTCTTTGAGTTTGAGTTAACCACCCGCGAGCAGGAAATGGATGACCAAATGCGTACAATTATTAGAAAAGTAATTTTAGAGAAGAAGTGTTAAAACAAGAGTTAAACTCCTTACAAGAAAAGCTTTCTAAAACTGTTAAGCAAAAACAAGAACTCCAAAATAATGTTAAAGTGCTTAAACAAGAATTTAATGCTAAGGAATCAAAACTTTTGAATGACTTTTCCAATCTAAAAACTTTGAAAAACAAGCTTGAAAATAAGTTGTACGTACAAGGGAATACCATTCGACTCACATGATCACTAAGCATAGAGTTCTCAGCGATAAGCATAGCATTCCCCTTGTAAAGGAACCCAATCCTGAATATGGTAAAGTGGCTAGAGAAGCTCAGAAGGTAATATATGATGGTGATGAAATCCTTAAGCCTAGGCATAAACCTAGTTGCGCTGAGTGCACTGAGGAAGATAGGCAATTAGATGAAGTCTCTAGGGAGAAAATGAATAAGAAGCGAAAAGATCCTGAGTGTGAAAAGCAAAACATAACGTTCAAACCCCGTGATTACACTAAAGAAAATTGGATTTCTCTGAATAGATTTAAGCCTCAAACTCTATTAACCCAGAACAAGTTTTTTTGGAAAAAGGACATAGATATGCAAAAGGCTAATGCACTTGTTAAAACAAACACTCCCCTTAGGAAAATGCCCCCAGCAACTGTGTATCCTCCGAATACACCAATGCATTTAGTTCCTAGATCTATTCCCACTAAGAGCAAGACCTTAATCAGCCTGTATGTTGTTTATCAACTATTTGTTGATTTTGAGAAGACATGTAAGAAAAGGATCACACCCAATGGGATAACTGAAGGAGAGAGGGGTTTTGAGCAAACTAAAGAATGCTATTTAACTGAGGTCATGCCTTTATTTAAACAATTAAAAGGTCAATTTGAGAGTCTTAAAAAAGGGATAGACTCAGATATTAAAGAAATGGAAAAGGAATTTGATGCAATGATAATTGAAGTCAATGATTATGAACGGGAACTCAAATATAATGAAATTGAAAGGAAGAATTTGCATATCTTAAATGAGAAATTAATATTGAGTTGTGTGGCTCAAGATGTGTTTTATACTGTTACTAAGCATTCTATTACTGCTTCTCAATTTCATGAATTAACTGTTGCTTTGAAAGTTTCCCATGATCGTGTCATTGAGCTTGAAAACAAAACTCAGAACTAAATGAGAAAATTGATTAGGATGATCACGATAATTTGCTAAAACATCTTTCTAAACTAGAAGTTGAACATTTTGATTTGCAACTAAAATATCAACATCTCAAAGAAAATGTCAAAACCTCAAACATCAAGACATCCTCAAATGTTCCAGAGTTTGATGCTCTTTTTGAAATAAACAAACGTGACGAACAGATTCAAGCTCACTGTAACACGATCAGAAAGTTGAAAGACCAAATTTCACAATTAAAGGGTGAAAAGAACAATGTAACTGGCTCCCAAATGCCTCCGCCTTTAGATTCTTAGTGTTCTCAAACTTTTCATCTTCAAAACTTGGTTAATGCTTTACAAAAGGAAAATGAGAGTTTTCTAGAAGAAAATGAAAAAGTTAAACGACACTTTAAAGAGTTATATGATTCAATCAAAGTCACTCGTGACAAGAAAAACGAAAAAATAACGTCTTTACAAAAGGAAGTTGAGAATCTGAGGAGTTAGGTAAAAGGGAAAATGCCACTTGTCTTTAATGAGAATGTTGCATCAAAGTCATCTGCAGACTGTAAATATACTGTGACCGTTAAATACATTCCTCCTCATCTTAGAAATAACGAACTGGTGTTTCATAACTATTTCGCTCACCTTAAGGATAGTCTAGAATGTCTCCGTGAGATTATAAAAGAGGATTACATAAACAAGCCACTTGATAGTGAAATTAGGTTTGCTTACATTCAGGCCAAACGATCTTAGGAGCTGTTAGAATGTTTAAGAGCAACATGTCCAAAATCCTTATGTGAGAAAGATAAAGTTGTGATGCCTTGTTCTATGCCTAGTGCTAAGTATGCAAACCATTCCATGCCCAGTGTTAAGAAAGTGCACTCTAAAGTGCCCTCAAGTAGTACAGATCCCTGCACTTCTAGTTCATGAATGCAAAACGTAGCCCAACCCACTAATGTTCCCATAATTCCCTCTACAGGAGTAATCAGTGACACAAAAGCAAGCGGGTCAAAGCCTCCAGGCAATACAAAGCAAGATAGGACCTCGCAAGCTAAGAATGTGCAATGGAAGAAAGTAGAAGACCACCCTAGGAAATTTAAGTTTGAGTTGAATAAAACGAATCGTGTTGATTCTAGTATTAGCTATAAGCATACTGTAATTAATTCGAATTCTGCTACTTTTGGTAAAACTCGTAATGATGATTGCTTGATTTCTGCTACTAATCATGAATGTGGTGTGAATGATTTGATTAATGTCGTTAAATACCCAGTTAAAACTGTTAATGCCAAAAATCGAGCTAAGAAGGCTAGAAAGCAAAGTCGGAAGAAGATTAGAAAACATTAGAAACCCACAGGAAGAAAATTTAGCAATGTAGGTTATCAATGGATACCTACTGGACACAAATTTAGTCTTAATGTATTGTGCCCTATACTATCCAGATCAATGCCCATTAGGAAATGGATGCCCAATGGTAGAACTATTCCTTTAAGAAGTGAACATACTTTGAATAGGTCTAATGCATACACTAGCACTGCATCAATACTTGATGATTCCATTGTTTCTACTTCCAATGTGGGTGGTCCAATTATTGTTACTAACCAAATGGAACCCATTCTTGCATGGGGATCCCAATTATCCAGTTATCCATTCTTGTCTATGTTCAACTGCAGATCGTTCAAATCGTTCTATGGTACCTAGACTCAGGCTGTTCCAAGCATATGACTGGAGACCGGTCATAGCTCATGAACTTTGTGAGTAAATTCATCGGGACTGTTAGATTCGGGAATGATCATTTTGGTGCAATTATGGGTTATGGAGACTATGTTGTTGGTGATAGTGTAATCTCCAGGGTGTATTACGTTGAAGGTCTTGGTCATAACTTATTCTCTGTTGGTCAATTCTGTGATTATGATCTAGAAGTGGCCTTCAGAAAACATACTTGTTTCGTTAGAGAACTTGATGGTAGAGAACTTTTAAGAGGAACACGTGGTTCAAACCTATACACCATCTTTATCGAAGATATGATGAAGTCTTCTCCAATTTGCTTGTTGTCAAAGGCTTCGAAAACAAAGTCATGGTTATGGCATCGTCGTCTAAATCACCTGAACTTCGGCACCATAAATGATCTTTCCAGAAAGGACTTAGTAATAGGCTTACCTAGACTAAAGTATGAAAATGATCATCTTTGTTCAGCATGCCAATTGGGAAAAAGCAAGAAGTATGCCCACAAACCCAAACCTACGAACTCAGTTATGGAAGTTCTTCATACCATTCACATGGATTTATGTGGACCCATGAGAGTGCAGAATATTTAAGGGAAGAAATATGTGTTAGTTGTGGTTGATGATTACTCTCGATTTACTTGGGTTAAGTTCTTAAGGACAAAGGATGAAACTCGAGATATCATCATTAAACTTATCAAACAAGCTGCGGGTTCGACTTAACAAAGCTGTCGAGAATCATCCGAACGAGACAATGGAACCGAGTTTTTTAATAAAGAACTTAGTGAGTTTTATGAAAGTGTTGGAATCAGTCATCAAAGAAGTGTTCCACGAACTCCTCAACGAGCGGTGTAGTTGAAAGGCGAAATCGAACTCTTGTGGAAGCCGCAAGAACAATGTTGATTTACTCAAAGGTTCCAATGTTTCTCTGGGCTGAAGCCATTGCCCTTGTATGCTACACTCAAAATCGATCCCTTATTCACACTTCTCATGGAAAAACTCCATATGAACTTGTCCGAAAACCTAATCTTTCATTCCTTCGTGTGATTGGTGAATTGTGTTATCCAACTAATGAGGGTCAAGACTTAGGAAAACTTAAAGCTAAAACGGACATTGGAGTATTCGTAGGATATGCACCAAGCAGAAAAGGTTATCGAATCTACAACAAAAGAACCCGAAATATCATGGAAACAATTCACGTTACGTTCGATGGTGACGGTCAAATGGATCCAGGACAACCCAATTATGGACCCGCATCACAACCTTCATCAAGTAGTCCCATCAGTTCTACTCTTGTACACAATCCCTCACCAGCAACTCCATATGTACCACCTTCAGAAGATGATTTGAAGAAATTATTTGATCCAATGTTTGATGAACACTATGAGCCAATTGCTAATGATCTGTCTAATCCATCAACAAAGGCTGCTCATATCCCTGTCAACGTAGACAACTGTTGGGTTTTAGGTTCCTTAGATTTGATGAGACAAAATAAATATAAAGAATGAAACATCAAGGACTTAAAGTGACAAAAAGAAATCTACAAAAAGATGGAAGGACTTGCTTGCAAAAGAAGATTTATTATTTAGTCCTTCGTAGTATCTTGTAAACCCTAATGCTCTACTATATAAAGAGACATGGGGTCTAGGTTTTCACATAGAAGTCTTCTATAATGTAGTCTAAAGGTGTGTGTGTGTGTGTGTAACCTAGGGCGTGTAGTTTATTGTAAACGCCTAGGTTAGTTGTTTACCTCCAAGATCTAAGGTGTCTTAGATCCCCCTGATTAGGTAACACGTATTATTCTGATCAAATAATATTTGGAGGAGATTAGGTGAAAGTAAAACCTTGTGTCAATAATATATAATGTTCTTATTATTCCACTGCGTTGCATATGTTATTGTCAAACCCTAAGGCTCAAAACGATCTCAAGGAGTCTAACAAACTCCACAACAACCCTTCATTTTCTATGTCATTGAGTCAAGAAGCGCCAACTGCTGATCACTCGATATCATCTTCAATTCATCAATCATCAAGTGTACGTCATGGAATTGTTTCTGGCACCTATGATGGAGATAACCCCTTTACTATTCCCGAATATGCTCCCTTTGAGAACATATTTGCTCCGGAACCATCATCAGAACCATCTTCATCAAGAAAAAATGACTTTGCTACTTCAGTTCCTCAACAACAACCACACGAACACCTTAGAAAATAGACACATGATCATCCATTGGACAACATCATTGGAAATCCCTCTCGTCCGATATCCATCGTAAACAACTTGCAACGATGCCTTATGGTGCTTCTTCAACTCTATCTCTGTCAAGGTCGAACCAAAAGACGTTAAAAGCGCAATGAATGAAGATAGCTAGTTCAATGCCATGCAAGAAGAAATTCATAAGTTCGATCGACTAGATGTATGAGAATTAGTACACGCTCACCGCTATGATCATTGCCCTAAAGTGGATCTTCAAAGTAAAACTTGATGAGCATGGTGATGTATTAAAGAACAAGGCTCGATTGGTTGCAAATGGATACCGTCAAGAGGAGGGTATTGACTTTGAAGAATCATTTGCTCCAGTTACGCGTATCGAGGCAATCGAATCTTCTTGGCTTAATGCTGCAAGTAAGAACATGGTAGTCTATCGGATGGATGTAAAGACGGCTTTTCTTAGCGGAGATCTTAAAGAAGTCGTATACGTCAGCCAACCTGAAGGTTTTGTGAATCGAGAGCATCCTACTCATGTCTATCGCTTGAAGAAGGCTCTTTATGGTTTGAAGCAAGATCCAAGGGCATGGTATGATACGCTATCAAAGTTTCTTCTATCTACTTGGATTCAAAGGAGCGGTTGATCCGACATTGTTCACCAGAAAGTCAGGCAAACATTTAATTCACGTTCAAATCTATGTTGATGATATTATTTTTGCCTCGTCTGACCCCAATGAATGTGACCGTTTTTCTAAGGAGATGGGATCCAAATTTCAAATGTCAATGATGGGACAAATGTCATTTTTCTTGGGATTACAAATTTCACAAAGTCCCGGAGGCATTTTTATTAATCAATCTAAATATGCAAATGAAATTTTAAAGAAATTTGGATTTGACACTTGTGACACCGTTGACATTCCCATGGTGGAGCGTACCAAACTGGATGGGGACCACTCAGGGATCATGGTAGACCAAACGAAATATCAAAGTATGATTGGATCCACGATGTACCTCACGACCGATGACGATATTACGTTACATTTGTATGCATGTATGCTAGATACCAGGCTAAGCCTACCAAAAAGCATCAACATGGGACTTTGGTACCCGAAGGACACCGGTATGTCACTAACGGCCTATGCAGATCTTTGACCATGCGGATGTCAAGATACACGCGAAATGCGGGAGGTGCTTTCGATTTTGGGTGATAAGCTTGTGAGCTAGTCTTCAAAGAAACAAATGAGTACTTCTATATCCTCTAAAGAGGCTGAATACATAGCCATGTCATCTTGTTGTGCTCAAATCCTATGGATGAGATCCCAATTATCGAACTATGGCTTTGAATTCAACAAAATCCCTCTGCATTGTGATAACAAAAGTGCCATTGCTCTCTCTTGCAACAACGTTCAACATTCAAGAGCAAAGCACATCGACATTCGACATCATTTCATTTGGGAACAAGTGAAAAAAGGTGTGGTAGAACTCTATTTTGTGAGGACTGAATACCAGTTAGCAGACATCTTCACCAAAGCTCTTCCTAGAGAACGTTTTGAGTTTATCCTTCCACGACTTGGTCTAAAGAGTCTTCAACCGGAAACACTCAAATGCCTTCAAGAGGAAGACGAGGATTAAATGGTTTTTCTTCATCTATCTCTTGTATATATGTTTTTCAAAAAGCAAAATACAAAATTTCAAAACCCACAAAAGAAAATAGAAAAATATAAAAATTTTCAAAATCCATAAAAATTAGAAAATCTTGAAAAATCCCAAAAATATTGTTATTTTGTCATGTTTTTCTTTATTCGATATCATCTACGAACTTTGTGTTGACATTCAAAGAATGTCACGGGTTTTAGATGTTCTTCGTATGTACATAAATTGCTTTAAAAAAAGACGGTGAAAATTCGGTTTATTGCCATTTCGGCAGTAACCCATTTTAAAAGAAAGAACGAGCCAGCTTAATCTTATTTTTTCAAATCTCATGCTCTGATTTCTAAAACAAATGTTTGTCACCAAAAAGACAAATGGTTTCTTTCCAAATATTTTTCCGTCTAATGATTCTTCTGAAAAATATTTGTCATCTAATGAAAACAAAATTGCTTTGAAAATACCTCAGACTCTATTTTTTGAAAAATCATGTGGGCTTATCATCTGTCAAAATCTCTATCTCTCAATCAACAACTTATGTCATTGATTGAGGGGGAGAATGATTTCAATCAAATCAAAAAGAGTATTTTTTTTCAAACAATTGGCACTTAAACGAGCAAGGTCTACTTTTGGATAATCAAAATGAACAATGTTTTATACAAATGGTTCAAGACCTTGGCTAATGTTATGTTTTCAATAGATATCTATGCATAATTGATCAATGGAGTTTAAAGTCTCAAAGTCCGATCCTTATCAGTTAAAATGTTTTTCAAAAGAAAGTCACTATTCTCCTCAAAAGTTCTTAAAATTTAATTTAAATCAATAGAGATCACAAATCTCAAAGGATTTGAAAATTGTGATCGGGGGATAATTTGTGATTTAACTTGGATTTAAACTGATAATTCGAAAAATGGTTTAATACTTGATTAACATGCTCCCTTCCCTACATGTGCCAAACGATTTCAAATTTTCCATGCACATGTTAAGGGGGAGCATCTACATCAAACCAAAATGGATTAAAACGTGATTGATTTGTCTCTAAGTGCAGTTTTTCCCTAATCTGTGCTAAACAATTTCAAAATAAGATGCACATATTGAGGGGGAGCAAATTTTTGAAAACCACATTCTTTCCAGAAAATATCTTTAACTGTATGTGAAACACTAATTTTGATCGGGAAAGTGATGTCGATATTTTTAGAAAATAATTTATCAAAGAAGTGAATTCTTCCTCTTGCCTCCATGTGTCAAACTGATTTCAAATATACGATGCACATGTTGGGGGGAGCCGTTTTCTAAAATATCAAAAACGATTCAGGTACAAAATGCTTTGATAATATATCACAAGTACTTGGATTGTTTTTCAAATGGTTTTCATTTGGTTCCAATGGCTGATGAACAATACCAAAATGACCGACCAAATTTACTTTGTGTATGGTGATATAAGGAAGGTTAGGTTAGGTATTAGTTCCCACGATCCCGCCAGAGTCGGAGGGATCTACCCAGGGACAATCCACTAGATAGTGTAGAGTCCTTAGGTATGATGAAAAAAGGAGAAATGTGAGATATGGGAAGAGTGCGGACTGAGATAGAGCTAGAACTGGAACAAACCCAACAAGGTTCTAGTTATGAAATCTCGGTAAGCACTGAAGGGGTTGGAGAATGAAAAAGAAATGAATGATAAAAGGGTGAAAAGAAATAGCCCTCCAATAATTCAACCTTAGGGTAGTAACCGGGTTCAATACATATGCTACTGGTGGTTACTAAGGTAACACTGGTATTGAAGACAAGACGTCATGGACCCAGTGACGCACTGCACTTAACTTCCCAAGCTACTTAAGTTCCTCTTAAAAGGACTTGTTTCATTCGCACGGGGAACCTACATAATCTATCGACTTTCTCTTATAGATTGTTGATATTGAAGAAGGAGATCCTCTCCCTAGTCTCCAGCATAGGAACCAAATGTGCACAATTGAGTCTAGAGCCACGAGATCATCAATAAATCTCATTAAGGACACAATCAATGAAGACTCTCTGTTTCACACAATGTGGAAAGAGAGAATATATTTTATGAGTCCTACGCATTACCCTTGTGGTATTGCCAGAACATCTGAGTGATATGCAAACATATTCACAATGAAGATGGAAAGCCTTCTAGAGCCAACATCAAACAAGCTCTTGGTATGTGGCATGTGAGATATATCTAATAGATCAACCATGTGACAACTAAACAGAAACAATGGGGCGATTCAAAAATTTTGAATCAATCCTGGTTCAGGTTATGGATTCACGGATACCTTTGAAAAACCGGTCGCTGTGCTTAAAACTCTTTTCTCTAGCACATCGACTGTGTATTAATATTTCAAAAATAAAAGGTGTTTATGATTGATAATTGATTTTACTTAAAACCTTCGTTGTATTGCAAAAACACTTTATTTTGAGCGTTACGATTGTTTTTCAAATCTCTTTCATCAATCGGTGAATCTCAATTATTTGGTTCACTCACTCGTTGTCTTCTTTGAGGCGCTCGGTTTGAGAACGACTAGAGCATTGCGAAACCTGCCAAAGAGATTCTTGAATTATACCCGATCCGAGCGTACTTGTATTGATCAACGGGGAACCATGGGCCATGTACCTTAATTCAACGAAAGTGATCAAAGACACTTTAAATGCGCTTTATTGCTATAGCTGTTGTATGCGGGTACACCCATCGTTCGTTGATCGTAATGGATAGGTCAATCCATAGCCGCATGCTCACACATCACATTTATTTCAAAAGAAATTATGATTAGTACATCAATGACTCTGATATTCTCACTCCATGCCTTTCTGTGCCTTTGCAAATATCATGAATCAACTAAAGCTTCCGCTACTCTGATGAGAAGAAATCATGATCCAGAATGTGAGCATGTCGGTCCACTGTCACAACATCACATAATGTCAACACTACAATGGAAGAGTCAGAGATTCATGCAAGCTAATGATCTCAAAGCTGGCTCAAAACTCATCATCACGTGGATCGGTTAAAGACCTCCACTTGAATTATCCAAACATGCAAAACATGAAGAATCAAAGACTACGTGCTCTGAGCAATGAACTTAAACAAGAATCCAAGAACAATCTTAATGTAATATCTTTTGTATTCTGTGTAATTTGAGGTGACCTCCCTTAGAGGGAGATTGTTAGGATTTAGAAAATCCGATAGTAAAAGACTCAGTCACCTCAAGTATATGTATTCGTTAGAAAGCTCGTAGTCGTAGTCAAGTTATGTTAATAAGTAGTTAGTTAAGTAACACCGTGGAGGATGGACGGGTCTTTACCCATTGTATGCCTGATCCACAGCCCGTAGGTGGCGTTTTTTGTAAGAAACTATAAATACCGTCTACCTCCCAAGGTAGAGGGTCGGAGCTTCAATACCATTTTTCTTTGTTTCACATAGTTCCCAACTCTCTTCCCTTTATCTCTCTAGAACTTTCTCTTTCTAAACATTTGTATTCGCCCCATATGGATATGGTTTGATGTGTTTGTGAAATCCTATATATTACAACTTTCGATTATCACACGTATACAAGTTAAAGTACAACCATATGTTACATGTTATAAGTTCGCACCACTAAAAACTAATCGAATGAAAAAGTTTTGAAAGCTAACAAGTAAAATAACCGTCCTATAATACGACACTAAAGCTTGTCAAAGTTTCGTTCGTCTTATGTCGCGTATAACACCATGAAACAACCTAGTAAAACCCTCTAACACCCCTTTGTGTCCCGTCTTCTTCCAAAATCAAACACACCTCGAGTGGGCCTTAAGTCCCAATGCGAGAAACTGTGGCCCATTACTATATTTACCCGGCCCATTAACAAAAAAATATAAGCAATAAGCTAGTTATAAGCTAGCATAAGCTTTCGAAGAGGTTAAATGAAATAAGTCGAAAAGCATGAACATGGGACTATGCTTGCAAAACATATGGATTTTGGGTGGAAAATGAAACATTTTCGAAAGTAAAAGGTTTGATTCTTACGAAAAATATATGCATGGGAAGTCTATGGACTAAATATGTAAATATTCAAAAATTAAAGGGTGAAGATATACGTGTGCATGTATGCACCGAAACTGCAAGGACTATTTTATTAATATGGTTAAACTGGTATTAATAAACTTTTGGGTTAAATGTGTAAGATTTGAAACTTTAAGGTTTAAATTGCAAAAGTATAACCTTGGGGGCATTTTCATAAAAATAGTTTCATTAGAGGGCTAAAACTGTCAATTTTGGAAAATTTGACATAAAAATAAGTTTCAGGTAAAAAGTGTCATTTTCCCAAAGTCGAGGGACTAATCTCGTACATTTTGAAACTTGAGGGTAAAAAGTGTAAATTCGGGAAAAGTTTAGAAAAACTTATAAACTTAACGTAACTTCTTAACAACGAGTATTTTGATCATATAAGTGTTCTCAAAGTATTTTATTATCGGATATCGCTATATATATTACATATATATATACATACATACATACATACATATATATATATATATATATATATATATATATATATAATCCGATAAAACGCACGTGAGATCTAAACAAGCTAAAATACTCAACAACACTATCATTTTACGAGATCACAGCGGGAAACATTTCACTTATGCGTAAGTGAGGATCATTAACTAAGGCAATGTAGCAAGTAAATTAACTTAAAACATTAAGCACACACACTATTGAATTGGACAATTCAATGATCTATTGAATAAGAATATTTAATGCTCTATTATTTTGGTCGTGAATCAAAATGTTTATCATATCTGAGACTCGCCATCTCATCATTTTTAGGTTTCGGTTTGGAACCTCCGCTAAATTGTGCTTGATCTGTTTGTGCTTGTTCATTATCATCAAGGTGAGTTCAGAGCCTCGCTTTTACTTTTATTTGCAAACCCCGCGAGGGAGATACATGCTCTAAACTATAACACAAGGTTTTTCATAAATGTTCGCCTCTTGATTATTGGTATTGCCTAAGTATTTAGCCATAAGTCCCATGTATCATGAACCATTAGTCACCGCGAGTGAACGCAGATATCGTGAATAGTACTATGGGTAGTAACGACCCCGTCTTGGTTATAGAGAAATAACTGGGTCGCACCATATTTGAATTGCATTAGGTAATTGGCTATTACCTCCTTTGGGGCAAAACTTACGTACACTGGTAATTAGGTGTATGCAGTTGAGTCTTGGTTGCATGAGCTTAGCGCATAATAATCAGTGATTTTCTTTATGATATTGTTAGTTTACAATGAACATGCTCATATTCTTGTGTTCAAGCTGCACTTAAACCTATGAACTTCACTCAACATTTTGTTGACCCTTTTAAGCATGTTATCTCGTGTCGGTGGAGATTATGTCCAAGGCACGAAGTGGGGCATACCAAGACCTTTCTTGTGGTGTAAACATAAAGTTGTCATTTCTTTCAAACTCATGCTCTTTATTTTGGGAAAACACTTGAACAATTTATAATATTTTGTAACAACTATGAGTTTTCGATGAATGATAAATACTTTTAATAAAACGCCTCTTTCGAGTCGTTTTCTATAATTGTTGACTATGATCTCCATTCAAGTAACACCCCGATTAGTCTTTCGCTGTCATTAAGATCTCGGGGGTGTTACAGTCATCTTTAAAAGCTTTGTGACATGTTATATGTTGACACTGAAACTATTTTAAAAATAATTGTTCAAAGTTTTGTAGCTTAACAATGTAACCAGATATGTCATGAAGTTGTGATGAGTATTGTTTTACTAAATATAGCCATGTAATTTAATGAAACTTATAATTGTGCAGCCATGTTAGGTACTTATTGTTGATCTATGAAGTCGGTTATGATTATTATGTAGTATCATTTACATCCATTTTATGGACAAACCTTCATGCATTAAAAAATGATGAAGCAGCAATGATGGATGAACAGAGACCAGATCCGAATAATAATAGGTTGCCTTGGTGTATGTTCATCCATCGTTAATACTTTGTTGTTGTTTATGTGAAGAACAATTCAAATCTTCAGCTGCTGTATTATCAGTACTAAACCTTATTCGTGGCTATATTTGAGTTCATTTACCATGTTACTAAACAACTATGCCATAGACAGATAAGTATTATTTATGTTTGCAATGCCATACATGTATGTACAGTTTCTGTATTTGTATATATATATTTATGATATCTTTGATTTGCAGGGTTAAACCACCAGCCTTGCCGTGTATACTCAGATGTTCATTGCATGATATGGACATAAATTAAATATAAAAAATAGACGGAATATCAATGATGGATGTACGGAGACCAAGGCTGGCTATTACTAAGTTGCCATAGTCTCTGCGCATCCATCTTTAATACTTCGTCAATATTTTTGTGGCAACGGATTTCGTATTCAGGCACCTACTTACATTAACTTTAAGTCAAATCTTCCTTCCATACTATGGTTACAGTTTAAAGTGTTAAAAATGGATGGAATATTAAATATCGATGGACGGAGACCAAGGCCGACTATTAGTAAGTTGACATGGTCTCCGTTCATCCAATTTTAATACTTTGCCAACGTTTTGGTGATGACAAAGTCTGATATTCGTACATCTCATTGCACCATGGCTTCAGTCAGTACGTAAAACCTTTAATTTACTATTTACACCTTAATTATACATGTTTTTTGTACATGATATTCTTAATGTGATGAACATATAGAGTTAATATAGTAAGTGTATGCACCAGTGTCGTTCATAAAGTATACATGATAATGAGAGATGGGTAGGAAAGAGAGGATACTATAGAAATTTATTTGGTACAAATGTTTTTGCTGTATCCTCTTTGTCCTTCTCTTCTCTCGCAACATAGATCTACTTCTGAGCACATTCTGTTGCAATGATAAGCCGAAAATTGAATACGACAAAGAGAGATACTAATATAAAGTTCACTGTAGTCCTAACTATGTTAGGAATTCCATTAAATCCTTATACCGATTTCCAGGTTTTTTCTCTTTGTATTCAGCTTGGGTTGTAATAGAACCTAGGTTGTAATAGACATGTAATATCAAATGTTAGCACATGTAACATCAAATGGCTATTACATCCTAGGTACTGGATACACAACTATTGATAAATAAAGTTCATGCACATTTGCTTCTGAATAAATATGCATATTGTTAATAAAAATAAGCCATAAAATGTTTATTTATATTTTACGATCTTCTAATGTTTTGTCGATAACAAACGTAAAATCATTTTAACAAAACAAATAAAATACGTAAAAAGGATTGAGCCAATAGTTTACTAACACACTTATATTTTTATATAAACACTTAACAAGTAATATTGTTTACATCTTAGAAATGCATATGTATAACAACTAATGTTTACATAATATGGAAATGTACATATATACTTTGTATATATCGTAATGGGTAAAAACCAAAGTCCATGACCCATGACCCATGATCCACTGACTAGGTACAATGAATGTTTTTGGGTAAAACCCAAAGTCCATAACCCATACCTATGGAGCATGATCCATAACCCATGACCCATTGCATGACATCATGCATGATGTCATATTAGGTATTATCCATGATCCATGACCCAAAGTCCATGACCCATGACCCAAGATCCATAACTCATTGTCTAGGTACATTATATCTTGTTGGGTATCCATAATCCATTATCCATAACCCATGGTTCATAACCCATAACCCATAACCCGGTTTGCAACCCGAAATCCAGACTAAAGTTACCCAGTAGCTGGATCCCTAGGATTGCACTAGCCGGATCCCTCTTGGGAGGGATCCGTGGGATAGTAGACAATTTTTGTCTATAAATAATGAACCATTTCTCTCTTGCTCACTACCACTTTTACACATACTCTCTCTTAGAATTGTAACATCTCTAACCTCTGATCCAAAGGATCATTCTATGTAGTTTTATGTTTGTGTAATTCTCTAGGTTCCTCTTAAAGGCGAGATCACCACCTCTTGAAGGCGTCTGAAGCTCAAGGTCATGATTTGCTAAGCTTCGTCATCATCAAGACCACTGAAGTGTATCTTGTTGATACTTCTTTTCTTCCTCCATAGAAGTGTTGTGTTGAAGGCATTAGTGAAAGGTGTCAAAGGGTCGTTTCGAAGGCATTAGTGAAAGGTGCCAAGGGTGTACATTTGATATGGTGCATTGATGTACAAGATAGATAGTTCGGGTTAAAGGATATTGAGATCCTTCTAGTGTTGTAACAAGGAGTATGTCTCCCTTGGGGTAGTTGTGTTGTGGTGTAGTGTTGGGTGGTAGTTCCTCCTTTGTAACGGAACATGGTATCTAGCCTTGTATCGGATAAAGTGTAGGCGACGCTGTGATAGGTGTGGTTCTACCTCGTGGAAGAACTTGGTGTCTAGCCTAGTACCGGATAAAGAGTAGGCGACGTTGTGAAGGCTTCTCCGCCACATTAAGGAGCTTGTGTTGTGTAGTGCTTACGAACTCTCGAGTAAGCGTGCTTCTGGGAGTAGGCCAAGTAAGGTGTCCTTGTAGTCGAACCACTATAAATACTCGTGTCGTGGTTTTGTATTTCTTTACTCTTTATCTTTGCTTTAGTTACTTACATGCATATCTATCATTATAAAACACACATAATAAATAGATTGATATAAGTCGATCTAAATAGTTTAAAATGAAGTTTTAATCAGTAAAACTATTCAACCCCCCCCCCTTTTAGTTTTCCACACATATCAAAAAATTCTGTATTTGTGTTTGTATATTTATGATATCTTTATTTTGCAGGTTAAACTATGAAAGATAGATGAAATTCAAAGATGGAATACCAAATGTATGACACATTATCTTCGTCTCACAGTTACTGTAGGATCTGTTGTTCCTATTCCTTCTCTAATGGAAGGTTGAGCTGACTAGGATAACTGGTCTTACAGAAACCTTTGAGGTGATTCCAAATGATGGCAAAAGATATGAACAACTCTGGTGTTGCTTATAATATCATCCCGCTACACGTATCGTCATCCAAGGTTATATATACACTTCTTGCATCTTTGCTTTTCATTAAACTACTTTTTTGTATCCTTAATGATACAATATTTTGTGCACTTACAGGCTTCCACAAAGCATGTGGGCATGATGTCATGCAGCTTAGACGTTTCTCTGCTTTCTTCTTCTTTATGTTGCACTCGGGAATTAGCCATTTTTTTAGGGGTCAACTATTTTGAAATATGACGCGAGGCGCGAGAGAAACTGTACGTTATTTCTATTCCCTGCTTACATATATTTTACTGCACACTTGACATAAAACCTAGGTTGTAATAGACATGGAACATCGGATGTCAATATTGGCAAATAAAGAATGCCTTGGCCTTTATAGTGCAAAGACTCTAGTCAATAACATCTTCCACTTAATGGGGTCATTTAGGGTTTTAAATTTTTCTTTGTCATAAGGCCTGGAGTATTATTAAAAACATTGGTGCCAAAATTGACATGTTAAGCAATCAAATTCAGGTGTAATCGATTGGGTTCTTTCCACTCTAAAGTCCACCGCGTTCTTCATTTGCAAATATTGACATACGATGTTCAGCATCGCGCCTTGCTCTGATCTTCCTCTCGAATTCCTTTTGTTATCTCAACGGTCTAGCAATACGTCTGGTGCAGACCTTTGCTCAAAGGGTGTTGAAATTGCAAAATGAATTTGAGGAGGAACTCAGAGGGTACACCTATCTTTGTAGTTGGTCTATTACATTTTTTTAATGAAATCAGTGAGTGTTAGGGAAAAAACAACATCGTTCATAAAATATACTTAATAAAGAGCGATAGGAAAGAAATAGAGAATGTTGTACAAGTGTATTTGGTGCAAATCATTTTGCCATATCCTCTTTTTCTTTCTAATTTCTCGCTATATAAGTGTACCTTATGAGTGCATCCTGTTCAACTAGGAAACTGGACATCGAAGACAAAGAATAGAGAAAAAGATGGAACATTGACTGCATTCCTAACTCTGTTAGGAATTCCATTGAACCTTTATATCATTTTCCCAGTTTTTCATAATCCGTGTGCTGCCACCAGTTTCCATAATTAGTTAAGTCACTATATTCTTCATTTTCTAATATTGACACACGGTGTTTAATATAGTCCCCCGCTCTAATCTTCCCTTTGAATTCCTTTTGTTATTTTGTTAGGAATTGGAAATTCCATGTTAAAGTGTCGGTCACCCCAATTATAGTCTAGCATATGTTAGCTCGTAGATTTGTAGTTATTTACGTTATGTAGTAGTTAATTAGTTAATTTGTAGCGTTGTTTAGTTTAGAGTAACACCGTGGAGGAAGGACGGGTCTTTACCCACTGTATCCCTGATCTGAGCCGATAGGAGGTCGTAATGTCTGTAACTATAAATACCCCTTCCATCCATGGAAGGGGTGGTGCTTCATTTCAATCTAACCTTTTACATTTGAGAACCAAGTCTCTAGCAAGAACACCCTCTCTATCTTTCTCTCTCTAAATATGACAAACATGTATTTTGATCATCCAAGACCACCCGAATCATCAACACAATAATATATCAATCCTACAATTGGTACCAGAGCCAAGGTTGTTGTGTTGTTTCGATTTGTGTGGTTTTTATTACATGATTAAAACTGTTTTTGTACTTTCTCTTGGTCGGATATATTTTTTTTCCGATTATTATAGGTAAACAGTGTTTTACATGTTTTTGTATTTTTTTTTGGTCAAAAGTCACATGTTCATTCAAGGTTATACATCTGTTTTGTGTTAAATCTTTGTCCAAACAGTTTTGTATATCATCTTTCTTGTGATATTTTTGTACCAAAAGTGATATTTCAAGTGGTCAAACAGCAGTCAAATAATTAGGTCATCATTTATGTGGTCTTTTACGTGGTCAAATGGACAAATGAAGCGTTTTTTGTCATGACTTTACTGGTTATTGAGTTTGCCGAAATATTGGTGGAAAACTTCTGCGTAATATCAAGTTAGCGACTTGTCCTCATAAAAGTCCAGATTCAATGAATGTCTTGTAGCAACTTGACACAAGATAACCATAGCGACTTGTCTTTACAAGTCGTAGCAACTTGGCCTAGCGAGTTGACCTAGCGAGTTGGGTTAGCGAGTTGGGGTAGCGAGTTGACTCATGTCTAATATATGTTAGCGACTTGCAACTGAAATGACCTAGCAACTTGTATTTACAAGCTAGCGACTTATGTCAAGAAATGGTGTAGCGACTTGTTTGAAAATGCTAAGTTCTGAAAGGTAGAAGAAGAATGAAGACTTGACAACAAAACCATATACCAATTTGACCCCTTGATTGCTAAAATACCATCATCAGTCCAAATCACAACATATCTAACCTAAAACCCAACTCCAACAAATCTTAACTATCATCACTGAATCCCAAATGAAACAACAAAGAAATCACAAGACTCGGACTTAAATTAAATAAAACTCAAGATCTCAGTTTTCCTTGTGTCAAGACTAAACCATTGAAGGCTTTCTCACAAACTCATACATCACAGATCCATTCGACTCAAGCATACAACGAAATGAAAAAGTCAAATAGATCTCAGATTTCATGTGAAAATCTCAATAAATTATTATTAAAGATCTTTCTCACATAATTAATCCATCATTGATCCGTTTTTGGAGGCTTCATTTTAAATGGTATCCGAATCATTAGATAAAGGTTATAACAAGAATATTATACCTTTGTTCTTAATTCGTTTTGTACATGGTCTGAATTTGTTTCATGAGTAATTAAGATCAATCAAATCCCAACATGTTTTTGTCTATCCGAACATAAGATAAGGTTTTTAACATGAATGTTAAAACCTCACCTTGATTCGTTAAAAGGTATCAATGAAATGAAAAACGTTACCTACCTGTAACCCGTTGCTAGTACTTAGTGAGGGCGTGTCATAATTGTTTCTCACCATCTCTGTGGCATAACTTGTGAAACCATGTTCCCATGTCTCTAACCTTCTATGTGGCATTCATGAAACATAACATCAAACCATCCCTGTGGTGATGTTCGTTTATCGTTTAGATGAGAAGAAGGAAAAGGGCGTGAGACTGAACTGGGATTGGAAATATGTGAAGGATTTGGATGGAGGCGATGATATTGCAATTAGGGTTGGTGAGAGAAACGATACATTAGGGGAAGTGGGTGTTATTAGTGTCTATCTTATAGTCCGATATTTAGGGTTGTTTAGTTTATTTTTGTGGGCTTTTATTGGATTGAATTTGGGACTTTAATGTATTAAACGAAATAATTGGTATCGTTGGCCATGATTATGGGCCAGATTGGAGGACTTATTTGAATACTGTGAGCCGAAATTATTTGTTAGTGGACTTAATGCTTGGATTGTATGACTACTTTCTTGGGCCGTTTAGTGTATTGAGTTATTGGCCTGTTATTGATATTAGACAATGTGGTCGTGTGAATTTGACTTTAGACATAAGATTTGGATATGCACTTGGTGATTTAATTTGGGATTATGGTCTAAATTCACTAATGGATTATGAGATTTGATGAGATTCGATGAAATGATGAGACTTGTTGCTATATATGGTTTGATCATATTGGTTTATACACTTTCACGGAAGATTTTATATCTTGGCTTGAATCGAAAAGTTGAAACATGGTTGACTACGGGTTGTTGTTCAATTTTTATTTGGCATTGAAGTAAGTTTTATGGCACGCTTACTTATTTCTTGCCTTCTTTCTTCTACCAAGATGACTTGTTTGGGCATTTATAGAGTGTGATAAAGCATTGGCTATTTAGTTATTGCTGGATTCTTCTCACTTAACCCACAACGTAGCTATCACTTTGGTGTCTCACGCAGTTGAGAATGTCAAGAGGTTTTGTACATTGGGTACACCGTTTCTTTTCACGAGGATTAGCGCTGGTTAACAAATCGGGAATTTTACTTCATGATCAAGTTTGGCATATCGGGTTCATCATGTTATTACCCAAGCAATTTACCAACCTAATCGCTGGATGATGTGTTTACCGTTAATGGTCGGATGATGTTGTTGATGTTGATAATGGAACCACCACCGCATGTTCTCCTAAAACAGATATTCACCCAAACCAAAATAGTCATAACACATTCAAGTCGTTGTTTGGCGGTTTGTCTTGATTTTGTAAAATCGCTGAAAAGAACCTATTTCTCGGTTTAAATCATAGACGAAAATCCCGCGACAATAGAAACATCCCTGCAAAGTGCACCGAACTATCATACGGTTTATTCTTTAATTTGTAAAACTTAAAGAAACCATTTCTCAAACTATAGAATTGTAAAATCCCTATGATGGAACCATCTTGGAGGAAAGGCGCTGTCTCGGGTCTTTCTTTGGTGCTTGGTTCTGTTTCAAGAAGGGATAAAATGGTGTACTTTATAAATTGATGTGTGTTTGGATATTCGCATGGCCGTTTTGGTTATTGCTTGGTTTACGGGGTTCTTGCTTTTAACCAGTGAGATGAAACCATTATCATAGTTCACTTTAACGCCAGGAGGCTAGAATTGAGCTTTTAATCGATGTGACAACGAGTTAATTCACTATTATTTATTTGAGGTTGAAGTAATTATCACGCGAGTGTACTTAGTATCTCAAGGTACCGGGATGGATGGATGAAGATTCTTCATGATCCTTGTTCGCTTTATTATCAAAAGCTTAAGACTTGAAATCTAGATTGTTGGGTGACTTTTACCTTTTCTTTTACCACTTGGGGATGGGCCTTATCACTCAATAACTATCACTTTAAGGAGTTACGCTGTAGTGCTGCTCACATTCATTGTGGATTTTCAAGAGGTAAAGTGCTGCTATTACTTGATGGTTGGTTGGATGAAGAGTATAGAGTACTTAGAGATGCTAATGGAAATCAAGACCGCTCTTTGTTACATATGTGCAAGCTTAAGTCACGAGTTCGGTTAGTTTACTTCGTGGTCAAATTCATCATATTGGGTTATCTCCATCACCGTCACAACAAAAAGCCCTCTTGAATGATAATGGTGATATTTACATTTGCTAAGAGAGTTGAAAAGAGAGATAATGACGCCTGCCACGCCGGGCCTGCCTCACTTCAACATTATGACGACACAACGCCATGCCCTGCCTCAAAGAAAAGAAAAGTGCCATGCACTCTTTATCTTCCGAAAGAAGAGAAATCTTCTTATTATGACCATTCTCATCAACATGCTTCATACTTTTCCATGCTTCACCATCAAGTGAACCGGCTACCATCGATTGTTTTTCATTCCACGTTGCCGATTATAATGAAGATGGCGACATCATGTGCTTATTGTGCGGGAGAGAAGTGTGAATAGAACATTCGAATGATTTTCACTTATTTAATCAAGAATGGCAACTCCGTATGCAATTCTTGAGGGGTAGAAGAAGTGTGAATTTACTGCATGGTTGATTGATTTCTGAGAATATATGGTCATACTGCTCCTAACCTGTAAGAACCGAGCTTCTTCCATCGGGTCATCTTCACATGGGAGTTTCTTCTTAGAGCCAGTTGACATCTTCACCGACTAATGAGTTATCGACAGCAAGTGCTTCCGTTAATGCTTCACGACACATCAACATGATGATTCCGAACAATCTCTACGTTTTTGTTTGATGTGATTGGTAGTTTGCGTTACCATCTGTGTGTTCGTTGTGGCTCCACTGTGATTTCCTTGATGAACATCTTTCTGTTCTTGTTTGATTGGGAGGGATTTTAGTTAAGGATTTGCAAGATGTAAGTTAGTCTGATGCTTTTGTGGGATGCTTTTTGGTGTGAGTTGAAGATGTTAACTATCTATTCCCCAACCGGACAATCTTGAAGAAGGTCGAGTCTATAGTGGGTTCTACATTTTCACGTATGTTAGAAGACTAAAAGACGAAGTTGTATGTGATTATCAAAAGACTTCTTCTTATTCTCGGGCATTTATCAAACAGATTGTCGCATTTAGGAGAGCACTAATTGGGAGATTGAAATGCCAAATTAATCCTAATTAGACTTGCTCACGCTCTTCCGACAAGTTGATTCTCACAATACATCCGAAGTTCAAGTGTTCTTTCATAAAGATTTCAAGTATTTGGGGTTGATAAGATAAGTTGTTGATTCAAGTGTCAAAACCCGGAAGGGGGAAGGATACTCACATCTCTAAACACAAAGCGTAAGTAAACTTGATGAGCTTAATACTTCTAAGTAATTGAAGATATCCCGAGAAGACAAATGTTATTACAGCAGAGAAACTCAAGGTTTGACTCATGGCTTAGTAAACTGATGAACTTAACCC
>OU343217.1:110636431-110663924 GCA_910596185.1 Chrysanthemum makinoi
AGATAAATCAATCACGATTCAATCCTTTTTGGTTTGATATAAATTCTCCCCCTTAACAAGTGCATGGAAAATTTGAAATCGTTTGGCACATGTAGGGAGGAGAGCTTGTTAATCACGTATAAAACCATTTATCGAATTATCAGTTTAAATCCAATTTAAATCACAAATTCTCCCCCGATCACAATTTTCAAATCCTTTGAGATTTGTGATCTCTATTGATTTAAATTAAATTTTGAGAGCTTTTAAGGAGAATAGTGACTTGCTTTTGAAAGACATTTTAACTGATAAGGATTAGATTTTGAGACTTTAAACTCCATTGATCAATCATGCATAAATATCTTTTGAAAACATAACATTAGCCAAGGTCTTGAATCAATTGTATAAAACATTGGTCTTTTTGATTTTCCAAAAGTAGACCTTGCTCTTTTACGTGCCAATTGTTTGAAAAATGACCTTTTTGATTGAATTGAAATCATTCTCTCCTCAATCAAGACATGAGTTGTTGATTGAGTGTTAGAGATTTTGACAAAGATAAGCCCGGATGATTTTCAAAAATAGAGTCCGAGGTATTTTCAAAGAAATTTTGTTTTCATTAGATGACAAATATTTTTCAGAAGAATCATTAGAAGGAAAAATATTTGGAAAGGAAACATTTGTCTTTTTGGTTACAAACATTTGTTTCAAGAATCAGAGCATGATATTTGAAAAATAAGATTAAGCATGGCTCTGTTCTTACCTTTTAAAACGGGTTCGCCGAAATGACAATAAACCACCATTTTTCTACGTCTCTTTTTTTTAAGCAATTTATGTACATTCGAAGAACATCTAAAAACCCGTGACATTCTTTGAATGTCAACACAAAGTCCGTAGATGATATCGAATTAAAAAAAACATGACAAATTAACAATATTTTTTGGGATTTTTCAAGATTTTCTAATATTTATGGATTTTGAAAATTTTATATTTTTCTATTTCTTTGTGGGTTTTGAAATTTTGTATTTTGCTTTTGAATAAATATACAAAGAGATAGATGAAGAAACCCATTTACTCCTCGTCTTCTTGAAAGACGTTTGAGTGTTTCTGGTTGTAGACTCTTTAGACCAAGTCGTGGAAAGATAAACTCAAAACGTTCTCTTGGAAGAGCTTTGGTGAAGATGTCTGCTAACGGTATTCAGTCCTCACAAAATAGAGTTCCACCACACCTTTATCCACTTGTTCCCGAATGAAATGATGTCGAATGTCGATGTGCTTTTCTCTTGAATGTTGAACGTTGTTGAAATAGAGAGCAATAACTTTTTGTTATCACAATACAGAGGAATTTTGTTGAATTCAAAGCCATAGTCGATAATGGGATCTCATCCATAGGATTTGAGCACAACAAGATGACATGGCTATGTATTCACCTCTGTGAAGGATATAGAAGTACTCATTTGTTTCTTTGAAGACCAGCTCCAAGTTATCACCCAAAAACTGAGCACCTCCAGACGTACTTCGAAGTGTATCTTGACATCCTGCATGGTCAGCATCTGCATAGGCTGTTAGTGACATACTAGTGTCCTTCGGGTACCAAAGTCCCATGTTGATGGTTCCTTGGAAATACCGAAATACCCGTTTAACTGCTTCAAGGTGTTTTTTGGTAGGCTTAGCCTGGTATCTAGCACACATGCATACATAAAACAGAATATCATCAGGGATCCAATCTTACTTCGATATTTTGTTTGATCTACCATGATCTAGTGGTCCTAATCCGTTTGGTACGCTCCACCATGGGAGTGTCAACGGTGTCCAAGTATCAAATCAAATTTCTTTAAAATTTCATTAGCATATTTAGATTGATTGATAAAATGCCTCCGGGACTTTGTGAAATTTGTAATCCCAATAAAAATGACATTTGTCCCATCATTGACATTTGAAATTTGGAGCCCATCTCCTTAGAATAACGGTCACATTCATTGGGGTCAGTCGAGGAAAATAATATATCATCAACATAGATTTGAACGTGAATTAAATGTTTGCGACTTTTGGTGAACAATGTCGTGTCAATGCTCCTTTCTTTGAATCCAGTAGATAGAAAAACTTTGATAGCGTATCATACCATGCCCTTGGAGCTTGCTTCAAACCGTAAGAGCCTTCTTGGCGATAGGCATGAGTAGGATGCTCGGATTCACAAAACCTTTAGGTTGGCGATATACGACTTCTTTCAGATCTCCGTTAAGAAAAGTCGTCTTTACATCCATCTGATAGACTACCATGTTCTTACTTGCGGCATAGCGGAAGATTCGTTGCCTCGATACGTGCAACTGGAGCAAATGATTCTTCAAAGTCAATACCCTCCTAGCGGTATCCTTTTGCGATCAATCGAGCCTTGTTCTTTAAGACATCACCATGCTCATCAAGTTTTACTTTGAAGATCCACTTTAGAGCAATGATCATAGACAGTCGGGGCGGTACTAATTCCCATATATCTAGTCGATCAAACTCATGAATTTCTTCTTGCATGGCATTGAACCATTTGTCTTCATTTCATTGATTTTAACGTCTTTTGGTTGACCTTGGATATTACGAGTTGAAGAAGCACCACCAAAGGCATCAGTTGCAAGTTGTTTACAGTGGATACTAGGCGAGGATTTCCAATGATGTTGTCCAATGGATGATCATGTGCCCATTTTCTAAGGTGTTCGTGTGGTTGTTGTTGAGGCGAAGTAGCGAGTCATTTTCTCCTGATGACGATGGTTCGATGATGGTTGAGGAGCAAATATGTTCTCAAAGGGAGCATCTTCGGGAGTAGCAAAGGGGTTATCTCCATCATAGGTTCCAGAAACAGTTCCATGATGTACACTTGATGCTTGAGGAATTGAAGATTATCTGAAGAATGATCAGTAGCGGTAACTATTCAATGACATAAGCCGAAGGGTTATCGTTGGCAGGGGATAGGGCGACCTCTGTTGATGGATTTGATAGATCATTGCAATTGGCTCTAGTGTTCATCAAACATTGTGTAGATAGGATTTCACAAACACATTAAACCATAACCATGTGGGGCATTAACAAAGTTTAGAGAGAGAAAGTTCTAGAGAAAGAAAGGGAAGAGAGTTGGGAACTATGTGAAACAAAGAAAAATGGTATTGAGGCTCCAACCCTCTACCTTGGGAGGTAGAGGGTATTTATAGTTTCTTACAAACAACGCCACCTACGGTGGATCGGATCGCATACAGATGGGTAAAGACCCGTTCGTCCTCCACGGTGTTACAAAACAAACTACTTAATAATATAACCAGACTACGACTACGAGCTTTCTAATGACTACATATACTTGAGGTGACCGACTCTTTAATGATTGAATTTTCTAATTCCTAACAATCTCCCCCTAAGGGAGGTCACCTCAATTTACAAAGAATACAAACAGATATTACATTAGATAGCTCTAGGTTCTTGATTAAGTCCTTTGCTCAGTAGCTCGTAGTCTTTGATTCTTCATGTTTTGCATGTTAGGATAATTCAAGTGGAGGTCTTTAACTGATCCACGTGATGATGATGAGTTTGATCCAGCATTGAGATCATCATTAACATAAACGACACTTCATTGTGGTGGTATTATGTGATGTTGTGACAATTGGACCGACATGCTCACACTTCGGATCATGACATCTTTTCATCAGAGTAGCGGAAGCTTTATTGAATCATGACATTGGCGCAGCGTGCAGAAGCATGGAGTGAAAATATCAGAGTCATTGATGCACTAATCATGATTTCCTTCGAGATGAATGTGTTGAGTGAGCATGCGGCTATGGAATGATTGCTTCATTCGATCAGCTGAAACGTCGGTGTACGCATACAATTAGCAATAAAAGTGCATGAAAGTGTCTTTGATCACTTTCGTTGAATTGAGGTACACGGCCCACGGTTCCCGTTGATCAGTACAAGTCTGCGTGATCAGGTATAATTCGAAGCATTTCCTTGACAGGGTTTCGCAGTGCTCTCTAGGTTCTCAAACCGAACGTCTCAAAGACAACAACAGGAGTGAGTGAACCAGGAAAGAGATTCGATTGATGAAAGAGATTTGAAAAACAATCGTGTATTGCTCAATAGAAATTGTTTTGCAATACAACGAAGGTTTTAATGAAAATCAATTATCAATCATAAACACCTTTTATTTTGAGAAATAAGTACAGAGTCGATGTGCTAAAGAAAAGAGTTTTTAAGCACAACGACCGGTTTTTCAAGGTATCCGTCAATCCATAACCTGAACCAGGATTGATTCAAAAGATTGAATCGCTCCATTGTTTCGGTTCAGTTGTCACATGGTTGATCTAGATAGATCTCACACCACCTACCGGAGCTTGTTAGATGTTGGCTCCAGAAGGCTTTCCATCTTCATTGTGAACATGTATGCTTATTACTCAGATGTTCTGGCAATACCACAAGGATAATGCGTAGGACTCATAAGATATAATCTCTCTTTCCACATTGTGTGAAACAGAGAGTCTTCATTGAAAGTGTCCTAATGAGATTTATATGATGATCTCGTGGCTCTAGACTCAATTGTGCATATTTGGTTCCTATCCCGGAGACTAGGGATAGGGTCTCCTTCTTCAATATCAACAATCTCTAAGAGAAAGTCGATAGATAATGTAGGTTCCCGGTGAGAATGAAACAAGTCCTTTTAAGAGGAACTTGAGTGGTTTGAAAGTTGAAGTGCATGTCGTCCTGGGTCCATGACGTCTTGTCTTCAATACCGATGTTACCTTGGTAACAACCAGATAGATATGAATTGAACCCGGTTTCTGCCCTCAGGTTGAATAAATGGAGGGCTATTTCTTTTCACCCTTTTTCTCATTCAATTCTTTTTCATTCTTCAACCCCTTCAGTGCTTACCGAGACTTCATTACTAGAACCTTGTTGGGTTAATTCCAGTACTAGCTCAGTCTCAGTCCGCACTCTTCCCCTATCTCACTTTTCTCCTTTTTTCATCATACCTAAGGACTTCTACACTATCTAGTGGATTGTCCCTGGTAGATCCCTCCGGTTGGCGGGATCATGGGAACCAATACCTAACCTTATCATCCTTATATCACCATACATAAAGTAAAGTTGGTAGGTCTATTTGGTATTGTTCATCTGCCATTGGAACCAATTGAAAACCATTTTAAAATCAATCCAGATACTTGTGATATATTATCAAAGCATTTTGTACCTGAATTGTTTTTGATAATTTTAGAACAAGAGCTCCCCCTCAACATGTGCATCAAGCATCATTTTGTAATAGAAATAATTTTCATCTTTGAGGGGTTGGCTTGCATCTAAGAGTAGTTATATAAATAATGTGGTTTTCAAAATAGTTGCTCCCCCTCAAAATGTGCATAGAAATTTGAAAATGTTTTGCACATATTAGGAAAAGACTGCACATTGAAATAAATTGATCACGTTTCAAATCTTTGTGGTTTAAAATAGATGCTCCCTCTCAACATGTGCATGGAAAATTTGAAATCGTTTGGCACATGTGGGAGGAAAGCTTGCTAAACACTTATAAAACCAATTATCAAGTTATCAGTTTAAATCCAATTTAAATCACAAATTCTCCCGATCACTTTCCAAATCCTTTGAGAGATGTGATCTCTATTGATTTAAATTAAATTTTGAGAGCTTTTAAGGAGAATAGTGACTTGCTTTGAAAAAACTTTAACGATAAGGATCGATTTTTAGACTTTAAACTCCATTGATTAAACATGCAAGATTGTCTTTTGAAAACATAGCATTAGCAAAGGTTTTGAATTAACTGAATAAAACATTATTCTTTTTATTGTAAACAAGACCTCGCCATTTATGCCAATTATTTGAAAAATGACCTTTCAAAATAACTTTTTAATTGAATAAAATCATTCTCCCCCCAATCAATGACACAAATTGTTGATTGAGATAGAGATTTTGACAGATGATGCTTGTGAGATGATTTACATGAATAATAGAGTACAAGGTATTTTCAAAGCAATTTAGTTTTCATTAGATGGCAAATATTTTTCAGAAGAATCATTAGACGGAAAATATTTGGAAAGAAACATTTGTCTGATGACAAACATTTTTAAGAATCGAGCATGAAATTTGTAAACTAAGATAAAGCATAAAACTCTGTTCTTTACTTATAAAGCGGGTTATTGCACGAAATGACAATAAACCACCATTTTTCTCCATACATTTTTTTTTTTTTTTTAAACAAAAACTATAATACGTGAAAGAGCACATCTAAAACCCGTGAGATGTGTATTGTTGCATGAAACAATAGCACTTTATTATCTGGTCTGAGGAGGTTTTGTTGAATTCAAAACCATAGTGGAGTTAATTGAGATCTCATCCATAGGATTTAAGCACAACAAGATGACATGGCTATGTATTGACCTCATCAGAAATAGAAGTACTCATTTGCTTCTTTGAAGACCGACTTACAAGCTTATCACCCAAAACTAAGCACCTCCGGCCATTACTTATTGAGTATCTTGACCTGCATGATGCGCATGCGCATTGGTTGCCACATACCGGTGTCCTTGGTACCAAAGTCCCATTGATGGTTCCTTGGATGTACCGAAAGACCCGTTTACCGCCTTCAAGGTGCTTTTGGTAGGCTTAGCCGGTATCTAGCACACATGCATACAGCGAAAACAGAATATCAAGTCTACTTGGTGGTACATCAGGGATCCGATCATGTTACGATATTTCGTTTGGTCTACCATGATCCCTGAGTGGTCCTCATCCAGTTTTATACGCTCAATCATGGGAGTGTCAACAGGGTCACTAGAATCAAATCCAATTTTCTTTAAAATCTCATTTGCATATTTAGATTGATTTATAAAAATGCCTCCGGGACTTTGTGAAATTTGTAATCCCAAGAAAAATGACATTTGTCCCATCATTTACATTTGAAATTTAGAACCCATTTCATTTGAAAAACGGTCACACTCATTGGGGTCAGTCGAGGCAAAGATAATATCATCAACATAAATTTGAACGTGAATTAAATGTTTGCCGACTTTCACGGTGAACAATGTTGGATCAACTGCTCCTTCTTGAATCGGTGAGAGAAGAAACTTTGATAGCGTATCATACCATGCCCTTGGAGCTTGCTTTAAACCGTAAGAGCCTTCTTCAAGCGATAGCATGAGTAGGATGCTCGGATTCACAAAGCCTTCAGGTTGGTGACGTAGATGACTTCTTTAAGATCTATTCAGAAATGCCGTCTTTACATCCATCGATGACTACCATGTTCTTACTTGCAGCATTAGCCAAGAAGATTCTTATTGCCTACCGATAAACAGGAGCAAATGAATCTTCAAAGTCAATACCCTCCTCTTGACGGTATCCTTTTGCAACCAATCTAGCCTTGTTCTTTAAAACATCGCCATGCTCATCAAACTTCACTTTGAAGATCCACTTTAGAGCAATGATCATAGCAGTCTGAAGCGGTACTAATTCCCATAATTCTAGTCGATCAAACTCATGAATTTCTTCTTGCATGGCATTGAACCAGCTGTCTTCATTCATGGCAGTTTTAACATCTTTTGGTTCGACCTTAGAGAGTACGGAGTTGAAGAAGCACCATAAAGCGTCAGTTGCAAGTTGTTTCCGTGTAGATACTAGACGAGAGGGGTTTCCAATGATGTTGTCCAATGGATGATCATGAGTCCATTTCCTAAGGTGTTCATGTGGTTGTTGTTGGGGAACTGAAGTTGCTGAGTCGATTTCTCCGGATGAAGATGGTTCTAATGATGATTCAGGAGCAAATATATTTTCAAACGGAGCATCTTCAGGAGTAGCAAAGGGATTAACTTCATCATTGATGCCAAAAACAATTCCATGATGTACATTCGAAGATTAATGATTTGTTGATGAGACAGTGATCGTGACGTTCTTGACTTAATGACATGAGACTGAAGGGTTGACTTCATTCGCAGGGATAGGAGCACCTCGTTGATGGATTGACATTTCATTACATTTGGTTCATAGTGTTCATCAAACATTGGATCAAACATTTCCTTAAATCATCTTGATGGAGGTACATATGTTGGAGAGTTTGGTACAAGGGATGAACCAATGGGACTTGTTTTGAAGTCTTGGTCCAGACTGGATTGTCCAGGAGCCATTGGACCGGTCAGCTCATCAAATGTAACGTGAATTGTTTCCATGATATTTCGGGTTCTTTTGTTGTAGATTCGGTATCCCTTTTTGTTTAGTGCATATCCTACAAATACTCCAATGTCCGCTTTAGCTTTAAGTTTGCCTAAGTCTTGGCCCTCATTAGTTGGATAACACAATGCACCAACATGAGTGTGAATGGGGGATGGATTTTGTGTGGCAGCATCACGGTGGCAATGGCTTCACAGAAACATTGGAACCTTTGAGTAAATCAGCATTGTTCTTGCGGCTTCCACAAGAGTTGATTTCGTCTTTCAACTACACCGTTCGTTGAGGAGTTCGGTGGAACACTTCGATGACTGATTCCAATAATTTCATAAAAGTCACTAAGTTGTTTGTTAACAAACTCAGTTCCATTGTCTGTTCGGATGATTCTGACAGTTTTGTTAAGTCGAACTTGCAGCTGTTTGATGAGTTTGATGATGATCGGTGTTTCATCCTTTGTCCTTAAGAACTTGACCAAGTGAATCTAGAGTAATCATCACCACAACTAACATATTTCTTCCCAAAATATTCTGCTCTCATGGGTCCACATAAATCCATGTGAATTGTATGAAGAACTTCAGTAATTGAGTTTGTAGGTTTGGGTTTATGGGCATACTTCTTGCTTTTTCCCAATTGGCATACTGAACAAAGATGATCCTTTTCATACTTAAGTCTAGGTAAACCTACAACTAAGTCCTTTTGGAGATCATTGATGGTACCGAAGTTCAAGTGATTGAGACGACGATGCCATAACCATGACTTTGTTTTGAAGCCTTTGACAACAAGCAAATTGGAGAAGACTTCATCATATCTTCGATAGAGATGGTGTATAGATTTGAACCATGTTTTCCTCTTAAAAGTTCCTTACCATCAAGTTCTCTAACAAAACAAGTATGTTTTAGAGGCTACTTCTAGATCGAATCACAAATTGACCAACAGAAACAGTTATGACCAAGACCTTCAACATAATATACCCTGGAGATAACACTATCACCAACAACATAATCTCCATAACCCATAATTGCACCAAAATGATCGTTCCGAATCTAACGTCCGATGAATTTGCTCACGAAGTTCATGAGCGTGACCGGTCTCAGTCATATGCTTGGAAACCTTAGTCGGTACCACAGAACGATTTGAATGATCTGCAGTTGAACACAGACAAGAATGGATAACTGGATATTTGGGATCCCCATGCAAGAATGGGTTCCATTTGGTTAGTAACAGTGATTGGAACACCCACATCAGAAATAGAAACATTCATATCAGAAATATAAGCAATGGAATCATTAGGAATAGATCCAGTGCTGGTGTCTGTATTTGATATATTCAAAGTATGTTCACTTCTTAAAGGAATAGTTCTACCAGTAGGCATCCATTTTCTAGTGGGCATTGACTTAGCATATTGAAGACAGAACTGATTAGCCTTATGACCAACAGGTATCCATTGATAACCTATCTTACTAAATGTTCTTCCTGTGGTTTCCACTGTTTTCTAACTTTCTTTCGTCTTTGCCTTTTAGCCTTCTTAGCATGATTTCTAGGATTAACAAGTTTAACTGGGCAATTGATAGCATTAGACAAAACATTCACACCATTCATGATTAACTTACAGAAATGACACATCATTACATGGTTTGCAATAGTATCGAATTTGAATTAATTACATGCGCCTATGGCTAATACTAGAATCAACACGATTCATTTTATTCAACTCAAACATAAAGTTCCTAGGATGGTCTTCTACTCTTTTCCAATGCACATTCTTAGCTTCGAGGTCCCATTCGTTTGGTATTGCCCTGAGGCTTTGACCCGCTTGCTTAATGTCACCGACATCTCTCAGAGTGGAATTATGGGAACATTAGTTGGTTGACTACTTTATTCCCCTGAATAGATGTAAGGATCCGAACTACTAGAAGGCACATTAGTGTTTGCTTTCTTAAAAGTCGGCATGGAATGGTTTGTATGCTTGGCACTAGGCATAGAACAAGGCATCACAACTTTACCTTTTCAGACCTAAGGATTTGGACATGTTGCAATTGACATTCTAGCAGCTCCTGAGATCGCTTGGCCTCGAATGCAAGCAAACCTAATTTCTCTATCAAGAGGCTTATTTATGAAATCCTCTTCAACAATCTCACAGAGACATTCTAGACTATCCTTAAGGTGAGCACAATATGAAAACACAAGTTCATTATTCCTAAGATGAGGAATGTATTTAATAAATATAGTGTATTTGTAGTCGAGGGATGACTTTGAAGCAACATTCTCATTAAAAACAAGTGGCAGCTTCCTTTTTCCCGACTCCTCGATTCTCAATTTCTTTTGTAAAGATTATTTTTTATTGTTTGTCACGAGTGACTTTCATTGAATCATATAACTCTTTAAAGTGTCGTTTAACTTTTTCATTTTCTTCCAGAAAACTCTCGCTTTTGTAAACATTAACTAAGTTTTGAAGATGAAAAGTTTGAGAATACCTGAAATCTAAAGGAGGAGGTATTTGGGAGCCATTCACATTGTTCTTTTCACCCTTTAATTGAGAGATTTGGGCTTTCAACTTTCTGATCGTGGTAACAATGAGCTTAATCTGTTCATCACGTTTGTTAATTTCAAAATCGCATCAAACTCGAACATCCGAGGATGTCTTGATATTTGAGGTTTTAACATTTTCTTTAAGATGTTGATATTTTAGTTGTAAATCAAAATGTTCAACTTCTAGTTTAGAAAAGATGCTTTACCAAATTATCGTGATCATCTCTTCAATTTTTCTTCTAAGTTTGAATTTTGTTTTCAAGCTCAATGACACGATCATGGAGACTTTCAAAGCAACAGATAATTCATGAAATTGAGAAGCATTAATGGAGGATTTGTAGTAGTAAAACACATCTTGAGTAATACATCGTAAATAAGATTCTCATTCAGTGTATGCAAGTTCTTCCTCTCAATCTCATTATATTTTAATTCATGCTCATAGTCACTAACCTCAACTATCATTGCATCAAATTCCTTTTCCATTTCTTTAATATCGAGTCCATCCCTTTTTTAAGACTCTCAAATTGATCTTTTAGTTGTTTAAAGAAAGGCATGACCTCAGTTAAATAGCATTCTTTAGTTTGCTCAAAACCCTTTCCCTTCGCCATACTCCCAAAGGTGTGATCCCTTACAAGTTTTCTCAAAATCAACAAATAGTTGAAAAGATAACATATTGACTTATTAAGGTCTTGCTTTTAGTGGCAATAGTTCTAGGAACTAAATGCATTGGTGTATTAGAGGATACACACGCAGGGCATTTTCCTAAGTGGGAGGGTTTGTACAACAAGATTTTCGCTTTTGCTTTTCCATATCCTTTTCCAGAAAACTTGTTCTGGGTTAACAATGTCGAGGCTTAAACATGTTAAGGAAATCCAATTTTCCTTTTGTAATCATGGGGTTTGATGGTTATGTTTTTCTCTTTACATTTAGGGTCATTAGTTTTTATTCATTTTCTCCTAGTGACTTCATCATTTCTTATCTTCCTCAGCACTCAGCTAACTAGGTTTTCGCCTAGGCTTAGGATTTCATTACCATCATAAATTACCTTATGAGCATTTCTAGCCTTTTTAATGACCTCTGGATTTGGTTCCTCAAAGGGGAATACTATGCTTATCACTCAAAACTATGTGCTTAGTGATCAAGTGAAAGTCCGAATGGTATTCCTTGTATGCATAACTTATTTTCAAGTTTGTTTTTCAAAGTTTTTAGATTGGAAAACTCATTCAAAAGTTTTGATTCCTTAGCATTGAATTCTTGCTTAAGCATTTTAACATTTTCTTGAAGTTCTTGTTTTGCTTAGCGCTTTTAGAAAGCTTTTCTTGTAAGGAGTTTAACTTTGTTTTAATACTTCTCTAAAGTTACTTTTTCTAATAATTGTACGCATTTGTTCATCCATTTCCCTACTACGGGTGGTCAACTCAAATATAGCACGTTGTTCATAAATAGCAACACGTTCTTTATAGGCATTAAGTTCGTAGATAACAATATCGGGGCACATGCAGGTATTCATCAAAAACATAGTCATCATTGATCGCAAGATGCATCACTTGGCACTACCTCACTTTCACTTTGTTTCACATATTGATCATATGGGACAACATTGATATTACCCATATTTTCAATATTTGACTCAATAGTTTCAGCTGATTGTACTTTGTCATGCATTTTTGCACATCAAGATCATCGATAGTTTTAATACTTCAAAATGAGTTTGTCTTTGGATGGAATTTGTGGTGATGAAGAGACTTTAGGAGGAACCATTGGAGAAATGCTAGCCATGAAAATGGTTTGTACAGTAGGTTCATCATCAACGCCGAGTCGTATGCATCACAATCACTTGAAAGGCATTCTCGATGATTGTGGCCTATCTCCCGAATAGGCCGCTCATCCACATCTCAGATCATATGTCTTGGCATTTCCTCAGAAGAAACAACAACTCCTCTTCATCCAAAGTCGCACCATTATCCCGAGCTTGCACAAGCAACATCTTATCCCTCAAGTACTCAGATTCGAGGCGCTGGAGATGTGCGCCCTTGCAATGTGTCCATCACCACCAATTGTAACATTTGACTAGTTTTGCTTGTCCTTGATTTGGATCCTTCCACCATTCTCGATTTACACGACCTCCGCTTACTCCATACATAACCTCGCTCCACCCATCCCTTGTTCATATCGTTTACCTTGAACCTGTTGCACCATAATTTTTCCATCTCCGACAAGAGCTTGATTGTGAAGATTGGATGCTGATCTCATTGTTAGTGAAGATGTTGGTATGTGGATAAGGGTCAAGTTTTGTTTAACCATAAGAGCTAGTTGATTAATGAAGTGTCCCACGGCCGCATCAGCATCACTTGTTTGAACCAGATCGGGAATGAGTTTGAGGAGCCATCACCCATGGGTATAACTTGTGAAGCTTTAGTGGTAATCCAATGTTTGAGTAGAAGGCAGTTGAATCATTTGATGAGCTTGTCTCTCCTGGTTGGTTTTGAACTGATCAAGAATCCTTTTTTCAAACATAGCATGTCTCTCATTCTCAAGAAGGAAGGCATAGAGTTGCTCATAGTTTGTATTCTTCAATCCTTTGGTTAGTTTCACAGAGGTGACAAACTTGTGCCATTCGGGATTCATGTTGTTCACAAACTTTGAGTTCAAATGAATGTTTACATAGTCATTCTCGATGTTCCTCATGTCATTAACAAGCTTATGAATCTTCAATAGTACTCATAGACACTCTCATCCGGTTTCATCTTGAAGTGCTCAAATTCATCATAGATTGTGATTCTCTGCCTTCCATAGTTAATTCGTAACCCGAGAGAAGCATCTTGACATTATCCCATACCTTTGCTTCGGTTGTGATTGATAAGCTTGTAGATGTTTTGGAAGACCTTGAAGTATAATGTTAGAAGCCCTGATATATGCATCAAATCTCTTTTTCTCCTTATCATTGAGCTCATCATACATTTTTGGTCTGTCTAATCCATAGATCATAGTTCCATCTCACTGTGATCAATTAAGTCTCTAGTAGTCTCAACCTGATAAGGTCCTTCATCAATTGATTTGAGAATGTTGACACCATTTTCCTTTCCAAACAAGACAATCGGATTCTTGAGCTCAATGAGTCATAATCGCTCATCAAGCATAGGTGGACGATATCCCCTGCCGCTTGAACGCCCCGCCTACGAAGAAACAATAGTAGGAACGATGTTTGCCATGATTACAAGTTCTACGGGATTTACTATTTTTGATTAAACCGAAATTGATTCTTTCACGGGATTTTACTAAACCAAAAGAACAACCGTAAGAATGTATCTCGAAGAAGTAACAAGTCTAAATAGACAACTAGCTAAACACTCAACTCGCTTAGTTATCAACTCGCTAAACAACCAACTTCAACAAAGAATCGCTAAGGAATCAATTCGCTAAATAGCCAAGTCGCATTAGTATCAACTCGCAACATAATCAACTCGCTTAATGAAACAAGTCGCTAAATAGCCAACTCGCTTTAGTATCAACTCACAACCCAATCAACTCGCTTAATGAAACAAGTCGCTTAATAATCAACCGCTTAATAGCAAGTCGCAAACAGACACAACTCGCTTTACCACCACCCCTTAAAAGCTTAACTCGCTAAATAGCCAAGTCGCATATATCAACTCATCCAAGAACAAAGCAACTCGCTTTGAAGAAACTCAAGTCCAGACTCAACTCAAATAGTACAAAGTTCACAAATAACCACTTTATCAATCAAAAACAACCAAACCACAATAATTTAAGCCTTCCAATTCAAAACATAAACACATATGATGATCCTAAACACAAAAGTACAAGCAAAATTCAAACTTTAACACTAGAATTTGTCCAATGATTCAAACTTCTCTAAACCCTTAATCCCCAAAAACCTTATGAAATCCACCAAAACAAAGAGCATGAAAGATGAGGATCAAATCATGGCTCTTGATACCAATTGTAGGATATAGGATTTCACAAACACATTAAACCATAAACCATGGGGCATTAACAAAGTTTAGAGAGAGAAAGTTCTAGAGAGAGAAAGGGAAGAGAGTTGGGAACTATGTGAAACAAAGAAAATGGTATTAGTTTCCAACCTCTACCTTGGAAGGTAGAGGGTATTTATAGTTTCTTACAAACAAACGCCACCTACGGGCTGATCGCATACAATGTAAAGACTGGTCCGTCCTCACGGTGTGTTACAAAACAAACTACTTAATAATATAACCGTATTTACTATGAGCTTTCTAATGAATACATATACTTGAGGTGACCGACTCTTTAATGACTGAATTTTCTAATTCCTAACACATTGGATAAAAAAATTTCTTCAAATCATCTTCTGTAGGTGGTACATAAGGAGTTGCTGGTGAGGGATTTTGTAAAAGAGTAGAGCTGATGGGACTACTTGATGAAGGTTGTGATGCGGTCCGTGAATCGGATTGTCCCGAGCCATTTGATCGGTCACCATCGAACGTAACTAGAATTGTTTCCATGATATTTCGGGTTCTTTTGTTGTAGATTCTATATCCTTTTCTATTTGGTGCATATCCTACAAATACTCCAATGTCCGCTTTAGCTTTCAGTTTACCTAAATCTCGACCCTCATTAGTTGGATAATACAACGCACCAAACACACGAAGGAATGACATATCAGTTTTTGATTATGGACAAGTTCATATGGAGTTTTTCCATGAGTTGTGTGAATTAGGGATCCATTTTGAGTGTAGCATGCAGTGGCAATGGCTTCAGACCAGAGAAACGTTGGAACCTCTGAGTAAATTAGCATTGTTCTTGCGGCTTCCACAAGAGTTCGATTTCGTCTTTCAACTACACCGTTCTGTTGAGGAGTTCGTGAAACACTTCTTTGATGACTGATTCCAACACTTTCATAAAACTCACTAAGTTCTTTGTTAACAAACTCTGTTCCATTGTCTGTTCGGATGATTCTTACAATCTTGTTAAGTCGAACTCTGCAAATGCTTTGATAAGTTTAATGATGACGCCTCGAGTTTCATCCTTTGTCCTCAAGAACTTAACCCAAGTGAATCGAGAGTAGTCATCAACCACAACTAACACATATTTCTTTCCATTAATAGTCCGACTCTCATGGGTCCATATAAATCCATGTGAATGGTATGAAGAACTTCCATAACGGTTTGTAGGTTTGGGTTTGGGCATACTTTGCTTTTTCCCAATTGGCATGCCGAACAAAGATGATCTTTTTCATACTTTAATCTAGGTAAGCCTCTTACTAAGTCCTTTTCTGAAAGATCATTTATGGTGCCGAAGTTTAAATGATTGAGACGACGATGCCATAACCATGACTTTGTTTTCGAAGCCTTTGACAACAAGAAAATTGAAGAAGACTTCATCATATCTTCGATAGAGATGGTGTATAGGTTTGAACCACGTGTTCCTCTTAAAAGTTTCCAGCGCCATCAAGTTCTCTAACCAAACAAGTATGTTTTCAAGGCCACTTCTAGATCGAATCATGAATGACCAACAGAAAATAAGTTATGACCAAGACCTTCAACGTAATATACCCTGGAGATTACACTATCACCAACAACATAGTCTCCATAACCCATAATTGCACCAAAATGATCGTTCCCGAATCTAACAGTCTCGATGAATTTACTCACGAAGTTCATGAGCCATGACCGGTCTCTATTCATATGCTTGGAACAGTCTCGAGTCCAAAACCACGTAACGATTTGAACGATCCATTGAACACGACAAGAATGGATAACTGAATAATTGGGATCCCCATGCAAGAATGGGTTCCATTTGGTTAGTAACAATGATTGGAACACCCACATCGAAGTAGATACAATGGAATCATCGGGATTGATGCAAGTGCATGCATTAGACCTATTCAAAGTATGTTCACTCCTTAAAGGAATAGTTCTACCAGTAGGCATCCATTTCCTAATGGGTATTGATCTGGATAATTTAGGGCACAATACATTAAGATTAAATTTGTGTCCAGAGGTATCCACGATAACCTACATTAATAAATTTTCTTCCTGTAGGTTTCCAATGTTTTCTAATCTTCTTCACCTTTGCTTTCATCCTTCAGCTCGATTTTTGCATTAACAGTTTTAACTGGGTATTTAACAGCATTAATCAAATCATTCACACCACATACATGATTAGTAAAGAAAACCAAGCAATCATCATTACATGTTTTGCCAAAGTAGCGAATTCAATTAATTACAGACGCTTATAGCTAATATACTAGAATCAACACGATTCGTTTTATTCAACTCAAACTTAATGTTCCTATGGTGGTCTTCTACTCTCTTCCATTGCACATTCTTAGCTTGCGAGGTCCTATCTTGCTTTGTATTGCCTGGAGGCTTTGACCCGCTTGCTTTTGTGTCACTGATTACTCCTGTAGAGGGAATTATGGGAACATTAGTTGGTTGGACTACCTTTTGCATTCCTGAACTAGAAGTGCAGGGATCTGAACTACTTGAAGGCACTTTAGAGTTCACTTTCTTAATACTGGGCATGGAATGGGTTGCACACTTAGCACTAGGCATAGAACAAGGCATCACAGCTTTATCTTTCTCACATAAGGACTTAGGACATGTTGCTCTTGAATATTCTAACAACTCCTAAGATCGTTTGGCCTGAATGCAAGCAAACCTAATTTCACTGTCAAGTGGCTTATTTATGAAATCCTCTTCTACAATCTCACGGAGACATTCTAGACTATCCTTAAGGTGAGCGAAATAGTTATGAAACACAAATTCGTTATTTCTAAGATGAGGAGGATTGTATTTAACAGTCACAGTATATTTAGAGTCTGCAGATGACTTTGATGTAACATTCTCATTAAAGACAAGTGGCATTTTGCCTTTTACCTGACTCCTTAGATTCTCAACTTCCTTTTGTAAAGACGTTATTTTTTTGTTGTTCTTGTCACGAGTGACTTTCATTTAATCATATAACTCTTTAAAGTGTCGTTTAACTTTTTCATTTTCTTCTAGAAAACTCTCATTTTCCTTTTGTAAAGCATTAAACAAGTTTTGAAGATGAAAAGTTTGAGAAAACTGAGAATCTAAAGGAGGAGGCATTTGGGAGCCAGTCACATTGTTCTTTTCACCCTTTAATTGTGAAATTTGGACTTTCAACTTTCTGATCGTGTTACAATGAGCTTGAATCGTTCGTCACGCTTTGTTTATTTCAAATACTGCATCAAACTCTGGAACATTTGAGGATGTCTTGATGTTTGAGGTTTTGAGATTTTCTTTGAGATGTTGATATTTTAGTTGCAAATCAAAATGTTCAACTTCTAGCTTAGAAAGATGTTTTACCAAATTATCGCGGATCATCCCGATCAATTTTTCATTTAGTTCGAAGTTTTGTTTTCAAGCTCAATGACACGATCATGGGAAACTTTCAAAGAAACAAATAATTCATGAAATTGAGAAGCATTAATAGAGTGCTTAGTAACAGTATAAAACACATCTTGAGCCACACAACTCAATACTAAGTTCTCATTTAAGATATGCAGATTCTTCCTTTCAATTTCAATATATTTAAGATCCTGTTCATAATCATTGACCTCAACTATCATTGCATCAAATTCCCTTTCCATTTCTTTAATATCTAAGTCTATCCCTTTTTGAAGACTCTCAAATTGACCTTTTAATTGTTTAAAGAAAGGCATGACCTCAGTTAAATAGCATTCTTTAGTTTGCTCAAAACCCTCTCCCCTTCAGTTATCCCAGTAGGTGTGATCCTTTTCTTACATGTCTTCTCAAAATCAACAAATAGATGATAAACAAACATACATGCCGATTAAGGTCTTTCTCTTAGTGGGAAGAGTTCTAGGAACTAAATGCATTGGTGTATTCGGAGGATACACGCTGTCGGAGGCATTTTCCTAAGGGGAGTGTTTGTTTTAACAATTGCATTAGCTTTTTGCATATCTATGTCCTTTTTCCAAAAAACTTGTTCTGGGTTAATAAAGTTTGAGGCTTAAATTTGCTCAGGGAAATCCAATTTTCTTTAGTGTAATCATGGGGTTTGAACGTTATGTTTTGTTTCTTTTCACACTCGGATCTTTTAGCTTTTATTCATTTTCCCTAATGACTTCATCTAATTTCCTATCTTCCTCAAGGCACTCGTGGCAACTAGGTTTCTGCCTAGGCTTAAGGATTTCATTACCATCATATATTACTTTCTGAGCTTCTCTAGCCACTTTACCATATCCAGATTGGGTTCCTTAACTAGGGGAATGCTATGCTTATCGCTAAAACTCTATGCTTAGTGATCATGTGAGCAATTCCAATGGTATTCCCTTTACGTACAACTTGTTTTCAAGCTTGTTTTTCAAAGTTTTTAGATTAGAAAAATCATTTAAAAGTTTTGATTCCTTAGCATTGAATTCTTGTTTAAGCACTTTAACATTATCTTGAAGTTCTTGTTTTTGCTAACAGAAAGCTTTTCTTGTAAGGAGTTTAACTCTTGTTTTAACACTTTCTTCTAAAATTACTTTTCTAATAATTGTACGCATTTGGTCATCCATTTCCCCTACCACGGGTAGTTAACTCAAACTTAGCACGTTGTTCATAAATAGAAACTTGTTCCTTATAGGCATTTAGTTCAGAGATAACAGAATCATCAGGGGCACATGGAGTGTATTCATCAAAAACATAGTCATCATTGACTGCAGAGGATGCATCACTTGGTACAATTTCACATTCATTTTGCATCACATATTGATCATATAGGACAATATTACTATTACCCACATTATCCATATCTGATTCATTAGTTACATGTGATTGTACTTTGTTATGCATCTCTTGCTCATCAACTTCATCGAGATAGTTTTAATACCTCGAGATGATTGATTGGAAGGACCATCTTGTGGTGATGAAACCTTTGGAGAGACCATTGGTGAAATACTAGCCATGAAGATTGTCTGGGCAGTAGGTTCATCATAGACATCAGAGTCAAATGCATCACAGTCAGCAACTTGAAAGGCATTTTGATGATTGTGACCTATTTCCTGAATTGGTCTGCTCATCCACATCATCATCATAGGTTTTGCATTTCCTCAGAAGAAACAGAACTCTTCTTCATCCAAACCGCTCCACTGTCCCGAGCTTGCACCAGCAAAGATCTTGTCCCCTAAGTACTGCATTTTGAGGGCGCTTGGAGATGTGCAGCCTCTGCAATGTGTTCATCACCACCACAGTTGTAGCACTTGATTGGCTTTCCTTGTCCTTGATTTGCATTCCTCCCACGATTCTGATTAGCCACATAACCTCCACCTCCTCAGTATTACCATAACTCCGCTTCCAAGCATCCTTGTTCATACCGCCTTCCTTGCACATTCTCGCACCACTACTTCTTACCATCTCTGACATTAGCTTGATTGTGTGGATTGGATGCTGTTCTAAGGTTATTGTTGGTGTGTGGAGTGGAATTCATATTTTGACTAACCATGAGAGACAGCTGATTGATGAAGTTTTCCATGAGTGTGTTTGAGTCTAGAGGCTTATATGTTGGATCAGGAATGAGCTTGTAATTAATATTTCCCGTGGGTATGACTTGAGAAGCTTTGGTGGTAATTCCTACATTGGTTTAAAAGGATGTTGAATCATTTGACGAACTTGTTTCTCCCTGTTTAGATTTGAACTGTTCAAGAATCATTCGTTCAAACATAGCATGTCTCTCTCATTCTCAAGCAGGAATGCATATAATTACTCATAGTTAGTGTTCCTCAAACCCTTAGTTAACTTGACTGAAGTGAAAATTTTGTGCCATTCGGGATTCATATTGTTCACAAACTTTGAGTTTAGCTGAATATTTGGCATAGTCATTTTGATATTCCTTATGTCATTCACAAGCTTGTGGAACCTCACGTAATACTCAGTGACACTTTCCCCTGGTATCATCTTAAAGTGCTCAAAGTCATCATACAGTTGTGATTCTATGTCTTCTTTAGTTAATTCAGAACCAAAGAGAAGCATCTTGACATTGTCCCAAACTACCTTGGCTTCAGTGTTGTGATTGATTAACTTGTAGATGTCTTTTGGAAGACCCTGAAGTATAATGTTTGAAGCCCTAATATCAGCATCATATCTCTTTTTCTCCTTATCACTGAGCTCATCATACGCCTTGGTCCGTCCAATCCTAAGATCATTGTTCCATCCGCAGTAGCCAAGTATGTATCTTGTAGTCTCAATCTGATAAGGTCCTTCATCAATTGATTTGAGAATGTTAACCCCATTTTCCTTTCCCAAACAAGTACAACCTAATAAGTTGAGCGCATGAGTCATAATCGCTGGCCTCAAGCATAGGTGGACGAGTATCTCGATCCAACTGCTTGAACGCCCCATCACGAGAAACGATAGTAGGTACATTGCTAGACATGATTACAAGTTCTACGGGATTTTATTATTCTTTGATTAAACCGGGAAATTGATTCTTTCACTGGATTTTACTAAACCAAAAGAAAAACAGTAAAAATGTAGCACAAAGAAGTGACAAGTCTCAATAGACAAGTAGCTAAACAAATAACTCGCTTTGGTATCAACTAGCTAAACAGTCAACTCGCTTCAAAGACAACTCGCTTAAAACTCAATTCGCTTAAAGAAACAACTCGCTTAGAATCCAAGTCGCATAAGGAGTCAACTCGCTAAATAGCCAAGTCGCATACAGAGACAACTCGCTTAACAACCAAGTCGCATAAACCAACTCGCTGCCAATACAACTAGCTTAATAGCCAAGTCGCTTTAGAACTCAAGTCGCTTAAAGAATCAACTCGCTTAATAGCCAAGTCGCATGAACCAACTCGCTTCCAATAACAAAGCAACTCGCTTCTTACAAACGCAACACCGTGGCTCAACTCGCTTCGTACAATATTTAAAAACACCCACTTTATCAATCAAAAACAGCCAAACCACAATGATTCAAGCCTTCCAATTCATAACCTAAACACATATGATGATCCTAAACACAAAAGTACAATCAAAATTCAAACTTTAACACTAGAAATTGACCAAATGATTAAAACTCTCCTAAACACTTATAACCCCAAAAACCATATGAAATCCACCAAAACAAAGAGCTTGAAAGATGAGTGATCAAACCATGGCTCTTGATACCAATTGTAACTTATAGGATTTCACAAACACATCAAACCATAATCACATGAGGCGTATACAAATGTTTAGAGAGAGAAAGGGAAGAGAGTTGGGAACTATGTGAAACAAAGAAAAATGGTATTGAAGCTCCAACCCTCTACCTTAGGAGGTAGAGGGTATTTATAGTTTTCTTACAAGACTCGCCTCCTACGGGCTCGTGGATCGAGCATACAATGGGTAAAGACCGTCCCGTCCTCCACTGTTACTTAACTAAATAATAACTAATATTAAATGACTACGACTATGAGCTTTCTAACGATTACATATACTTGAGGTGACCGACACTTTAATGACTGGATTTTCTAAATCCTAACACTTTCTCTCTCTAAACTCTCTCCTAGTTCGAACCATATTATTTATGTTTGTGTGTTTATGATAACCAATAGGTTACAATCATCATTACTTAATAGAAGTATCCAGTAACAACAAGGTGACCTTAATGCCAGATTCATTAACGACAGGTAACAGTAAGCATAAAACTTTTGAAATCTACTGATTAGACAATTATCGATAAAACACCAATGATCTTGCTCAATACATTCTAAAAATCGATGCACTAATCAATAGTATGGTTTTAGCTCAGGAACAATATCAACCAGCTTATTAATAGATGCAAGAAACCAGCAACAGCTCAAAAAGTATTGATCCATTAAAACAATGCATGGTACAATGCTCTAACCTTTTTGCCACATTACAAGCTTGTAACCAATTATGGCATGTTAGATGAGTAATGCAACAAAGTTGTGTTATGTGTGTTGTCATATTCAGTCTCACAAAAGGCCCGATCATCAATATAGTGCGTTCCACCAAAGAAAGATGTGAAACTGAAGAGAATGTTGTGACAAGTAATTTGCTACAAATTATTTTTTTGCACCATCCTCTTTTGTTTCCCATCTTTCTTTGTGAGTTGCACTCTATTATTGATCAGGGCCCTTTGTGAAACTGGAACCGAAAATATGCAAAAGCAAGCAGTTCGTGCAATAAAAAACCTGCAACTTGCATAGTTTTGTTGCTGAAATTTTGATGTTACTTTCTAAATACATAGCGTTTAAACCTTTTTTACCCGAATATGTAAATGAACACTATTGTAATTGCTATTAGCAATACATCAAAAGGTTTAGTAAATATTTTAAAAAATTTCTTGCTTCTTATTGCTTTTGCACTCATTTTTCTAACCCATTCGCAATATACAAAATTATTCTTTGTCAATATACAAAATTAGATAAATTTTCGAAAAAAAAGTAATTAGCTTTACTTCTCAAAATAGGGGTACATTTATCACTATTGTCGTTGTTGTCATTTTTAATAGGCTTTAGAGGAAAGGAAGTCCAAAGTTCGATAAATCATTAAGGTGGACGATTATGATGTTGTTGATATTTTCGAGGATCACATTGATTATGACTAAATGAAAAACTATTTATGTTGATGAAAAAACAAAACAATTTTCAGAACAAGTTACAAAAACGATGCTAAATGTATTTTGATAATAATAATAAAAGAAAAATGACCATTCTTTTATAGTTGTTCAGATTTAGATTATGAAAAAGAGAGTATCATTGATAAAATGGATTTACGCAAAGGAAAATGGGTAGTATAGAGGATGTGTTGAAATTTTTTTATGCAAATTCTTTTAGCACATTTTCTTTTGTCCATTTTATCACCTATATTTCCTTTTACATAATCTTCATCTGAACTACTGTCAAAAAATGAATTAGCTCTCTTTGTCTCAAAGATGATATACACTGACCATTAACATCATCATTATCGTTTCTTTTAATTTCATCTGAAACACATTTTCTTTTTGAGCAAGAAACTTTCACTTTATCGCATTCAAAATGGTCATTCTCTTCATTAGCATCATCATTACCATTTATCTCAATGATGTATTAAACCTAGAAAACTATTGTTAAAATCGCTTAGGTAACTACTACTAAAACTTTTACTATAGCGAGACACTAATGACGATTGACCATTAAAAAATTTGAGCATTTACATAGGTTGCTACTTTGAGCTACCCTCGAAAACCTATAAGTATGCCCATGTAATGCCAACAGATTTCAGTAAGACTTGCATGCTTACAACGATGGCATATCAATAGGCTTTCAAGGAGAAGTCCAAAGTACCAATTTATGTATTAGCTTGCCGCAAATATGTATTAGTTACCTATATTACTTTGTAGGTAAATGGTATAACTTCATAATTCTTATTGGAATTTAGAAAATGGCCTTTAACACTGCTAAAGTTATGTTTTTTTGAATTCTGTTTTGACTTGCGAGCTTAAACCATCCCTCTGCGAACTGATGTGTGTAAACTTGATGCCAAAATCGACCAGTTAGGCAATTGGATAATGGTGTCATCGATTAGAGTCTTTCGACTCTAAAGTCCATTGAGTTCTTCTTTTGCTAATATTGACATATGAAGTTCATTATAACGGCCTGATCTGAGCTTCCCCTCGAATACCTTTTGTTATCTCAATGGTCTAGCAATACGTCTGGTGCAGACCTTTGCCCAAAGAGTACTGAAATGGCCAAAGGTATTTGAGGGGGACCTCAGAGTGGTCATGTATGTTGACATTTTTCTATTATAGTTTTTTAATGAAATCAGTCAGTATCTGAAAACAAGATCATTGAACCACACAAGTAACAAACAATATTCAAAATTCCTCATACCGATAAAAAAAATACAATACATGTTTACCAAATAATTTTTATGGTTACAAATGTTTCAACTCTTTTTATGAATCCACAAAATCTAATGTTTTACACATGAAACAGGCTACACGGATTCATGTTGAAGGGAAACGACGTCATATTAATGCTGTCAAAAACGAGTTCATTTCAGCACATTTATTACAACAGAAAAGCAAATATTAGTATTATTAAGGGGTCATGCTAATGCAACACCCCATTAGGGGGTGTTTGTACTTTGTTGGTGGTGAGCTAGCTAGTGGTGGCAGGGGGTACTTTTGTGTTTTTTTTATTTCCGTGCCAAGTTTTTTTTACAAGTTTTTTACATTTTTTTACATGTTTATTTTTTTATAACCTTTTTTAACTTTTTTTATAACTTTTATAAATTATTTTAAGTTTTTCTTTTATAACTTTAAAAAAAAACGTAGTCGGAAAATTTTGAGGCTTCGGATTCGAAGTTGCAAAGTGAGATTTTATCTCACTTTACCGCCCATTCGGTTTCGGTTATCATCATCTCCTTAAAACTTTAAGGCTCAATTTTGAAGGTTGCAGAGTGAGATTTTATCTCACTTTACCGTTCATTCGGTTTCGGTTATCATCATCACCTCGTCTCAAACTGCAGCAAGTCTCACAAGTTCAAAATTTTACACGTTTTCATTGTGTAAAAGGTTGTAAAAGTTTTGATTGTGGTAAGTAAGATTCTCAAACTGCAGAAGTTCACAAGAAAGCAAACTGCAGAAGTTCACGAGAAAGCAAAACTGCATAGAATTTCACAGTTCACTTCCTTATAATGCCACAAGAAAGCAACAACACAAGAAACAAGCAACAACATAACCAGCAAGTCTCACAGACAACCAACAAGAAACAACATAACCAAGCAAGTCTCACAGACAACCAACAAGAAACAACATAACCAACAAGTCTCACAGACCACCAACAAGCAACAACAAAGAAGAAGTCTCACAATTCACCAACAAGCAACAACATAACCAGCAAGTCTCAGACCACCAAAAAGCAACAACACAACCATGTCTAGTTCACCATTTGACACACAAGAGGTAAAAAACATATCGAGATATTAATAGGATCAGATTATTAGCTTTTTATCTTGTTGGCTGCAAATTCGAATGTTGCAAAGTGAGATAGAAACTCACTTTACCGTCCATTCAGTTATGCCACGCCAAAACTCTAAGCTTTTTTTATATAAAAATCATCATCGCCTATCTTTTGAACAAACTGCTTATTTCAAAAAATCTGCTTAAGCATCCATTCAAGAAGGTTGCAAACTGCTATTAACAAACTGCTTATTTCATTGAAGGTTGCAAAGTAAGATAGAAACTCACTTTACCATCCATTCAAGAAACCAAAGAAACATATTCGCTAAGCAGCTTCAAGAAACCATCATCAATCAAGTATAGTTGTGTCGGTTTCTTTGGTTTCAAAACTGCTTAAGCATCACACCAAACAAGAACAAACCAAAGAAACATCACCAGCTAGCTCAGACTACCAACAAGTACAAACAATCACATATCAAAACAAATCACCACAAGACCACAGAAACATCCCCACATCACCACAACAAGTCACAGATCTAAACATTTTTTTAGATCTAAACAAATAATCATAGATCAAAACCACCAAACAAGTCACAGTTTCAAGATCGAAACAATTTTTATTAGATCTAAAATATTTTTTCAAGATCTAAACATTTTTTTTAGATCTAAAATATTTTTTCGAGATGTAAACATTTTTTTTAGATCTAAACAAATCACCACAACACCACAGAAACCACAACATCACCACAACGAAAAACCCAAAACAAGTCAGAGTTTAAAGATCGAAACAATTTTTTATTAGATCTAAAATATTTTTCAAGATCTAAACATTTTTTTAGATCTAAAATATTTTTTCAAGATGTAAACATTTTTTTACATCTAAACAAATCACCACAAGACCACAGAAACATCACCACAACACCACAGAAACCACAACATCACCACAACGAAACCACCAAAACAAGTCAGAGTTTAAAGATCGAAACAATTGTTTTTTAGATCTAAAATATTTTTCAAGATCTGAACATTTTTTTAGATCTAAACAAATAATCACATATCAAAACCACCAAAACAAGTCAGAGTTTAAAGATCGGAATATTTTTTTTAGATCTAAACAAATCACAGAAACCACAACGAAACCACCAAACATCACCACATCACCACAGAAACCACAACATCACAACATCAACACTCTCTTTTTTAGATCTAAAATAGAGAGAGAGAGATTAAAGAGAGAGAGATTAAAGAGAGAGAGAGAGAGAGAGAGAGAGAGAGAGAGAGAGAGAGAGAGAGAGTTTTGAGTGTGTGTGTGAGAGAGAGAGTGAGACAAATGAGAGAGTGAGAGAATGAGACGATAATACGAGGGCTGGGCGGTAAACGGGGGTCACGTGGTTTTATAAATAAAACGTTGCTTAATTTTTATTTTTATTTTATTTTATTTTTCTTTTTGAAAAAGTAAGTGAATGTATAGATAATCTTTTTTTTGAAAAGTAAAGAAGAATGAATAATCATAAAAGCATAAATTGTAATAATTTGTAAAAGCCCATAATTTGTAATAATTTTTTTTTCAAAAGTTGTAAAATTTGTAATAATTTGTAATTTGTAAAAGTATAATTTGTATAATTTGTAATTTGTAATAAAAGTATATAATTAGGAAAAAAAGATTGAAAAAAAGTCAAGAAAAATGAAGGGTAAGTATAAAAGTAAAAGTTTTTCAAAAGTTGTAATAAAATATAAGTTGTTAAATAAAAAGTTGTAAAAAAATGTATAAAAGTTATAAATTATAAAAGTTGTATTTTTTATTTTTTTAGGTGTTCCCTGATGACGATGTTCTAACTAATTGGGTGCAAACTATTGCTCAATTGATCGG
>OU343217.1:110664024-110751267 GCA_910596185.1 Chrysanthemum makinoi
TCGGTTCACCATTTTGTGCTGTGTTAGAAGACTAAAGACGAGTTGCATGTCGATTATCAAAGACTTCTTATACGGGCATTTATCAACCAGTTAATGAGTTTAAAGAGCACTAATTGGGGGAGGTGAAATGCCGTTAATCCCTAATTAGACTTGCTGGCGTTCTTCTTGACAAGTTGATTACTCATGAGATACATCGAGTTCAGTGTTCTTCATGGAATTTCATTGAGCGATAAGATGTTGTTGATTACAAGTGTCAAAACCGGCAAGGGGAAGGATACTGCATCTAAACACAAAGCGAGTAAACTTGATGAGCTTAATACTTCTAAATAATTGAAGATATCGAAGACAAATGTTATTACCGCGAGAAACTCAGTTTGACTCATGGCGAGTAAACTTGATGAACTTAACTTCTAAGTGATTGAAGATATCAGGGAAAACAAATGTCATATTTGCCGAGGAGAAACTCAAGGTTTTACTCATCAGTGTTCTTATTCCAACGTCGTGGGGAAGTGATGTAAATGAAAGTGCGATAAAAGAGTATTTGGTGTGTGTGATGATCTCGATGTTATCGTAATCATCGAGGGGAGAATTGTGTACATTGGGGCTGTTTGTCACCAAGAGGGCTTAATCGGTGATTGAGATATAATCACTTATTCGGAGTTGACATCCGGTTGTCATCCGCAGAGATAATCGATGATTGGCACCTTCTCATGTTATCGGTTATTGTTCTCTCTTTGGGGAATGTGTTATTCCGGGTCCTTGAGCTTCATTACGGTCATCGGGGAAAGCCATTGTTACCACAAACATTGGGGAGGTGTTTTCATTCCCATGATGTGTGTGATGGGAGAGCTCTTGGGTATTGGTGTGGGTTCTTGAGCTTCATACACGATCATCCGGGAAGAAAAATGTGAACATGGGAAGGTGTTTTCATCCCCCTCATGATGTGTTTGGGAAGTTCTTGAGCATTATACAAAGAGGTTGTGCATCATTTCAACTACTTGGGGGTCTCTTGACACCTTTTGGAATGGATCGCTTCGGACTTGGTGGAATGGAAATTTGAGAAGATTATGTGTGGGATGATCGTGTTTGTTCTTCTTGTTGATGATATAACCTCGAACAAAGAATCACGGTGATTATTCTTGAAAGGAGCAGCGGGATTTATGATAATGGTGTGCTTCTCTGCGTACTTTTGGCTAGGCATGAAATAGAGCGAATCTGCTCAGCTAAAGGATTTTCGGTTTGGGGGGAAGCTGCCAAAGTCTCTCTTTCAGATGGTTCAATTTCTTTCTTCTGACTTCAAGAGCCACGAAAGCTTTGGTGGTGAATGTTTAAGAGTTGATGACTTCTATCTTCTCGACGTCTTTCTTCGATTTCCTTATCATTTTCGTAACATCATCTTCTTTTTACTATCATCTTCTACTATCTTTGTATATATTTATCAGAAAAACAAAATACAAAAATATAAAACCAACAAAAAAGAAAATAGAAAAATATAAAACCTTCAAAAATCCATAAAAATCAGAAAAATTTCAAAAATACCAAAAATATGTTTTCTCAAGACATGTCTTCTGGTATCGATAACATCTTCGGTCTTAGAAATGTCATTCAATAATGGCACGGGACCATAGATGAAGTTGGCGAGGAGGTGTAAATATTCTTTTCAAAACATGTCAAAACTATGGCTTACATTATTTCATTGTAACTTGGCTTAAAATGATGGCTTTGTTATTTCGGTAGCAGGGCTTCAAAAAATGTGAAACTGGAACCACATGTAACCAGCTTAAACCATGGCTGCTATTATTTGAGATAGCAACCCGCTCTTCAAGAAAGGAAAGTGTTGCGCTAAACCAATTTTCAAAAATTTTGTGCACTTATCCTAAAACAAAATGAGGAAAGTATGTCGAAGGCTAGCTGTTCCTACAAAATGTTTTTCGTCTAAAATTCTTCAGAAAAATATTTGTTTCAACTAAATGGTGGTTAATGATTTGCAAAATCAATCAGTTTAGAACTTTGTAAATGAAAACTCAATCAATGACTTCGCTTTTAAACTTTTAGAAAATAAGTCATTGATTGAGAGGGAGAATGTTTTCAAATCTATATCATCTAACGGACTTTCTTAATTATCCTCGTGCTTAATTAAAAATGATATTTGCCTGTGTCGAAGGACTAGGAATTTAGGATATGATTGTTAGGTTTAGATGATTAGATTTTGATTAACACCTAAACCCCATTTATATGATCGATTGTTATGTTGAATTGACTTTAATTAGTCGATTGGTATGGGTGATATCAACCACCATATATTTGTATGTGTGTTCACTAACATATGCAGGTATATTGGTATATAAGAATGTTCTCGATCCGGATCCCACAAATGAAGATGATTGGATGCCGAAAGGAAAGGGCAACTATATCTTGGGTGATAAATGAAAGCGGAGCATAATTGGACTTCTATGGAGAGTTGGCATAATGCAAGCGTGAAGGTCTCACGCATCGAGATGGTTTTATTCTAAGTGATTGAAGAGCGGAGCTTAATTTGACCTCGGTTGGCATTCAAAATGCAACGTAAGAAGAAGTCTCCGCTGCACTGTGAGCCATTTTCTTTCAAGCCCTACAACAACAACAAAAGCGGCTCTCATCCACAACGTATCTTTGTGCGAGGATACCATTTTTAAACAATTTTGAATAATTTGATTAAATTGTTTTGAAAGTGGAAAATATTGTTTTGAAAATAATTGGACTTAATTTTGAAAATCACCGGACTTCATTTTATCAAAACTTAAGTCACTCAATCATCGACTACGGTCATCGATTAAGGGGGAGAGTGATTTAAAATAAAATATTTTCAAACTATATTTCTTCACAAAGTTCGTTTTGTACAATAATTAAATGGTGATCTAAAGATTTAATGTTATGTCATGGTATGATTTTCTTTAGAATCAAGATCTTTCAAAAATGAAATTTTTTATGTTCTTGTTTGATTGTGAAATTGTTTTATCTCTTAAAACATCATACCTACTAACAATCTTTAATGTCTTAAAATGGTTCTATCATCATTTTCAAAGTTAAATCAAGCCACGTCTTTCCCAAAATCTTTTAAATGATTTAAATCAATTGGGATCACAAATCTCAAATGGTTTGAAACTTTGATCGGGGTAGAATCGTGTTTAAATCTCTTATCTGTTTTAATGGAATTGGTTTTAGTCCTTCAAAGGCACTCCTGCCTCCATGTGCCAAACGATTTCAAATACATAATGCACTTGTTGAGGAGGAGGATTTATCCAAAAACAGATGAGTATTTAAGGCCACATTTTCTCCCATGTTTTCTAAACCTAATTAAATCACTTGGGATCCAAAATCTCAAAGGGTTTGATATTTTTGATCGGAGAAGAATTTGTGATTTAATAATGAAATTTGATAAAGGTGACCGTTTTGATTTAATAATGTTTGCTCTCTTATGTGCTAAAGCTTTGAATCTCGAAGCACATATTGAGAACAAATAAACTATCAGTGAAAAGTTTTTAAAATGATTTATAAAGTACCTTGATTGAGTTTTCAAATGGTTTCTTAATGATTTTGTGATCGTGGATGTATTTCAAAAGAACTCTTGCCTTTATGTGATAAAATGATTTTAAATATCCTATGCACATATTGAGGGGGATAATTTACCAAGAAAATCAAATGGCTTTTTTTTGTAAAGGAAATTATGAACTCTTGCCTCCATATGCCAAACAATTTCAATATCATATGCACATGTTGAGGGGGAGCATTTTTAAAATGATCAAAACTATTAAGGTACAAAATGCTTTGATCTCGTATCACAAGTACCTTGATTGTTTTCCAAATGATTTTTCGATTGGTTTCATGAAGGAAAGAAAAATACCAAAAGACCGACAAATTTACTTTATGCATGGTGTTATAAGGATGGTTAGGTTAGGTATTCGTTCCACGATCCTTGAGGCCGGAGGGATACCCAGGGACAATCCAGATAGTGTAAAGTCTTTAGGTATATTGAAAAAAAGAGAAAAATGAGAATATGGGAAGAGTCTTGACGAGAACGAGCTAGTCTGGAATAAACCCAACAAGGTTCTAGTTATGAAGTCTCGGTATGCACTAAAGGGGTTGAAGAATGAAAAATTAAAATGAGAAAAGAATTGAAAAAATAGCCCTCCAATAATTCAACCTTAGAGGCAGAACACGGGTTCAATACATATGCTACTGGTGGTTACTAAGGTAACGGTATTGAAGACAAGATCATGGACCCAGTGGCACTGCACTAACCTTCCTTAGCTACTCAAGTTCCTCTTAAAGGGCTTGTTTTATTCTCACGGGAACCTACATAATCTATCGACTTTCTCTTAGAGATTGTTGATATTGAAGAAGGAGACCCTCTCCCTAGTCTTCGGCATAGGAACCAAATGTGCACTATTGAGTCTAGAGCCTAGAGATCATCCACAATATCTCATTAGGACACTTTCAATGAAGACTCTCTCGTTTCACACAATGTGGAAAGAGAGATTATATCTTATGAGTCCTAGCATTATCCTTGTGGTATTGCGAACATCAAGTGATATGCATACATATTCACAATGAAGATGGAAAGCCTTCTTGAGCCAACATCAAACAAGCTCTTGGTGGGTGACATGTGAGATCTTTTCTAAAGATCAAGCTTGTGACAAGTGGACAGAAACGATGGGGCGATTCACTCTTGAATCAACCTTGGTCCGAGTTAGAATTGACGAATACTTTTGGAAAAACCATTCGATGTGCAAACCTTCTTTTTTCTAGCACGTCGAATGTGTATTCATGTTTTCAAACACAAAAGTATCTCGATTGAAAAATACTTTGGAAAAACGTTGTATGTGCAAACCTTCTTTCTCTAGCACGTCGAATGTGTACTCTTTTATATACAAAGTATTTTGATTGAAAATTGATCTTTCTCATAAAACCTTCGTCGTATTGCAAAACTCTCTTTCTTCAGCAATACGCGATTGTTTTCAAATCAATTTTTCATCAATCGGTGAATATCAATTATTTGGTTCACTCACTCCGTGTTGTCTTCTTTGAGACGTTCGGTTTGAGAAGTGGAATTTTGCGAAACCCGTCAAGGAGATTCTCAGGAATCCTACGATCACGAAGTACTTGTCTTGATCAACGAAGTGGGCGTGTACCTCAACGAAAGTGATCAAAGACACTTTCATGTGTATTATTGCTAACTTGTTGTTTTGGTACATTTGGATACATTTGATCCGAATTGAGGAGTCAATCCAAAGCATGCTCACGCATCCACACTTAATTTAAAGAAATCATGGTGCATATCTACATAACACGGCTCGATATTTCATACAATGCTTCGCTTGCTTTACAAATATCATGAACCAGATAAGGCTTCCGCTACTCGATGGAAAGATGTCATGATTCAAAGTGAGCATGTCGGTCCAAAAGTCACAACATCACATGATGGCAACACAATAAAGGGTGATCGAGATTTGTGGTGATGATCTCAATATAGCTCAAATCATCAAAGATGTGGATCGATTAATGGCCTCCTAAAAGTACTATATTCGGCGGACTTTGAAGAATCGCTACTAAAAGCAAAGATTGCGAAAGTGAAGAATTCAAGTCTACGAGCTCAAGAACAATGTCAAAGAAAGAATGCTAGGATGCAAAATGTATTTCATGGGGTGACCTCCCTTAGGGGAGATTGTTAGGAATTGGAAATTCCATGTTAAAGTGTCTGTCACCCCAATTATAGTCTAGCATATGTTAGCTCGTAGATTTGTAGTTATTTACGTTATGTATTAGTTAATTAGTTAATTTGTAGCGTTGTTTAGTTTAGAGTAACAGTGGAGGGCGGGTCTTTACCCTGTATCCACGATCTCAGGCCGATAGGAGGTCGTGTTGTCACGTAACTAAATACCCCTTCCATCCATGGAAGGGGTGGTGCTCCATTCAATCTAACCTTTTACATTTGAGAACCAAGTCTCTAGTAAGAATACCCTCTCTATCTTTCTCTCTCTAAATATGACAAACATGTATTTTGATCATCCAAGACCACGAATCATCAACCAATAATATATCGATCCTACATATTTCAATGGTCTACAATGCATCTAGTGCAGACCTGCGCAAAGGGCCTTGAAATAGCAAAGGAATTTGAGAGGGGATCGAAAGATCTGACCATGTCGACATTTGCGTGTTACATTGACTTAATGAAATGTTGCCTTTTATGACCATGAGAAATCCGATAGCAAATTATAGCATGATAGTGCTACTAGCGAAATCATCACATTTTGTACATCGGGATTTGATACAAATTGATCTCGCAACATTGTATCATGTTTCCTTAAACTACATGTAAGTGACTATCTGAGAAATAACTTCTGCGAAAATTAAGCAATATTACTATGAGAAATTATACTACAATATGCTAACCTTTAGCATTCCAAGAATACAAATACATAGCCAATTTCTTTATCTTCATTAATGGTTCTGCATTGATACATTAATCAATGTTCCTCTAAGGAATAGCGAAAAGGACTTACTAATGGAGCCAAAGATTACCAGCCATGTCTACATTAGCAGAAGTATGATCAAAACAATCGATGACCTAATATGATACCATTAGCATACTATTATACAACATTTGTTTCCAAGTTTTTGTAGGGTCGGTTGTGCCTGTTAAGTGTCCTTTCACATGTTATGTTATGTTATGTTATGCTAAACAGGACAACCAATTCTACAAAACAGTCGAAGACATTATTAGGACCAAAAACAACAAAAACATTATCCATGAGTGCAATGCTGCCTTCTAACCTATATTGCCATCAACAATTTAAATTTCCCACCAACTTTAAAGGCATCATTGTAAGGATTTAGAAAACCACTTTAGTTAAAGACTCGGTCACCTCAAGTATGTGTAAGCATTAGAAAGCTCGTAGTCTTAGTCGTTTAGTTATATTCAATAGTTAGTTAATATGAGTGGAGGACGGGTCTTTACTTGTATACACGATCCAGGCCCGTGAGTATCGTGTCTGACCTATAAATACTTTGCCTCCCAAGGCAAATGGAGCAATACATTACTTTCTTTTAGAAGTTCCCATCCTCTCCACTTTCTCTCTCTAAACTCTCTCCTAGTTCGAACCATATCATTTATGTTTGTGTGTTTATGATAACCAATATGTTACAATTGGTATCAAGAGCCATGGTTTGATCATCTACTTTGTATGTTCTTGGATTCTTGATTGGTTATTCATAAGTTTTGGTTTAAATGAGTGTAGAGACTTTTTCACTCTTTTGATCTTATTTAGCGTTAAAGTTTGGATTTTGATTGTACTTTTGTGTTTAGGATCATTTCAAATTTTCTATGCACATGTTAAGGGGGAGCATTTATCTAAAACCAAAGAAGAAGACTTAAGCCCGATCACGTGAACACGTTGTGCGTTTTTCTGAGCTCGTTCTTTAATGCAACAATTGTATTTAGATAAAACGTGATCGTTTGGACTCAAAGTGCAGGTTCTCTCTAATATGTGCTAAACTCTTTCGAATATCGATGCACATATTGAGGAGGAGCGATTAAATGTTCCTGATCAGTAAAAGCTTTAAATAAAACCACATCTTTCCCCAAAATGTTTTGAATAATATACCAAAGGCTACGAGGTTCTTGAGTTTTATCGGAAGAGATTGTGATTTAAATATTAAATTTGATAAAAGGGTGATTATTTTATTCAAACAAGCATTCCTTCCTCCATGTGCAAAATGATTACAAAACCTAGCAGCATGTTGACGAGTAAATCAAAACAATTGAGGTACAAAATGCTTTGATTTTACATCACAAGTACCTTAATTGATTTTCAAAATGATTTTCATTTGGTTTCAAAAGGAAGAAAGTTGACCAAAGACCGACCATTTTACTTTATGCATTGGAGTTATAAGGATGGTAAGGTTAGGTATTAGTTCTCATGATCCCACTTGAGCCGGAGGGATCTACCCAAGAACAATCCACTAAATAGTGTAGAAGTCCTTAGGTATAATGGAAAAAAAAGGTTAAAAGTGAGATTAAGGGAAGAGTGCCGACTGAGATAGAGCTAAAAATGGAATAAACCCAACAAGGTTCTAGTAATGAAGTCTCTATAAGCACTGAAGGGGTTGAAGAATGAAAAAGAAATGAAAAGTGAAAAGGGTGAAAAGAAATAACCCTCCAAATAATTCAACCTAGGCTGAAACCGGGTTCAATACATATGCTCTGGTGGTTACTAAGGTAGCCGGTATTGAAGACAAGGCGTTATGGACCCAGTGATGCCCTGCACTAAACTTCCCAAGCTACTCAGTTCTCTTGGGACTTGTTTCATTCTCGAGAACCTACATAATCTATCAACTTTCTCTTAGAGATAGTTGATATTGAAGAAGGAGACCCTCTCCTTAGTCTTCGAATAGGAAACCAAAGTGCACAATTGAGTCTAGAGCCAAGATCAATAAATCTCACTAGGACACATAATTCATTAAGAATTGCTGTTTCACACAATGTGGAAAGTAAGAATACATATTGAGAGTCCTACGCATTATCCTTGTGGTATTTTCCAGAATATCAGGTGATACTTAAAGTATTCACGATGAAGATGGAAATCCTTCTAGAGCCAACAAACAAGCTGGGTGACATGTGAGATTCTTCAAAATCAACCTTGTGACAAGCGGATAAAAACAATGGGGCGTGATTCACTCTTGAATCAACCTTGGTCCAGGAAATGGATTGATAACGAAAAACCTCTCGAATGCACACAATACTTTTCTCTAGCACATCGACGTGTATTAATTTTCAAATAAAGGGTATTTATTATTGAAACTTGATTTTTCTCATAAAACTTTTGTTGTATTGCAAACTCTCTTTCTTATCACAGCGATTGTTTTCAAATCAATTTTTCATCAATCGGTGAATCTCAATTTGATGGTTCACTCATTCGTGTTGTCTTCTTGGGCGCTAGGTTTGAAACGGCTAGATCAAGCTGCGAAACCCATCAAGGAGATTCTTATGAATTCTACTGACGGTATTTATCGATCAACGGAAGGCGTGGTTCTTGCAACCAGTATTCGAAAGTGAACAAGACACTTTCATGTGTTTTATTGCTACTGTTGATTAGGGAACATCGGACGATTGCGGTGATCGTAATTGAGAAGTCAATCCATAACCACATGCTCATTATACACTCACATTTAAAGAAATCATGACAAGTGCATCTACACTCTTTGCTTAGATAACATCATGCTACTTTGCTCTGATATCATCAAGCTATGCTTCCTTATCTTTGATGCAAATATCATGATCCAACATATTGACTTCGATGAAAAGATGTCATGATCAATCTGTGAGCATGTCGGTCCAAAAGTCACAAATATCACATGAAGACAACATAACAACGGATGAGTCAACAGATTTATTGTGGTTGATGATCTCTAAGAAGGCTCAAAGAATCACCAAGTCGTGGATCAGTTAAAGACCTCCACTTAAACTACAAAGCATGCGGACTTTGAAGAATCAAACATTTCGAGTTACAAAGTAAAGAGCGTGTCATAATGCCTAGAGTGTAATACATATTTAATTTGAAGTGACCTCCTTAGGGGAGATTTTTAGGATTAGAAATCCGTTAGTTAAAGACTCGGTCACCTCAAGTATGTGTAAGCATAGAAAGATTGTAGTTAGTCATTTAGTTATGTTGGTAGTTAGTTAGAAATGTATCTAGTGGAGGACGGACGGTTACCCACTGTATACACGATCCGCCTTCGTAGGTGGGCGTATTTGTAAGATACTATAAATACCCTTTGCCTCAGGCAAATGGTGGAGCTTCATAATACATTACTTTATATCACTAGAAGTTCCCATCCTCTCCACTTTCTGTAACTTATAGGATTTCACAAACACATCAAACCATAATCACATGAGGCGTATACAAATGTTTAGAAAGAGAAATTTTTAGAGAGAGAAAGGGGAAGAGTTGGGAACTATATGAAACAAAGAAAAATGGTATTGCAGCTCCAACCCTCTACCTTGGGAGGTAGAGGTATTTATAGTTTTCTTACAAGACTCGCCTCTACGAGTGGATCAGGTACAATGGGTAAAGACATCCGTCCTCCAGTGTTACTAACTAACCAAATATTTCGACTAAACAACGATTACATATACTTGGTGTTCACTTCTGTGGTTTTCTAAATCTAACAATCTCTAAGGGAGGTCACCTCAAATTACATAAAATACAAAACAGATATTACATTAAGATTGTTCTTGGATTCTTGTTTAAGTTCATTGCTCTAGTAGCCGTAGTCTTTGATTCTTCATGTTTTACTTGTTTGGATAATTCAAGTGGAGGCTTTCTGATCCGTGATGATGAGTTTTGAGCCACTTTGAGATCATCAGCTATAAATCTCACTCTTCCTATGTAGTGTTGACATTATGTGATGTTGTGACAGTGGACCGACATGCTCACATTCTAGATCGTGATTTCTTTTCATCCGAGTAGCGGCTTTAGTTGATTCATATTTGCGGTAGCGAAGCATGGGTGAAATATCCGAGTCATTGATGCACTAATCATGATTTCTTTTGAGATGAATGTGTTGTGTGAGCATGCGGCTATGGATTGACCTCTCCATTCGACATTTGCAAAAGTTGGGTGTACCTGGATACAACAGTTAGCAATAAAGCACACGAAAGTGTCTTTGATCACTTTCGTTGAATTGAGGTACATGGCCCACGGTTCACCGTTGATCAGTACAAAATGCCTGTGTCGGTATAATAGAAAGAATCAGCCGGAACGTCTCAAAAGACAACCGAATGTGAACCCGGTAATTTGAGATTGACGATTGATGAATAGATTTGTAAAACAATCGTGTATTGCTCAATATAAATTGTTTTTGCAATACAACGAAGGTTTGAAGGAAAATCAATTATCAATCATAAACACCTTTTTGAAGTAACCGATTCGATGTGCTAGAGATAATTTTAACACAACGACGGTTTTCAAATGTAGTCAATCCATAACTTGAACCGGATTGATTCATAAATTTGAATCGCTCCATTATTTATGTTGGTTGACATGGTTGATCTATTGGATAGATCTCATGCCACCTACCAAGGCTTGTTTGGCTCGAAGGCTTTCCATCTTCATTGTGAGTGTTTACACGATGTTGGCAATACCACAAGGATAACGCGTAGGACTCTTAAAATATATTCTCTCTTCCATTGTGTGAAATAAGAGTCTTCTTGATCGTGTCCTTAATGAGATATATAGATGATCTCATGGCTCTAGAATCAATTGTGCATTTGGTTCCTATCTTGGGTGACTAGGGAGAGGGTCTCCTTCTTCAGTATCAACCATCTAAGTGAAGGAAGATGAATGTACCCAGTGGAATGAAACAAGTCCTTTGAGTAGCTTGGGAAGATGTAGTGCGATGCGTCACTGGGTCCATGACGTATTGTCTTCACCGGTGTTACCTATGTAACAGCCCGGTAGCGAACCGGTTGGAATATTGGAGGGCTATTTCTTTTCACCCTATACATTTATTTTTCTTCAACCCCTTGAGTCTTACCGAGACTTCATTACTAGAACCACTAATTGTCAACAATATCCGGTCCCATATCTACTTTCTCCTTTTACCTAAGGACTTACTCTATCTAAGATTGTCCATGGATAGATCCTCCGGCTTTATCGTGGGGAATACCTAACCTAACCATCCTTATATCACCATACATAAAGTAAATTTGGTCGGTCTTTTGGTATTGTTCATCAGCCATTGGAACCAATTGAAAACATTTGTCATACTTGTGATATATTATCAAAGCATTTTGTACCTGAATCGTTTTCGATATTTTAGAAAACGGCTCCCCTATATGTGCATCATATGTTTGAAATCATTTTGGCACGGTAGAAATTCACTTCTTTGATAAATATTTTCTAAAAATATCGACATCACTTTCTTGATCAAAATCAGTGATTCACATACAGTTAAAGATATTTTCGGGAAAGAATGTGGTTTTCAATAAAAATTTGCTCCCTCAATAGTGCATCGATTTTGAAATTGTTTAGCACATATTAGGAAAACCTAGAGATAAATCAATCACGATTCAATCCTTTTTGGTTGATATAAATTCTCCCCAACAAGTGCATGGAAAATTTGAAATCGTTTGGCACATGTAGGGAGGAAAGCTTGTTAATCGTATAAAACCATTTATCGAATTATCAGTTTAAATCCAATTTAAATCACAAATTCTCCCCGATCACAATTTTCAAATCCTTTGAGATTTGTGATCTCTATTGATTTAAATTAAATTTTGAGAGCTTTTAAGGAGAATAGTGACTTGCTTTTGAAAGACATTTTAACTGATAAGGATTAGATTTTGAGACTTTAAACTCCATTGATCAATCATGCATAAATATCTTTTGAAAACATAACATTAGCCAAGGTCTTGAATCAATTGTATAAAACATTGGTCTTTTTGATTTTCCAAAAGTAGACCTTGCTCAACTGCCATTGTTTGAAAAATGACCTTTTTGATTGAATTGAAATCATTCTCTCCCTCAATCAATGACATGAGTTGTTGATTGAGAGTTAGGGATTTTGACAAAGATAAGCCCGGATGATTTTCAAAAATAGAGTCCGAGGTATTTTCAAAGAAATTTTGTTTTCATTAGATGACAAATATTTTTCAGAAGAATCATTAGAAGGAAAATATTTGGAAAAAACATTTGTCTTTTTGTTACAAACATTTGTTTCGAATCGAGCATGATATTTGAAAAATAAGATTAAGCATGGCTCATTCTTTCCTTTTAAGTTCTTGCCACGAAATGACAATAAACCACCATTTTCTCGTCTCTTTTTTTTAAGCAATTTATGTACATTCGAAGAACATCTAAAAACCCGTGACATTCTTTGAATGTCAACACAAAGTCCGTAGATGATATCGAATTAAAAAAAACATGACAAATTAACAATATTTTTTGGGATTTTTCAAGATTTTCTAATATTTATGGATTTTGAAAATTTTATATTTTTCTATTTCTTTGTGGGTTTTGAAATTTTGTATTTTGCTTTTTGAATAAATATATACAAGAGATAGATGAAGAAACCCATTTACTCCTCGTCTTCCTCTTGAAGACGTTTGAGTGTTTCCGGTTGTAGACTCTTTAGACCAAGTCGTGGAAAGATAAACTCAAAACGTTCTCTTGGAAGAGCTTTGGTGAAGATGTCTGCTACTTGGTATTAGGTCCTCACAAAATAGAGTTCTACACACCTTTTTCCACTTGTTCCCGAATGAAATGATGTCGAATGTCGATGCTTTCTCTTGAATGTTGAACGTTGTTGAAATAGAGAGCAATGGCACTTTTGTTATCACAATACAGAGGAATTTTGTTGAATTCAAAGCCATAGTCAGATAATTGGGATCTCATCCGTAGGATTTGAGCACAACAAGATGACATGGCTATGTATTCAGCCTCTGAAGAGGATATAGAAGTACTCATTTGTTTCTTTGAACCAGCTCACAGCATCACCCAAAAGCGAGCACCTCCAACGATGCGGTGTATCTTGACATCTGCATGGTCAGCATCGCATAGGTGAAGTGACATACTAGTGTCCTTGGGTAAAGTCCCATGTTGATGGTTCCGGAAATACCGAAATACCCGTTTAACACTTCAAGGTGTTTTTGGTGGAAGCAGCACAGTATCTGCACAATGCATACATAACGAATATCATCAGGGGATCCAATCTTACCGATATTTTGTTTGATCTACCATGATCCCAAGTGGTCCTAATCGGTTTGGTACGCTCCACCATGGGAGTGTCAACGGTGTCACAAGTATCAAATCCAATTTCTTTAAAATTTCATTAGCATATTTAGATTGATTGATAAAAATGCCTCGGGACTTTGTGTGTAATCCCAATAAAATGACATTTGTCCCATCATTGACATTTGAAATTTGGAGCCCATCTCCTTAGAAAATAGGTCACATTCATTGGGGTCAGTCGAGGCAAAATAATATCATCAACATAAATTTGAACATGAGTTAAATGTTTGCCTGACTTTTTGGTGAACTGTCGTGTCAATTGCTCCTTTCTTGAATCCAGTAGATAGAAGAAACTTTGATAGCGTATCATACCATGCTCTTGGAGCTTGCTTCAAAGTAAGAGACCTTCTTCGCGATAGGCATGAGTAGGATGCTCGGATTCACAAAACCTTGGTTGGGCGGCGTATACGACCTTTAAGATCTCCGTTAAGAAAAGTCGTCTTTACATCCATCTGATAGACTACCATGTTCTTACTTGCAGCATTAGCCAGGAAGATTCCGATTGCCTCGATACGTGCAACTGGAGCAAATGATTCTTCAAAGTCAATACCCTCCTCTTGACGGTATCCTTTGCAACCAATCGAGCCTTGTTCTTTAAGACATCACCATGCTCATCAAGTTTTACTTTGAAGATCCACTTTAGAGCAATGATCATAGCCTGATCGGGGCAGTTACTAATTCCCATACATCTAGTCGATCGAACTCATGAATTTCTTCTTGCATGGCATTGAACTAGTTGTCTTCATTCATATTCAGGTTTTAACGTCTTTGGTTCGACCTTGGATAGTACAGAGTTGAAGAAGCACCATAAGGCATCAGTTGCAAGTTGTTTACGAGTGGATACTAGGCGAAAGGGATTTCCAATGATGTTGTTCAATGGATGATCATGTGTCCATTTTCTAAGGTGTTCGTGTGGTTGTTGTTGTTGAGGAAGTAGCGAGTCATTTTCTCGATGACGATGGTTACGATGATGGTTGGTAAATATGTTCTCAAAGGAGCATCTTCGGGAGTATAAATGGGTTATCTCCATCATAGGTTCAAACAGTTCCATGATGTACACGATGCTTGAGGTGAAGATTATCTGATGATCGTGCTTGACGCTTCTTGACTCATGACATAAAACTGAAGGGTTATCTACGTTGACAGGGATAGGAGCAGCCTCTGTTGATGGATTTGATAGATCATTAGCAATTGGCTCATAGTGTTCATCAAACATTGTGTAAGATATAGGATTTCACAAACACATTAAACCATAACCATGTGGGGCATTAACAAAGTTTAGAGAGAGAAAGTTCTAGAGAAAGAAAGGGAAGAGAGTTGGGAACTATGTGAAACAAAGAAAAATGGTATTGAAGCTCCACCACCTTGGAAGGTAGAGGTATTTATAGTTCTTACAAACAAGCCACCTACGGTCGTGGATCAGGCATACAGTGGGTAAAGACCCGTCCGTCTCCAGGTGTTACAAAACAAACTACTTAATAATATAACTTGAGACTACATTCGAGCTTTCTAATGACTACATATACTTGAGGTGACCGACTCTTTAATGACTGAATTTTCTAATTCCTAACAATCTCCCCTAAGGGAGGTCACCTCAATTTACAAAGAATACAAACAGATATTACATTAGATAGCTCTAGGTTTCGTGATTAAGTCCTTTGCTCGTGCTCGTAGTCTTTGATTCTTCATGTTTTGCATGTTAGGATAATTCAAGTGGAGGTCTTTAAGCGATCCACTGATGATGAGTTTTGATCGGCATTGAGATCATCGGCTAACATAAACCTTGACACTTCAATTGGTGTTGGTATTATGTGATGTTGTGACAATTGGACCGACATGCTCACACTTTCTGGATCATGACATCTTTTCATCAGAGTAGCGGAAGCTTTTATTGAATCATGATATTGGCAGCAGCGTAGCAGAAGCATGGAGTGAAAATATCAGAGTCATTGATGCACTAATCATGATTTCTTTCGAGATGAATGTGTTGAGTGAGCATGCGGCTATGGAATGATTGCTTCATTGATGTCATTACGCAAGCGTCGGGCGTACGCATACAACGGTTAGCAATAAAGTGCATGAAAGTGTCTTTGATCACTTTCGTTGAATTGATTACCGCGGCCCATGGTTCCCGTTGATCGGTACAAGTCTTGCCGTGATCGAGTATAATTCGAAGCATTTCCTTGCAGGGTTTCGGTACTCTATTTGTTCTCAAAAGCGGAGCGTCAAAGACAACACAGGAGTGAGTGAACCGGCGAAAAGAGATTCAGCGATTGATGAAAAGAGATTTGAAAAACAATCGTGTATCGCTCAATAGAAATTGTTTTGCAATACAACGAGGGTTTTAATGAAAATCAATTATCAATCATAAACACCTTTTATTTTGAGAAATAAGTACACGGTCGATGTGCTAAAGAAAAGAGTTTTAAGCACAACGACCGGTTTTTCAAAGGTATCCGTCAATCCATAACCTGAACCGGGATTGATTCAAAAGATTGAATCGCTCCATTGTTTACATTCGGTTGTCACATGGTTGATCTATTAGATAGATCTCACATGCCACCTACCGGGAGCTTGTTTGATGTTGGCTCCAGAAGGCTTTCCATCTTCATTGTGAATATGTATGCTTATTACTCGGATGTTACGGCAATACCACAAGGATAATGCGTAGGACTCATAAGATATAATCTCTCTTTGTGTGAAACAGAGAGTCTTCATTGAAAGTGTCCTAATGAGATTTATATGATCGTGGCTCTAGACTCAATAGTGCATATTTGGTTCCTATGCTGGAGACTAGGGAGAGGTTCTCCTTCTTCAATATCAACAATCTCTAAGAGAAAGGATGAATTATGTCGGTTCCCGTGAGAATGAAACAAGCCCTTTTAAGAGGAACTTGAGTGGTTTGGAAAGTTGAGTGCGATCGTCACTGGGTCCATGCGTCTTGTCTTCAATACCGATGTTACCTTGGTAACAACCCGGTAGTATATGAATTGAACCCGGTTTTACGCCTAAGGTTGAATAAATGGAGGGCTATTTCTTTTCACCCTTTTACTCATTCAATTCTATTTCATTCTTCAACCCCCCGGTGCTTAGAGACTTCATTGCTAGAACCTTGTTGGGTTAATTCGGTACTAGCTCGGTCTCGATCGCACTCTTCCCTATCTCACTTTTCTCCTTTTTTCATCATACCTAAGGACTTCTACACTATCTAGTGGATTGTCCTGGGTAGATCCCTCCGGTTCTGGCGGATCATGGGAACAAATACCTAACTTAATCATCCTTATATCACCATATAATAAAAGTTGGTAGGTCTATTTGGTATTGTTCATCTGCCATTGGAACCAATTGAAAACCATTTGAAAATCAATCAGATACTTGTGATATATTATCAAAGCATTTTGTACCTGAATTGTTTTTTGATAATTTTAGAACTCCCCTCCATATGTGCATCAAGCATCATTTTGTAATAGAAATAATTTTCATCTTTGAGGGTTGGCTTGCATCTAAGAGTAGTTATATAAATAATGTGGTTTTCAAAATAGTTGCTCCCCCTCAAAATGTGCATAGAAATTTGAAAATGTTTTGCACATATTAGGAAAACACACTGCAAGAAATAAATTGATCACGTTTCAAATCTTTGTGGTTTAAAATAGATGCTCCCCTCAACATGTGCATGGAAAATTTGAAATCGTTTGGCACATGTGGGAGGAAAGCTTGCTAAACACTTATAAAACCAATTATCAAGTTATCGGTTTAAATCAATTTAAACCACAAATTCTCCCCATCACACTTTCCAAATCCTTTGAGATGTGATCTCTATTGATTTAAATTAAATTTTGAGAGCTAAGGAGAATAGTGACTTGCTTGAAAAAACTTTTAGCGATAAGGATCGATTTTTACTTTAAACTCCATTGATTAAACATGCAAGATTGTCTTTTGAAAATAGCATTAGCAAGGTTTGAAATTGAATAAAACATTATTCTTTTTATTGTTAAACAATAGACCTTGCTCATTTACGTGCAATTATTTGAAAATGACCTTTCAAAATAACCTTTTTAATTCGAATAAAATCATTCTCCCCCTCAATCAATGACACAAATTGTTGATTGAGAGATAGAGATTTTGACAGATGATAAGCACAGATGATTTACATGAATAATAGAGTCAAGTATTTTCAAAGCAATTTAGTTTTCATTAGATGGCAAATATTTTCAGAAGAATCATTAGACGGAAAAATATTTGGAAAGAAACATTGTCTTTTTGATGACAAACATTTTTAAGAATCAGAGCATGAAATTTGTAAACTAAGATAAAGCATCGCTCTGTTCTTTACTTATAAAACGGGTTATTGCCTGAAATGACAATAAACCACCATTTTTCTCCGCCCATTTTTTTTTTTTTTTTTTTTAAACAAAAACTATGTGCATTCGAAGAGCATCTAAAACAGTGACATTCTTTGAATGTCAACACAAAATCCGTAGATGATATCGAATAAAGAAAATTTATGACAAAATAACAATATTTTGAATTTTTTCAAGATTTTTTTTTGAGGGTTTTCAAGTTTTGTATTTTGCTTTTTGAATAAATATATACACGAGATAGATGAATAAAGACCTTTACTCCTCGTCTTCTTGAAGGCGTTTAGGTGTTGTAAACTCTTTAGACCAAGACGTGGAAGGATAAACTCAAAAGCGTTCTCTGAGGAAGAGCTTTGGTGAAGATGTCGCTAATAATTGAATCCAGTCCTCACAAAGTAGAGTTCTACCACACCTTTTTCACTTGTTCCTGATGAAATGATGTCGAATTCGATATGCTAGCTCTTGAGTGTTGAACATTGTTGCATGAGAGAGCAATAGCACTTTATTATCACAGTCTGAGAGGATTTTGTTCAAAGCCATAGTCAGTTAATTGAGATCTCATCCATAGGATTTGAGAACAACAAGATGACATGGCTATGTATTCAACCTCTGTAGAGGAAATAGAAGTACTCATTTGCTTCTTTGAAGACCAGCTTACAAGCTTATCACCAAAAAACTAAGCACCTCGGAGCGTGCCGGCGAGTATCTTGACACCTGCATGTGATCACGCATGCATATGTTGGTAGTGACATCCGGTGTCCTTCGTACCAAAATCCCATGTTGATGGTTCCTTGGATTATAGAAAGACGTTTAACGCTTCAAGGTGCTTTTGGTAGGCTTAGCACGGTATCTAGCACATGCATGCGAGCGAGAATATCAAGTCTCTTTGTGAGGTACATGGGATCGATCATACTACGATATTTCGTTTGGTCTACCATGATCCCAGGTGGTCCTCATCAGGTTGTGCAGCTCAATCATGGGAGTGTCAGCGGTCACTAGAATCAAATCCAAATTTCTTTAAAATCTCATTTGCATATTTAGATTGATTTATAAAAATGCCTCAGGGACTTTGTGAAATTTGTAATCCCAAGAAAAATGACATTTGTCCCATCATTGACATTTGAAATTTGGAACCCATTTCATTTGAAAAACGATCACATTCATTGGGGTCGGTCGAGGCAAAGATAATATCATCAACATAAATTTGAACATGAATTAAATGTTTGCGACTTCGGTGAACAATGTCAGCAATCACTGAATCGGTAGATAGAAGAAACTTTGATAGGCGTATCATACCATGCCCTTGGGGCTTTAAGCAAGTAAAGAGCCTTCTTCAAGATAAGCATGAGTAGGATGCTCGGATTCAAAACCTTCGGGTTGGTGGCGTGATGACTTCTTTAAGATCTCCATTAAGAAACCGTCTTTACATCCATCGATAGACTACCATGTTCTTACTTGCGTTAGCCAAGAAGATTCTTATTGCCTCGATCTGACAGGGAGAAATGATTCTTCAAAGTCAATACCCTCGGCGGTATCCTTTTGCAACCAATCTAGCCTTATTCTTTAAAACATCACCATGCTCATCAAGCTTCACTTTGAAGATCCACTTTAGAGCGATGATCATAGCACAATCGGGCGGGTACTAATTCCCATACATCAAGTCGATCAAACTCATGAATTTATTCTTGCATGGCATTGAACGGTTTGTCTTCATTCATGGCGGTTTAACATCTTTGGTTCGACCTTAGAGAATGCGAGTTGAAGAAGCACCATAAAGCATCGGTTGCAAGTTGTTTCCGTGTAGATACTAGGCGAGGGTTTCCAATGATGTTGTCCAATGGATGATCAAGTGTCCATTTTCTAAGGTTTTCATGTGGTTGTTGTGGGAGCGAAGTAGCGAGTCGATTTCTCGGGATGAAGATGGTTCTGATGATGATTAGAGCAAATATATTTTCAAAGGAGCATCTTCGAGGTAGCAAAGGGATTAACTTCATCATTGATGCCAAAAACAATTCCATGATGTACATTCGATGATTGATGATTTGTTGATGAGACAGAGTGATCAATGAGGCATTCTTGACTTAATGACATTGAGGCTGAAGGGTTGACTTCATTGTGGGGATAAGGCGACCTCTGTTGATGGATTGACATTTCATTAGCATTTGGTTCATAGTGTTCATCAAACATTGGATCAAACAATTTATTTAAATCATCTTCAGATGGAGGTACATATGGAGTTCTTTGAAGAATTTGGTACAAGGGATGAACCAATGGGACTACTTTGAAGTCTTGGTCGAGCTGGATTGTCCATGAGCCATTGGACGGTCGGCTCATCAAATGTAGCGTGAATTGTTTCCATGATATTTGGGTTCTTTTGTTGTAGATTGGTATCCCTTTTGTTTGGTGCATATCCTACAAATACTCAATGTCGCTTTAGCTTTAAGTTTGCCTAAGTCTTGGCCCTCATTAGTGGATAACAATGCACCAAACGGTGTGAATGGGGGATCGATTTTGTGTAGCATCACGTGTGATGGCTTACCGAGAGAACCTTTGATGAATCCCGGCATTGTTCTTGCGGCTTCCACAAGAGTTCTATTTCGTCTTTCAACTACACTGTTCTGTTGAGGAGTTCGTGGAACACTTCTTTGATGGCTGATTCCAACACTTTCATAAAACTCACTAAGTTGTTTGTTAACAAACTTCGGTTCCATTGTCGTTGGATGATTCGAGCGGTTTTGTTAAGTCGAACTTGTTGTTTGATGAGTTTGATGATGATATATGGTGTTTCATCCTTTGTCCTTAAGAACTTGACCCAGGTGAATCTAGAGTAATCATCAACCACAACTTACACATATTTCTTCCGATATTACGCACTCTCATGGGTCCACATAAATCCATGAATTGTATGAAGAACTTGTAGTGAGTTTGTAGGTTTGGGTTTGTGGGCATACTTCTTGCTTTTCCCAATTGGCATCTTTGAACAAAGATGATCCTTTTCATACTTAAGTCTAGGTAAACCTACAACTAAGTCCCTTTTGGAGATATCATTGATGGTGCCAGAGATTGAGCGATGCCATAACCATGACTTTATTTTCGAAGCCTTTGACAACAAGCAAATTTTAGAAGACTTCATCATCTTCGATAGAGATGGTGTATAGATTTGAACCACGTGTTCCTCTTAAAAGTTCCTTACCATCAAGTTCTCTAACAAACAAGTATGTTTTCTGAAGGCTACTTCTAGATCAGAATCACAAATTGACAACGAGAAAGTTTGACCAAGACCTTCCATAATATACCACGGAGATAACACTATCACCAACAACATAATCTCCATAACCCATAATTGCACCCAAATTATCGTTTCCGAATCTAACTGTCCCGATGAATTTACTCACGAAGTTCATGAGCGGTGACCGGTCTCTCATATGCTTGGAGCGACCTGAGTCCGGAAGTACCGAAACGATTTGAATGATCTGGGTTGAACACGAACAAGAATGGATAGCGGATATTTGGGATCCCCATACAGAATGGGTTCCATTTGGTTAGTAACGATGATTGGAACACCCACATCGAGAAATAGAAAGATTCATATCGGAAATATAAGCAATGGAATCATTAGGAATAGATCTGGTGTCGTATTTGATATATTCAAAGTATGTTCACTTCTTAAAGGAATAGTTCTACCTGTAGGCATCCATTTTCTAGTGGGCATTGACTTATATGAGAGCAAGGCTCATTAGCCTTATGACCAACGGTATCCATTGATAACCTATCTTACTAAATGTTCTTCTGTGGGTTTCCTTTGTTTTCTAACTTTCTTTCGTCTTTGCCTTTTAGCCTTCTTAGCATGATTTCTAGGATTAACAAGTTTAACGGGCATTTGATAGCATTAGACAAAACATTCACACCACATTCATGATTATACTTGAAATTCATGACATCATTACATGGTTTGCGGATAGTATCGAATTTGAATTAATTACTGATGCGCTTATGGCTAATACTAGAATCAACACGATTCATTTTATTCAACTCAAACATAAAGTTCCTAGGTTGGTCTTCTACTTTCTTCCAATGCACATTCTTAGCTTGTGAGGTCCTATCTTGCTTGGTATTGCACGGAGGCTTTGACATTTGCTTTAATGTCACGATTACTCTGTAGAAATTATGGGAACATTAGTTGGTTGATCTACTTTTGCATTCTGAACTAGATGTGTAGGATCTGAACTACTAGAAGGCACATTAGTGTTTGCTTTCTTAAAATTTGGGCATGGAATGGTTTGTGCTTGGCAGGCATAGAACAAGGCATCATGACTTTACCTTTCGCACCTAAGGATTTAGGACATGTTGCAATTAGACATTCTAGCGTCTCAGATCGTTTGGCTGAATGCAAGCAAACCTAATTTCTCTATCAAGAGGCTTATTTATGAAATCCTCTTCCACAATCTCAGGAGACATTCTAGACTATCCTTAAGGTGAGCACAATAGTTATGAAACACAAGTTCATTATTCCTCAAATGAGGAGGAATGTATCATAGTGTATTTGTAGTCGAGGGATGACTTTGATAACATTCTCATTAAAACAAGTGGCGGTTTCCCTTTTTCGACTCCTCAGATTCTCAATTTCCTTTTGTAAAGAAGTTATTTTTTCATTGTTTTTGTCACGAGTGACTTTCATTGAATCATATAACTCTTTAAAGTGTCGTTTAACTTTTCATTTTCTTCTAGAAAACTCTCATTTTCTTTTGTAAAACATTAACCAAGTTTTGAAGATGAAAAGTTTGAGAATCTTGAGAATCTAAAGGAGGAGGCATTTGGGAGCCAGTCACATTGTTCTTTTCACCCTTTAATTGAGATATTTTTCAACTTTCACGATCTCGTGCAAAAATGAGCTTGAATCTGTTCATCACGTTTATTTATCTGGCGCATCTGGAACATCTGAGGATGTCTTGATATTTGAGGTTTTAACATTTTCTTTAAGATGTTGATATTTTAGTTGCAGATCAAAATGTTCAACTTCTAGTTTAAAAAGATGTTTTACCAAATTATCGTGATCATCTCGATCAATTTTCTTTCTAAGTTAGAGTTTTTGTTTTCAAGCTCAATGACACGATCATGGGAGACTTTCAATGCAATAGATAATTCATGAAACCGAGAAGCATAATGGGTGATTAGTAGTAGTGTAAAACACATCTTGAGTAATACATTCAGAAATAAGATTCTCATTTAATGTATGAAAGTTCTTCCTCTCAATCTCATTATATCTTAATTCATGCTCGTAGTCACTAACCTCAACTATCCTTGCATCAAATTCCTTTTCCATTTCTTTAATATCTGAGTCCATCCCCTTTTTAAGACTCTCAAATTGATCTTTTAGTTGTTTAAAGAAAGGCATGACCTCCGTTAAATAGCATTCTTTAGTTTGCTCAAAACCCCTTTCCCCTTCAGTTATCCAGTGGGTGTGATCCTTTTCTTACAAGTTTTCTCAAAATCAACAAATAATTAAAAGATAACATATTGCTGATTAAGGTCTTGCTTTTAGTGGCAATAGTTCTAGGAACTAAATGCATTGGTGGAGGATACACGGTGTTGAAGGCACAAGGAGGGTTCGTTACAAGATTCTGCTTTTGCTTTTCCATATCTTTCTTCCAAAAATTGTTCGGGGTTAATTGAGTTTGAGGCTTAAACATGTTAAGGAGATCAATTTTCCTTAGTGTAATCATGAGGTTTGATGGTTATGTTTTTCTCTTTACATATAGGGTTGTTGAGTCTTATATTCATTTTCTCCTAGTGACCTCATCGATTTCTTATCTTTTTTCGATTACTTGCTTGTACTAGGTTTACATCTAGGCTTGGATTTCATTACCATCATAAATTACTTTATGGCCGGTTCTAGCCTTTTAATGACCTCGGTTCCTCAACAAGGGGAATTATGCTTATCCTCAAAATATGCTTAGTGATCAAGTGAAGCGTCACGAATGGTATTCCCATGCGTACAACTTATTTTCAAGCTTGTTTTTCAAAGTTTTTAGATTGGAAAAATCATTCAAAGTTTTGATTCCTTAGCATTGAATTCTTGCTTAAGCATTTTAACATTTTCTTGAAGTTTTGCTTGCTTAGATTTTAGAAAGCTTTTCTTGTATGGAGTTTCACTCTTGTTTTAAGACTTCCTCTCTAAAGTTACTTTTCTAATAATTTACGCATTTGGTCATCCATCTCACCTTTCACGGGTGGTTAATTCAAACTTAGCTCATTGTTCATAAATAGCAACACGTTCTTTATAGGCATTGAGTTGAGATAAAGAATCGAGGGCATCGCGGTGTATTCATCAAAAAGATAGTCATCATTGGCTGAAGATGCATCTTTGGTACAACCTCACTTTCACTTTGTTTCACATATTGATCATATGGGACAACATTGATATTACTCATATTTTCAATATCATTCATAGTTTCAGTTGATTGTACTTTGTCATGCATCTTTTGCACATCAACATCATCATATAGTTTTAATACCTCTGAAATGATTTTGTCTTTTGATGGACCAGCTTGTGTGTGAAGATACTTTAGGAGACCATTGGAGAAATGCTAGCCATGAAAATGGTTTGTGTAGTAGGTTCATCATCAACGTGGCAGTGTCATATGCATCTGGTGACTTGAAGGCATTCTGATTGTGGCCTATCTCCGTTGGCGCTTCATCATATCTGCATCATATGTCTTGGCATTTCCCCGGAAACAACAACTCATCTTCATCAAAGCGCACCATTATCACGAGCTTGCACAAGCAACATCTTATCCTGAAGTACCTGCATGAGGCGTTTTGGCGATGTCGCAGTTCCTTGCAATATGTCCATCACCACCACATTGTAACATTTGATAGTTTTCTTGTCCTTGATTTGGATTCCTTCCACGATTGCTACATGACCTCCTACCTCGGTATTACCAACTTTTTCCCCATCCCTTTCATATCGTCTACCTTGCACTGGTTGCACCATAATTTTCCATCTCGACAAGAGCATGATTGTGAGATGGATGCGATTCACGATCTCATTGTTAGTGTGAAACTTGTTGGTATGTGGACTAAGAGTCAAGTTTTGTTTAACCATAAGGGCCAGTTGATTAATGAAGTGTCCTACATGGGCATGTTGTTTGGCCGTGGATGGGAATGAGTTTGTGAGTGCCATCACCCATGGGTATAACTTGTGAAGCTTTAGTGGTAATCCATGTTTGAGTGAAGACAGTTGAATCATTTGATGAGCTTGTCTCTCCACAGTTGGTTTTGAATTGTTCAAGAATCCTCTTTTCAAACATGGCATGTGTCTCATTCTGAAGAAGGAAGGCATAGAGTTGCTCATAGTTTTTATTCTTTAATCCTTTGGTTAGTTTCCGAAGGTGACAAACTTGTGCCATTCGGGTTCATGTTGTTCACTTTGAGTTCAATTGAATGTTTGGCATACTCATTCGATGTTCCTCATGTCATTAACAAGCTTGTGGAATCTCACGTAATACTCATAGACACTCTCATCTGGTTTCATCTTGAAGTGCTCAAATTCATCATACAATTGTGATTCTCTGTCTTCAATAGTTAATTGAGAACCGAGAGAACATCTTGACATTATCCCATACGCCTTTGCTTGGTGTTGTGATTGATAAGCTTGTAGATGTCTTTTGGAAGGCCTTGAAGTATAATGTTAGAAGCCACGATATATGCATCAAATCTCTTTTTCTCTTTATATCATTGAGCTCATCATACATTTTGGTATCAATCCATAGATCATAGTTCCATCTGGTACGTATCAATTAAGTCTCTTGTAGTCTCAACACGATAAGGTCCTTCATCAATTGACTTGAGAATGTTGACTTCGTTTTCTTTTCCCAAACAGTACAATCGGATTCGTTGAGCCCATGAGTCATAATGTCGATACAAGCATAGGTGGGCGAGTATCGACCTGCTGCTTGAGCGTCCTCGACTACGGAAGAAACAATAGTAGGAACGATGTTTGCCATGATTACAAGTTCTACGGTATTTTACAATTCTTTGATTAAACAGGAAATTGATTCTTTCGAGTTTTACTAAACAAAAGAACAGTAAGAATGTATCTCGAAGAAGTAACAAGTCTAAATAGACAATAGCTAAACACTCAACTCGCAGTTATCAACTTCGCTAAACAACCAACTTCATCAAAGAATCAAATTAAGCTTAAGGAATCAATTAGCTAAATAGCCAAGTCGCATTAATCAACTGTAACATAATCAGCTCAAGCAATGAAACAAATTAAGCTAAATAGCCAACTTCGCTGGTAATCTCACAATCAACTTTTAATGAAACAAATTAAGCTTTAATAATCAACTTCGCTTAATAGCAAAATCAAGCAAGCAGACTTCTCGCTTTACCCCATTCCCTAAAAGCTTAACTCGCTAAATAGCCAAGTCGCATATATCAACTCGCATCGGTAACAAACAACTCGCTTTGAAGAAACTCAAGTCCGAGACTCACTTCGCATAGTACAAAGTTCAAATAACCACTTTATCAATCAAAAACAACCAACCACAATTTAAGCCTTCCATCGAAACATAAACACATATGATCCTAAACACAAAAGTACAAGCAAAATTCAAACTTTAACACTAGAATTTGTCCAAATGATTCAAACTCTCCTAAACCCTAATACCAAAAACCTTGAAATCCACCAAAAAGAGCATGAAAGATGAGTGATCAAATCATGGCTCTTGATACCAATTGTAAGATATAGGATTTCACAAACACATTAAACCATAACCATGTTGGGCATTAACAAAGTTTAGAGAAAGTTCTAGAGAGAAAGAGGAAAGAGTTGGGAACTATGTGAAACAAAGAAAAATGGTATTGAAGCTCCAACCCTCTACCTTGGAAGGTAGAGGGTATTTACAGTTTCTTACAAACAAGCATACTACAGTACGTGGATCGGGCATCTGGTGGGTAGAACCCGTCCGATCCTCGGTGTTACAAAACAAACTACTTAATAATATAACCAGACTACGACTATGAGCTTTCTAATGACTACATATACTTGAGGTGACCGACTCTTTAATGACTGAATTTTCTAATTCCTAACACATTGGATAAAACAATTTCTTCAAATCATCTTCTGTAGGTGGTACATAAGGAGTTCTTTGGTGAGGATTTTGTAAAGAGTAGAGGCGATGGGACACTTGATGGTTGGTCCCAGGCATTTGTCTGGAGCCATTTATTTGAAGTCGTCTATCGAACGTAACTAGAATTGTTTCCATGATATTTCGGGTTATTTTGTTGTAGATTCTATATCCTTTTCTATTTGGTGCATATCCTACAATACTCGATATTAAGCTTTAGCTTTCGGTTTACCTAAATCTGACCATTAGTTGGATAATACAACGCACCAAACACACGAAGGAATGACATATCAGTTTTTGATTATGGACAAGTTCATATGGAGTTTTTCCATGAGTTGTGTGAATTAGGGATCCATTTTGAGTGTAGCATGCAGTGGCAATGGCTTCAGACCAGAGAAACGTTGGAACCTCTGAGTAAATTAGCATTGTTCTTGCGGCTTCCACAAGATTCGATTTAAATTTCAACTACCCGTTACGTTGAGGAGTTCGGTGAAACACTTCTTTGATGACTGATTCCAACACTTTCATAAAACTCACTAAGTTCTTTGTCAACAAACTCTGTTCCATTATGCGTTAGGATGATTCTTACAATCTTGTTAAGTCGAACCTGTTTGATAAGTTTAATGATGACGTCACGGAGTTTCATCCTTTGTCCTCAAGAACTTAACCCAAGTGTGAATCGAGTAGTCATCAACCACAACTAACACATATTTTCTTTCCATTAATAGTCTACACGGACTCATGGGTCCATATAAATCCATGTGAATGGTGTGAAGAACTTCCATAACTGAGTTTGTAGGTTTGTGGTGGGCCTTAGCTCTTTTCCCAATTGGCATCTTTGAACAAAGATGATCCTTTTCATACTTTAATCTAGGAAAGCCTCTTACTAAGTCCTTTCGGAAAGATCATTTATGGTGCCGAAGTTCAAGTGATTGAGACGACGATGCCATAACCATGACTTTGTTTTTGAAGCCTTTGACAACAAGAAATTGGAAGACTTCATTATCTTCGATAAAGATGGTGTATAGGTTTGAACCACGTGTTCCTCTTAAAAGGCAGCCATCAAGTTCTCTAACCAAACAAGTATGTTTCAGAAGGCCACTTCAGATCGAGAATCACAGTGACCAACGAAGAATAAGTTGACCAAGACCTTCAACGTAATATACACGGAGATTACACTATCACCAACAACATAGTCTCCATAACCCATAATTGCACCAAAATGATCGTTCCCGAATCTAACAGTCCTGATGAATTTACTCACGAGTTCATGAGTGAGCCGGTCTCATTCATATGCTTGGAACATGCGAGTCCGGGTACCAGAACGATTTGAGCGATCTGCGGTTGAACACAGACAAGAATGGATAACGGATAATGGGATCCCCATAAGAATGGGTTCCATTTGGTTAGTAACAATGATTGGAACACCCACATCGGAAGTAGATACAATGGAATCATCAGGGATTGATGCAGTGTTAGTGCATGCATTAGACCTATTCAAAGTATGTTCACTTCTTAAAGGAATAGTTCTACCAGTAGGCATCCATTTCTAATGGGTATTGATCCGGATAATTTAGGGCACAATACATTAAGACTAATTTGTGTCCATAGGTATCCACGATAACCTACATTAATAAATTTTCTTCTGTAGGTTTCCAATGTTTTCTTCTTTCCGCTGCTTTCTATCCTTCTTAGCTTCGATTTTGGCATTAACAGTTTTAGCTGGTATTTAACAGCATTGATCAAATCATTACACACCACATATGATTATATGAAACCAAGCAATCATCATTACATGTTTTGCCAAAAGTAGAGAATTGAATTAATTCAGATGCGCTTATAGCTAATATTAGAATCAACACGATTCGTTTTATTCAACTCAAATTTAGTGTTCCTATGGTGGTCTTCTACTCTCTTCCAATGCACATTCTTAGCTTGCGAGGTCCTATCTTGCTTGGTATTGCCGGAGGCTTTGACGCTTGCTTTTGTGTCCTTTGATTACTCTGTAGAGGGAATTATGGGAACATTAGTTGGTTGGACTACCTTTGCATTCTAACTATAAAGTCTGGGGATCCGAAACTACTGAAGGCACTTTAGAGCTTTCTTATCTTGGGCATGGAATGGGTTGCACACTTAGCACTAGGCATAGAACAAGGCATCACAGCTTTATCTTTCTCACATAAGGACTTAGGACATGTTGCTCTTGAATATTCTAACAACTCCTAAGATCGTTTGGCTTGAATCAAGCAAACCTAATTTCACCATCAAGTGGCTTATTTATGAAATCCTCTTCTACAATCTCACGAAGACATTCTAGACTATCCTTAGGTGGTAGAAATAGTTATGAAACACAAATTCGTTATTTCTAAGATGAGGAGGATTATTTGATCACAGTATATTTAGAGTCGTAGATGACTTTAATCATTCTCATTAAAGACAAGTGGCATTTTTCCTTTTACTGACTCCTAGATTCTCAACTTCCTTTTGTAAAGACGTTATTTTTTTGTTGTTCTTGTCACGAGTGACTTTCATTTAATCATATAACTCTTTAAAGTGTCGTTTAACTTTTCATTTTCTTCTAGAAAACTCTCATTTTCCTTTTGTAAAGCATTAAACAAGTTTTGAAGATGAAAAGTTTGAGAACACTGAGAATCTAAAGGAGGAGGCATTTGGGAGCTAGTCACATTGTTCTTTTCACTTTAGTGAAATTTGGACTTTCAACTTTACGATCGTGCAGTGAGCTTGAATCGTTCGTCACGTTTGTTTATTTCAAAAGTGCATCAAACTCTGGGTTTGAGGATGTCTTGATGTTTGAGGTTTTGAGATTTTCTTTGAGATGTTGATATTTTAGTTGCAAATCAAAATGTTCAACTTCTAGCTTAGAAAGATGTTTTACCAAATTATCGTGCTCATCCTGATCAATTTTTTCATTTAGTTAAGTTTTTGTTTTCAAGCTCAATGACGATCATGGGAAACTTTCAAAAGCAGTTAATTCATGAAATTGAGAAGCATTAATAGAGTGCTTAGTAACAGTATAAAACACATCTTGAGCCACACAACTCAATACTAAGTTCTCATTTAAGATATGCAGATTCTTCCTTTCAATTTCAATATATTTAAGATCCTGTTCATAATCATTGACCTCAACTATCATTGCATCAAATTCCTTTTCATTTCTTTAATATCTAAGTCATCCCTTTTGAAGACTCTCAATTGACCTTTTAATTGTTTAAAGAAAGGCATGACCTCAGTTAAATAGCATTCTTTAGTTTGCTCAAAACCCTCTCCCCCAGTTATCCCGGTAGGTGTGATCCTTTTCATAATCTTCTCAAAATCAACAAATAGTTGATAAACAACATACAGGCTGATTAAGGTCTTGCTCTTAGTGGTAATAGTTCTAGGAACTAAATGCATTGGTGTATTCGGAGGATACCAGGTTAAGAGCATTTTCCTAAAGAGTGTTTGTTTTAACAATTGCATTAGCTTTTTGCATATCTATGTCCTTTTTCCAAAAACTTGCAGGGGTTAATAAAGTTTGAGGCTTAAATTTGCTCGGGGAAATCCATTTTCTTTAGTGTAATCATGGGTTTGAACGTTATGTTTTGCTTTTCACACTCGGGATCTTTTCTTATTCATTTTCTCCTAATGACTTCATCTATTTCTTTCCCGATTGCACTTCAGGGCAACTAGGTTTATAGGCTGGTTTCATTACCATCATATATTACTTTACTGCTTCTAGCCACTTTACCATATCTGATTGGGTTCCTTACGAGGGAATGCTATGCTTATCGCTAAAACTCTATGCTTAGTGATCATGTGAGCAGTCTGATGGTATTCCTTATGCGTACAACTTGTTTTCAAGCTTGTTTTCAAATTTTTAGATTGGAAAAGTCATTCAAAAATTTTGATTCCTTAGCATTAAATTCTTGTTTAAGCACTTTAACATTATCTTGAAGTTCTTGTTTTTGCTTAACAGTTAGCTTTTCTTGTAAGGAGTTTAACTCTTGTTTTAACACTTCTTCTCTAAAATTACTTTTCTAATAATTATGCGCATTTGGTCATCCATTTCCCTTTCAGGGTAGTTAACTTTCAGCAAGCGTTGTTCATAAATAGAAACTTGTTCCTTATAGGCATTTAGTTGAGATAACAGTAATCATCAGGGGCACATGGAGTGTATTCATCAAAAACATAGTCATCATGTGCAGAGGATGCATCACTTGGTACAATTTCACATTCATTTTGCATCACATATTGATCATATAGGACAATATTACTATTACCCACATTATCCATATCTGATTCATTAGTTACATGTGATTGTACTTTGTTATGCATCTCTTGCTCATCAACTTCATCTTATAGTTTTAATACCTCGAGATGATGATTGATTATTTGGAAGGACCAGACCTCTGTGGTGATGAAACCTTTGGAGAGACCATTGGTGAAATACTAGCCATGAAGATTGTGCAGGCATTAGGTTCATCATAGACATCGAGTCAAATGCATCACGATCGGCCTTGAAAGGCATTTTGATGATTGTGACCTATTTCTGGTGGTGCGCTCATCCACATCATCATCATAGGTTTTGCATTTCCTCAGAAAAACAACAACTCTTCTTCATCCAGCTGCTCCAGCTGTCCTGACTTGCACCCGGCAATCTTGTCCTGAAGTACTCGCATTTTGAGGCGTTTTGGAGATGTCGGTTCCGCAATGTGTCATCACCACCACATTTGTAGCACTTGATTGGCTTTCCTTGTCCTTGATTTGCATTCCTCCCGATTGATTAGCCACATAACCTCATATCGGTATTACCATAACTTTCTCCCAGCATCCCTTTGTTCATACCGTCTTCCTTGCACATACCCTTACCTTACCATCTCGGCGGTAGCTTGATTGTGTGGATTGGATGTTGTTCTAAGGTTATTGTTGGTGTGTGGAGTGGAATTCATATTTTGACTAACCATGAGAGACAGTTGATTGATGAAGTTTTCCATGAGTGTGTTTGAGTCTGGAGGCTTATATGTTGGATCAGGAATGAGCTTGTAATTAATATTTCCCGTGGGTATGACTTGAGAAGCTTTGGTGGTAATTCCTACATTGGTTTAAAAGGATGTTGAATCATTTGACGAACTTGTTTCTCCCTGTTTAGATTTGAACTGTTCAAGAATCATTCGTTGAAACATAGCATGTCTCTCCGTTAAGCAGGGAATGCATACAATTGCTCATAGTTAGTTCCTCAAACCCTTAGTTAACGGTGAAGTGAAAATTTTGTGCCATTCGGGATTCATATTGTTCACAAACTTTGAGTTTAGTTGAATATTTGGCATAGTCATTTTGATATTCCTCATGTCATTCACAAGCTTGTTGAACCTCACGTAATACGGTGACACTTTGGTATCATCTTAAAGTGCTCAAAGTCATCATCGGTTGTGATTCTATGTCTTCTTTAGTTAATGAACCAAGAAAGCATCTTGACATTGTCCCAAACTGCCTTGGCTTCAGTGTTGTGATTGATCAGCTTGTAGATGTCTTTGGAAGACCACGAGTATAATGTTTGAAGCCTAATATCGCATCATATCTCTTTTTCTCCTTATCTTGTGAGCTCATCATCGTCTTTGGTCCGTCCAATCCTAAGATCATTGTTCCATCGCAGCAGGTTCAAGTATGTATCTTGTAGTCTCAATCTGATAAGGTCCTTCATCAATTGATTTGAGAATGTGGACCCTATTTTCCTTTCCCAAACAGTACAACCTAATAAGTTGGCGCATGAGTCATAATCGGTTCTGTCAAGCATAGGTGGACGAGTATCGATCCAAGCCTTGAGCGTCCTCATTCACGGTAGAAACGATAGTAGGTACATTGCTAGACATGATTACAAGTTCTACGGGATTTTATTATTCTTTGATTAAACCGAAATGATTCTTTCCTGGATTTTACTAAACCAAAAGAAAAAGCAGATGAAAATGTAGCACAAAGAAGTGACAAGATAGACAGTAATAGCGATCAACTTCGCTTTAATCAACTAGCTAAGGTCAACTAAAGAACAACTCGCTTAAAACTCAATTGACAAAGAAACAACTCGCTTAGAATCCAAGTCGCAGGAGTCAACTCGCTAAATAGCCAAGTCAGCATACTGAGACAACTCGCTTAAAACCAAGTCGCATAAACCAACTGCTGCCAATACAACTAGCTAATGCCAAGTAAACTTTAGAACTCAGTCGCAAGAATCAACTCGCAATAGCCAAGTCGCATGAACCAACTAAACTTCAATAACAAAGCAACTTCGGCTTAAACTAAGACCAGGTGGCTTTCAACTAAGCTTAGTACAATATTTAAAACACCCACTTTATCAATCAAAAACAGCCCAAACCACAATGATTCAATCCTTCCAATTCATAACCTAAACACATATGATGATCCTAAACACAAAAGTACAATCAAAATTCAAACTTTAACACTAGAAATTGACCAAATGATTCAAACTCTTTTAAACACTTATAACCCCAAAACCATATGAAATCCACCAAAACAAAGAGCTTGAAAGATGAGTGATCAAACCATGGCTCTTGATACCAATTGTAACTTATAGGATTTCACAAACACATCAAACCATAATCACATGAGGCGTTTACAAATGTTTAGAGAGAAAGGAGGGAAGAGAGTTGGGAACTATGTGAAACAAAGAAAAATGGTATTGAAGCTCCAACCCTCTACCTTGGGATGTAGAGGGTATTTATAGTTTTCTTACAAGACTAAGCCTCCCTGCAGTGTGGATCGAGCATACAATGGGTAAAGACCGTCCGTCCTCACGGTGTTACTTAACTAAATACTAACTAATATTAAATGACTACGTATGAGCTTTCTACGATTACATATACTTGAGGTGACCGACACTTTAATGACTGGATTTTCTAAATCCTAACACTTTCTCTCTCTAAACTCTAGTTCGAACCATATTTTGTTTGTGTGTTTTATGATAACCAATAGGTTACAATCATCATTACTTAATAGAAGTATCGATAACAACAAGGTGACCTTAATGCCGATTCATTACGAGGTAACATTAAGCATAAAACTTTTGAAATCTACTGATTAGACAATTATCGATAAAACACCAATGATCTTGCTCAATACATTCTAAAATCGTGCACTAATCAATAGTATGGTTGGGAACAATATCAACCAACTTATTAATAGATGCAAGAAACCAGACAACATTTCAAAGTATTGATCCATTAAAACAATGCATGGTACAATGCTCCTTTTGCCACATTACAAGCTTGTAACCATTATATGTTAGATGAGTAATGCAACAAAGTTGTGTTATGTGTGTTGTCATGAGTCTCACAAAGGCAGATCATCAGTGCGTTCCACCAAAAGATGTGGCCCGAAGAGAATGTTGTGACAAGTAATTTGCTACAAATTATTTTTTGCACCATCCTTTTGTTTCCCATCTTCTTTGTGAGTACTCTATTGATCGGGGCCCTTTAATGGCGGAACGAAAATATGCAAAACAGCGGTTAGTGCAATAAAAAAACGCAACTTGCATAGTTTTGTTGAGAAATTTTGATGTTACTTTCTAAATACATAGCGTTTAAACCTTTTAGAATATGTAAATGAACACTATTGTAATTGCTATTAGCAATACATCAAAAGGTTTAGTAAATATTTTAAAAAATTTCTTGCTTCTTATTGCTTTTGCACTCATTTTCTAACCCATTAAGCAATATACAAAATTATTCTTTGTCAATATACAAAATTAGATAAATTTTGAAAAAAGTAACTAGCTTTACTTCTCAAAATAGGGGTACATTTATCACTATTGTCGTTGTTGTCATTTTAATAATAGGCTTTAGAGAAAAGGAAGTCCAAAGTTCGATAAATCATTAAGGTGGACGATTATGATGTTGTTGATATTGTCGAGGATCACATTGATTATGACTAAATGAAAAACTATTTATGTTGATGAAAAAACAAAACAATTTTCAGAACAAGTTACAAAAACGATGCTAAATGTATTTTGATAATAATAATAAAAGAAAAATGACCATTCTTTTATAGTTGTTGTTGATTTAGATTATGAAAAAGAAATCATTGATAAAATGGATTGTAAAGGAAAATGGGTAGTATAGAGGATGTGTTGAAATTTTTTTATGCAAATTCTTTTAGCACATTTTCTTTTGTCCATTTTATCACCTATATTTCCTTTTACATAATCTTAATCTGAACTACTGTCAAAAAATGAATTAGCTCTCTTTGTCTCAAAGATGATATACACTGACCATTAACATCATCATTATCGTTTCTTTTAATTTCATCTGAAACACATTTTCTTTTTGAGCAAGAAACTTTCACTTTATCGCATTCAAAATGGTCATTCTCTTCATTAGCATCATCATTACCATTTATCTCAATGATGTATTAAACCTAGAAAACTATTGTTAAAATCGCAGGTAACTACTAAAACTTTTACTATAGCGAGACAATGATTGACCATTAAAAAATTTGAGCATTTACATAGGTTGCTACTTTGAGCTACCCTCGAAAACCTATAAGTATGCCCATGTAATGCCATGATTTCGATTAAGACTTGCAGCTTAGCGATGGCATATCAATAGGCTTTCAAGGAGAAGTCCAAAGTACCAATTTATGTATTAGCTTGCCGCAAATATGTATTAGTTACCTATATTACTTTGTAGGTAAATGGTATAACTTCATAATTCTTATTGGATTTTGAAAATGGCCTGCTTGCTAAAGTTATGTTTTTGAATTACGTTTTGACTGCGAGCTTAAACCATCCCTCTAGGCCCGAGTATGTGTAAACTTGATGCCAAAATCGACCCGCTTAGGCAATTGGATAATGGTGTCATCGATTAGAGTCTTTCGACTCTAAAGTCCATTGAGTTCTTCTTTTGCTAATATTGACATATGAAGTTCATTATAACGGACGTCGAGCTTCCCCCGAATACCTTTTGTTATCTCACAATGGTCTAGCACGATGCAGTGCGGACCTTTGCCCAAAATCTTGAAATGGCCAAAGGTATTTGAGGGGACCTGAAATACAATATAGTTTTTTAATGAAATCATCGTGAAAAACAAGATCATTGAACCACACAAGTAACAAACAATATTCAAAATTCTCATACCGATAAAAATATACAATACATGTTTACCAAATAATTTTTATGGTTACAAATGTTTCAACTCTTTTTATGAATCCACAAAATCTAATGTTTTACACACATGAAACGAGGCTACAGTTCATGTTGAAGGAAACGACGATGTATTAATCTTCAAAAACGAGTTCATTTCAGCACATTTATTACAACAGAAAAGCAAATATTAGTATTATTAAGGGGTCATGCTAATGCAACACCCCATTAGGGGGTGTTTGTACTTTGTTGGTGGTGAGCTAGCTAGTGGTGGCAGGGGGTACTTTTGTGTTTTTTTTATTTCCGTGCCAAGTTTTTTTTACAAGTTTTTTACATTTTTTTACATGTTTATTTTTTTATAACCTTTTTTAACTTTTTTTATAACTTTTATAAATTATTTTAAGTTTTTCTTTTATAACTTTAAAAAAAAACGTAGTCGGAAAATTTGAGGCTTCGGATTGAAGGTTGCAAAGTGAGATTTTATCTCACTTTCCTACCAATCCGATGGTTTCGGTTATCATCATCGCCTCGGAAAACTTTAAGGCTCAATTTTGAAGGTTGCAGAGTGAGATTTTATCTCACTGCATTCATTCGGTTTGGTTATCATCATCACCTCGTCTCAAACTGCGGCAAATTCACAAGTTCAAAATTTTACCGTTTTTCATTGTAAAGGTTGTAAAAGTTTTGATTGTGGTAAGTAAGATTCTCAATGCCGAAGTTCAAAGAAAGCTGCAGTTCACGAGAAAGCGCATAGAATTTCACAGTTCACTTCCATAATGCCACGAAAGCAACAACACAAGAAACAAGCAACAACAACCGGCAAGTCTCAACAGACCCAAGAAACAACATAACCAAGCAAGTCTCACAGACAACCAACAAGAAACAACATAACCAACAGTCTCCGCAGACCACCAACAAGCAACAACGGCAGCAAAGTCTCACGGACCAACAAGCAACAACATAACCGGTGAGTCTCGGACCACCAAGCAACAAACCATGTCTAGTTCACCATTTGACACACAGGAGGTAAACATATCGAGATATTAATAGGATCAGATTAGCTTTTTATCTTGTTGGTAGTTCGAATGTTGAAAGTGAGATAGAAACTCACTTTAGATCCATTCGAGTTATGCCAGCCAAAACTCTAAGCTTTTTTATATAAAAATCATCGCCTATCTTTGAACAAACTGCTTATTTCAAAAATGCCTTAACATCCATTCAAGAAGGTTGCCAAGCCTTATTTAACAAACTGCTTATTTCATTGAAGGTTGCAAAGTAAGATAGAAACTCACTTTACCATCCATTCAAGAAACCAAAGAAACATCACATATCTGCTTAAGCAGTTTCAAGAAACCATCATCAACTGCTTAAGCAGTTGTGCTGGTTTCTTTGGTTTCAAAACTGCTTAAGCATCACACTAAACAAGAACAAACCAAAGAAACATCACCAGCTAGCTTAGACCACCAACAAGTACAAACAATAACCATCACATATCAAAACAAATCACCACAAGACCACATAAATATCACCGACATCACCACAACAAGTCACAGATCTAAACATTTTTTTAGATCTAAACAAATAATCATAGATCAAAACCACCAAACAAGTCACAGTTTCAAGATCGAAACAATTTTTATTAGATCTAAAATATTTTTTCAAGATCTAAACATTTTTTTTAGATCTAAAATATTTTTTTAAGATGTAAACATTTTTTTAGATCTAAACAAATCACCACAATGTAGCGAAACCACAACATCACCACAACGAAACCACCAAAACAAGTCAGAGTTTAAAGATCGAAACAATTTTTTATTAGATCTAAAATATTTTTTCAAGATCTAAACATTTTTTTTTAGATCTAAAATATTTTTTCAAGATGTAAACATTTTTTTACATCTAAACAAATCACCACAAGACCACAGAAACATCACCACAAACCACAACATCACCACAACGAAACCACCAAAACAAGTCAGAGTTTAAAGATCGAAACAATTGTTTTTTAGATCTAAAATATTTTTCAAGATCTGAACATTTTTTTAGATCTAAACAAATAATCACATATCAAAACCACCAAAAGTCGAAGTTTAAAGTCGAATATTTTTTAGATCTAAACAAATCATAGAAACCACAATGAAACCACCAACATCACTTGTACCACAGAAACCACAACATCATTACATCAACACTTCTTTTTAAGATGAAAAATAGAGAGAAAGAGAGGGTTAAAGAGAGAGAGAGAGAGAGAGAGAGAGAGAGAGAGAGAGTGATTGTTGAGAGAGTGGTGAGAATGAAGTGAAGAATAAGAGTGAGATATATGAGGTGGGGTGGGTGATTAGATTAGCAGTGGGTCAGCGTGGTTTACGGTGATCAAAAACGCGTTTTTAATTTTATTTTTTATTTTATTTATTTTTCTTTTTTTGCAAAAGTAAGTGAATGTATAAGTATAATTCTTTTTTTTTGTAAAAGTAAGAGTAAATGTAATAATTTGTAAAAGTATAAATTGTAATAATTTGTAAAAGTCGTAATAATTTGTAATAATTTTTTTTTCAAAAGTTGTAAAATTTGTAATAATTTGTAATTTGTAAAAGTATAATTTGTATAATTTGTAATTTGTAATAAAAGTATATAATTTGTAAAAAAAAGATTGAAAAAAAGTCGTTAAAAATGTATAAAAAGTATAAAAAGTAAAAAGTGTAATTTTCCAAAAATTCTCATAAGGACCAAAAATGATTAATTAGAATTACCAAAGGATTAAAAATGTTCATTTTTCAATTTAAAATGTCAAGGGGTAAATTCTGTCAATTTTTGAAATTCCAGGGACTAAAGTTGCTATTTTTGAAAGTTGGGGGACTGAAACTGCCAATTATGCAAACTTAGCTCATTTTTCATCTGATTTTAAACATTTTGCATCTGAAACATATAAAATGCAATTTTGAGATATTTTCAGTATTTTGATGCATTTCTGAGCATTTTTAAACGTTTTGCAGTTCCGATTTGACCAAAAATGATGAGTATTTACACACTCATCAATTACGTTCCTAACCTAACTTATAAATAATCATCAAACCTTATATACAAGATCATTAAATATGTCGACACTTATGCTTCAATATATATTACACATGGTAGAAAATTATGTAATGTACACAAACACTTAAACTTGATTGCTAGCCCATTTACATTGGTGATTAGGAGGAAACTTTGGGCTTGTTTCTCTCCTTGTCACGAAAAAAAAAAAAAAAGCATTAATACCTCCCGCCTTATCATACAGCTTCAAAAAATGTATACACAAACCCTAGAACACAAAAGTGACGGCTATCACTTCTTCTCACTTACAATGCGACACAAAGGAGGTTCAAGGAGAACAAAGGGGTGTTCTATCATGGATAGTCGAAGTGGTTTTCTTGGTGGTGAATCTTTAGCGCCCATCGCTGGGTTTAAAACCTTGGTTCACGGTTACTTGTTTCATCTTGTATACGCATCAAGGGTAACATCTTATGCCATCATCTCGTCTCCTTAATTTCCTTTGTTTCATGGTTATTGTTCGGTGGTTATCTTCCTTCGAATACATGTATACACGACTAAAAGCTTGTCACATGAAATAATAGTTTTAATTACATAAAATCATGGGACTAGGGTTCGTTTGATTAATTCATGGGGCGTATAAAATGGTTATTGGTGGTTAAGGGATGTATATGATTTTTGTAAGACTGAAAATATGGAATGATAAACTTACTATGATGATATTAAATCAGGTTGTGTAGCTTACATGGGTCATGGGTGCGTTTGGATAGGTAAAACATGTGCTTATAATGGTTTTAATGGACCCTAAACCGGACAGCATCATATGTCGAATTTGTGTGTGTCATAGATCATATTTTATAAGTTTAATAATCTGGGTTTTTATTGGAAAAGTTTATTTTTTTGTCTTAGTTAAGTTTTCCAAATGGTTTGGTCGAATTTGGAGTTGTCTAAGTCGTATTTTTGAATTTTACAAGATCAAGTGTCAAAGCTGAAAAAACGGGTCTGAAATTTGGTTTGATTGTTTGATTTTTCATTTTCAAACCATAAGGAATTGGGAGCTCTCCTTTTACATGATTGACATTTAGGATATAAATGAATTTCTGGGAGTTTTGTGAATTTTTCCAAGGTGTCTAAACAGGTCCAATAAGTGTAAACTTTTAAGGTGTATTTTCTGATTACCTTCTGGACAGGTCTGGACTTGTGATTTTCCATAGGCCATTTGGCATAGAGATAGAACCCACCAATTTTGGAGACTCTTTTAACTCATATGGGAACCCCTGTGATTTTACTTGATTTCATTTGAGCTAAGTAAGTATTTTATAAAAATCGCTAAAGTCTGGTCCAAATATGAGTTTAAGAAAATGAAAGATAGAAAAAGGATATCAATAAGTAAAACACTTACACATGCATAAGAAGCTTATAAAATGAGTATATAAGTAATATATGATATTAATCCGTGTAGATTCGTTGAAGGAGGCAGCGGCGTTATGTCTTCGTGATTCACTCATTTGTTTCTCTTCTCTCATTTGCTTTAAAATACAGAATATTGACACTTTTCGATGAGTTTCTTATGGCGTTTCTTTTCGTTAGCTTTTCTATTTGAATTATTAGGGTTTCCTATGCCATTGCTATGAACCCTTTCTGATTGTTTGATCTGTTGCTTGTTTGAAACACTGTTTTATTGAATCATGCAATATCCGACTTGAACGTTATGTTAGAAAGACTTTGATCGCAGCATTTGTTGAACCTTGCTATATTTGACTATGAATTTTTGAATTGTGAACATTTGGTTATGAAAGTATGATATATGACTACGACATTAACCGACTACGAACCTTTGAACATGAACCTTATGATATGAATTATCGATGATATGTTATCTGTTGAACTTTTGTTTTGATTATGATCGTGTCAATTATGACGACCTAAGTTAGTTTGACACCAGAATTAATATTCACCTAGTCATGGGGGTTCCATGTCCGTGTCCGGTGATGCACCTGCGACATGACTCTAGGGCGATAGAGTGATGTTACGCGTCCCTTTCCGTTATCTGTTTATTGATAGTATGGCCACTATCCTACACGTCGCATTTGGATATGGATGCATCCTTAGATCGATCTGTTATCGATGTGTTTACGGTGAATGATGTGGTGTGTGCAATCTGGCGTCTTCACTTAGATGCAAGACCTTCCAATTAGTTTATGAGGTTACCCATACGAATAAGAAAGCTATTTCGATATGATATGTTACGGGCTCGTGGTAGTTAACTAAATCTTTATCTGTTATTTACTGTATTAAGTATTACGATGTTGATTCGGTATGTTCATGTGTTTATAATTATGTGCTAGGCTTATTATATGTTATTATAATGGTTATGCTTTTGTATGTTTAAGTGACTACCGTTTACTATGCTAGGATATGATTAATATGTTTTCAATATGATTAGCGGTGTCATCGATATTATGTTAGTTTATCATTATGTGAATTAGTTGATCTGTGAATGAATGCTAGTGTGAAAGTGAGTATCTGAAAAGTTTATTAAGTATGATTGTTCGAGTTAATCACGGTGAACTTTGCCTATCGTTAGGGTATCTTTATCTGCTTGGTGATATGCCATGTTTAGACTCTGTTTATATTAAGTTTTGGTTTGGGAAATGGTTTAATTATGATATCTGTTTTGATAATTTGCTAATTGCTATGCTATGTCTTTTGCTTATTTAGTTATAGTTTTCCTACTATGGTTTCTATTTGCATGTGTTGCCATGATTTGGTACTATTCATTGCTACAATATTGGATTAAGTGTGTAAATGTAGATTAATTGACTTGTATGAATGCCATATTTACTTTCTAGAAATTGTTTACGGTAGCCTTTATATTTAGTTTGGCTCATGTATTGCTCGATTTCTGCTTTAGTTAACGTTTGGTTATCTTGATGCGCTTCTTTTACGTTGGTGCCATCATTTTGAGATGTGTATTTTCTTGATGCGATCAATTGTTTATATGATTTGATACTTCATTTTTTAAGGTTTCGTTTAAAAATATTTTATTTGTATGTTACGATGTGACTACCCGAATGTGACACTTCTACCGCAGCCGGGTTGGGGTGTTACAATTATAGTATCGGTCTTGATTTAGTTCTTGTTGACCTTAGGATTGACACGTGAGGATTTGGGTGAACTAGGCTTCAGATGCGTTACGATATCTTCAGATTCCTTTTGGTTGTCATTAGATTTGACCCGATGTTCTTTTGTCTTCACTAATTTTGGTCACGCTTCTCTTAGCATTTGATTTGTTTATTTTTCTTAGCACATCCGATAAATCGTCGTTAGATGGATATTTCTCGTAGAGCCGAAGATGATAGTGCCGACCCTGCGTTGCTGCAATAATCCCTGTCCTGGAGAGTTTCGTGAAGCAGAAGCCACACCGACTGCCGTGCTGCTGGAGACATCAGGATGCTGCTGGAGGAAGCTGGACGGATCAACTAAAGACGCAACACACGAAGACAAGATTCAACCAGTGGCTGAGAAGGTTCATCTACTTCATATGCTTTGGGCGCGACTTGTGTTACTCCGATTCGTTGTCATGCGTTTTTGAGGCGGTTGATATTTTGTTAAGTCATTTTGATCGGCATTACTTTTCTTGATTCGTTCAGAATTCGGTTTGAATCGTGAAGTTTTATCGTTTGGCATTTGCTAATATCTCAGTTTTTCTTTTGAATCATCAGTAATGAGTCATGAGGAACCGTTTTGTGCAAGTTGGTGGCCTCCTTTATTTTGTGGTATGGTAAGTTGGCTTGTTGTATTATATGTTGCATTTGTGTGAATCTGGCCTGCTTTGGTATGTTACTTGATATCTGTATGTGATATGTTTCGTGTGATATTGTTTATGTGGTTTGTCATGACCCGGGACAGAGTACGGTGACAATAAGAACTTGTTATGTGATGCAAGTATTATGACGCCTGATCAACGTGATAATACCGAGATCATATAATTTGGACTTATTGAAATCATACGACATCTTGGGAAATGCCTGGGGTTGGTACGTGAATGGAATATGACTTGCCTCCGTTATTTGTCACTCCTCATGTTCGTTTGGAATTCTGTACCTCTTTGCGAGATCCTCACCGACATCTGTTACGTATAAGATTTGTACGCTTTGGAACCAATATCGTTATGATCTGTGTGAATTTATGGATTGCCACGTCTGCCTTAAACTAGTACGCCCCTGTGTACCTCTGCGACTTCAATTTTCGAGGACGAAAATTTTCTTTTAGAGGGGAAGAGTTGTAAAACCCTAAAAATCGTGTATGTGTTAAATGACTAAATTACCCCTCAAGCTTAATAATTATGAAATACGAAAAATATGTCAAGCTCATCTATTACGTTCCTAACCTAACTTATAAATAATCATCAAACCTTATATACAAGATCATTAAATATCGACACACTTATGCTTCTAATATATATTACACATGGGCCGAAAATTATGTAATGTACACAAACACTTAAACTTGATTGCTAGCCCATTTACATTGGTGATTGGGAAGTAAACTTGGGCCTTGTTTCTCTCCTTGTCACGGCAAAAAAAAAAAAAAAAAAAAAAAAAAAAAAAACGTATACCCTCCCCCTTCTTATCATACGCTTCAAAAAAAATGTATACACAAACCCTAGAACACAAAAGTGACGGCTATCACTTCTTCTCCACTTCTGTCGACACAAAGGAGGTTCAAGGAGAGCAAGCAGGGGGTGTTCTACATGGATGGTCGTGGGTTTTCTTGGTCGTGAATGCTGCTGCCCATCGTGGGGTTTAAAACCCTTGGTTCCTGGTTACTTGTTTCATCTTGTATACGCATCAAGGGTAACATCTTATGCCATCATCTCGTCTCCTTAATTTCCTTTGTTTCATGGTTGTGGTCGTGTGGTTATCTTCCTTCGAATACATGTATACACGACTAAAAGCTTGTCACATGAAATAATAGTTTTAATCACATAAAATCATGGGACTAGGGTTCGTTTGATTAATTCATGGGGCGTATAAAATGGTTATTGGTGGTTAAGGGATGTATATAATTTTTGTAAGACTGAAAATATGGAATGATAAACTTACTATGACGATATTAAATCAGGTTGTGTAGCTTACATGGGTCATGGGTGCGTTTGGATAGGTAAAACATGTGCTTATAATGGTTTTAATGGACCCTAAAACTGGACAGCATCATATGTCGAATTTGTGTGTGTCATAGATCAAATTTTATAAGTTTAATAATCTGGGTTTTTATTGGAAAATTTTATTTTATGTCTTAGTTAAGTTTTCCAAGTGGTTTGGTCGAATTTGGAGTTGTCTAAGTCGTATTTTTGAATTTTACAAGATCAAGTGTCAAAGCTGAGAAAACGGGTCTGAAATTTGGTTGGATTGTTTGATTTTTCATTTTCAAACCATAAGGAATTGGGAGCTCTCCTTTTACAGGATTGACATTTAGGATATAAATGAATTTCTGGGAGTTTTGGGAATTTTTCCAAGGTGTCTAAACAGGTCCAATAAGTGTAAACTTTTAAGGTGTATTTTCTGATTACCTTCTGGACAGGTCTGGACTTGTAATTTTCCATAGGCCATTTGGCATAGAGATAGAACCCACCAATTTTTGGAGACTCTTTTAACTCATATGGGAACCCCTGTGATTTTACTTGATTTCATTTGAGCTAATTAAATATTTTATAAAAATCGCTAAAGTCTGGTCCAAATATGAGTTTAAGAAAATGAAAGATAGAAAAAGGATATCAATAAGTAAAACACTTACACATGCATAAGAAGCTTATAAAATGAGTATATAAGTAATATATGGTATTAATCCGTGTAGATTCGTTGAAGGAGACGCGACGTTATGTCTTCGTGATTCACTCATTTGTTTGCTCTTCTCTCATTTGCTTTAAGGTACAGATATTCTGACCTTTTCAGTAAAGGTTTCTTATGACGTTTTCTTTCGTTAGCTTTTCTATTTCAATTATTAGGGTTTCCTATGCCATTGCTATGAACCCTTTCTGATTGTTTGATCTGTTGCTTGTTTGAAACACCTGTTTTATTGAATCATGCAATATCTGACTTGAACGTTATGTTAGAAAGACTTTGATACGCACATTTGTTGAACCTTGCTATATTTGACTATGAATTTCTGAATTGTGAACATTTGGTTATGAAAGTATGATATGTGACTACGACATTAACTTCTGACTTCTGAACCTTTGAACATGAACCTTATGATATGAATTATCTGATATGTTATCTGTTGAACTTTGTGTTTGATTATGATCTGTGTCAATTATGACAATCTGTTTGACCTAAGTTAGTTTGACACCCGAGCCAATATTCTCACTAGTCATGGGGGTTCCATGTCCGTGTCAGTGATGCACCTCTGACATGACACTAGAGCAGTAGAGTGATGTCGGCACGTCCCTTTCCGTTATCTTTTTATTGATAGTATGGCCACTATCTGTCTGTTAGGGCGTATGGATGCATCCTAGATCTGATATGTTTCTGGTGAATGATGTCGTGTGCAATACGCGTCTTCACAAAATTCTGGGAGCTAGCTACTCCAATTAGTTTATGAGGTTACCTTCTGAATAAGAAAGCTATTTCTGATATGATATGTTCTGGGCTCGTGGTAGTTAACTAAATCTTTATCTGTTATTTCTGTATTAAGTATTCTGATGTTGATTCGGTATGTTCAAGTGTTTATAATTATGTGCTAGGCTTATTATATGTTATTATATGTGGTTATGCTTTTGTATGTTTAAGTGACTACCGTTTACTATGCTAGGATATGATTAATATGTTTTCAATATGATTCGCAGGCTGTCATCTGATATTATGTTAGTTTATCGTTATGTGAATTAGTTGATCTGTGAGATGAATGTGCTAGTGTGAAAGTGAGTATCCTGAAAGTTTATTAAGTATGATTGTTCAGTTAATCTGGTGAACTTCGCCTATCCGTTAGGGTATCTATCTGCTTATGTTTGATCTGCCATGTTTAGACTCTGTTTATATTAAGTTTTGGTTTGGGAAATGGTTTAATTATGATATCTGTTTTGATAATTTGCTAATTGCTATGCTATGTCTTTTGCTTATTTAGTTATAGTTTTCCTACTATGTTTTCTATTTGCATGTGTGACTACCATGATTTGACTGCTATTCCCGCTGCTACAATATTGGATTAAGTGTGTTAAATGTAGATTAATTGACTTGTATGAATGCCATGTTTACTTTCTAGAAATTGTTTCTGTTAGCCTTTTTATATTTCGTTTGGCTCATATGTACTCGAATTTCCTGCTTTAGTTAACGTTTGGTTATCTTGATGCGTTTGCGTTGGTGCCATCAATATGATATGTGTTTGTTCTTAATTGCTATTTGTTCTTCCGGATTCCTGTATGATTGTGTTTCCGCAAAATCCTCAATGATTCATTGATCGCATTCCGTTGTGACTTCGTTATTCGTTTCTTTGTTTTATTTCGTATTTCTATTTTGTTTAGTTTTCGTTTCTGTTATATCTGTTCACTGGGCTTTTTAAGCTCAGCCGCATTTCTTTTCCAGCGGCAGGTTTTAGGTTTGAAGATGGGCTTTGATGGGCTGAGAGTTGGATTATCTGAGTGGACCAACCCTAGTTACCTTATTATTTGGACTTACTTTGAAGAGTTTTTGTTTTGATATTTCATTTCATTTTGGATATTGTATTTTCTTCGTCAGTCAATTGTTTATATGATTTGATACTTCATTTTTAAGGTTTCCGTTTGAAAATATTTTATTTGTATGTTCTGATATGACACCAGAATGTGACACTTCTACCCTTGTCGGGTTGGGGTGTTACAGATAGGGGGTATAAGTACTCAATCGAATATAAGTGTTCAAGACATGGGACGTCTGCACGTGAAGGTTCAGAAGATGAACTTCAACGGCAGACTAGTACCGCTAAAACTAATTGTCCATTCAAATTACTGGCGAAATATATAAAAGGTCAAACTAAGGGTTGGATCTTGAGGGTAAAGTGTGAGAGGCATAATCATGTTTTTGTAGATTCGTTCCATGGTTTTCCACAAGCAATGCGATTAAAAGATCATGAGTTCATTTTGGTGGAGCAATTGACAAAGCATAAAGTAGCACCACGCATTATACTTTCGTCACTAAAGGAGAACGATCCGGATAATGTGTCTAGCATTAAAACTATATATAATGCACAAAACAAGATACGCGGCGCCATTCGTGGTGATAGAACTCCAATACAAGTCCTTTTAGCACATTTGAGGCGTCAAGGTTATACATATTACCCCAGGGCAAATGACCGCACTAATGAGCTTGAGAAAATATTTTTTGTTCACCTGACGTCATATGCCCTATGAACAACATTTCCAGAAATCATGCTGATGGACTCCACATACAACACCACGTTGTTTAAACTGCCATTCTTTACAATTGTTGGAGTTACTTCAACAAAAAAAACATTTTCAATGGCGTTTAGCTTTTTGAACTGTGAAAAAGAGCCAAATTTCATATAGGTGTTGCAATGTGTTAAGAGGGTTATAGACGAACAATATTACCCGCGGGTTATCGTCACTGACAGAGATTTAGCGTTGCTTGGGGCATGCAGAGCAGAATTCCCAAACGCTAACAAATTACTCTGTCGATGGCATATTAATCAAAATGTGCTCAAGAATTGCAGACATAGATTCGATACGGAAGAGGAGTATGCGTCCGTTAGATGGTCATGGGATTGGATGGTTAAAGCTCCGACCCAAGATATGTTCATGCACTATTTGTTGGGATATGAAAGTGCTGAAGACATGAAAGTACTGAAGATATGAAAGTACTGTAAGCTGCAAAGTACTAGGAAAAGTCAAAGAGTCAAAGTACTGCTAAAGACAAAGTCAAAGTACTGCTCCTAAAAGTCAAAGTACTGCAAAGAACTAAAGAACTGTTATTCGTTTATGGAAAGTATTGTATTCTATGTTTAGATTACTTGTCGTACAAGGTTATCAATTGTAAACCGACTACGATATCCTTGAGCCTATAAAAGGACTCCTAGATTGGCATTAGATGTACGATTGCTTATGAGTCTATGAGTTTTAGAGTTTACGAATTCACAAGTTAATTAGTGTTTTAGAGAGAAGTTCGATTATCTTAGAGTTGTATTAGTATCTGCATAATAAGCAGATTTAGAGTTTATAATAAAAGGTTATTCTTCTTAGCTTTGTTAAGTAAATTCCGCGTACTTAATAAAGATTGCTCAGTGTTTCTTTGTTAATAACTTAGGATTTATCCGAGGTTATTAAACCTTAACAAGCTAGTTAAGATAGTTTGATTAAAGTATATCGATCCAACACTATTATCGGCACCTACAAGAGTTATTGGTCCAAAAACAGGGTACTTAACTATTAATTCATTTTTTTATTATTATTTAATAAATAAGTACCCGAATTGTTTTCTCACTTTATTAATTCATTGTTTTCTCAGACGTTTTGTGGTATTTTAATAACTGGCTGCAACATTACGACCACATGTTCGTGTCGTACATTACCGATCCATTTTGCAGCTTCGGCCAGACAACAACATATAGAGTTGAGGGTCAACACGCGTTGTTGAAGTTATACTTGGGCTCCACAAAGTCCAACTTAGACACGTTGTTGAGTTTGGTCGATAAGATTCTAGTTGCGCAAGAAAATGCGATAAGAAACACTTTTAATATAAGCATAACCAAGAAACTACATATGTGTAGGGACACATTATTTGATGAATTGTGGTATAAAGTTTCAAAACATGCTTTACAACTCATTGTCGCAGAAAGTAAACTGGTTATGGACCCACTTGAATGTGGTCATCAGTTGCGGTCAGTTTGTGGGTTACCATGCTATCACGAACTGGTTTACTATCAAATTCATGGTAAGTATATTAAATTTATGCCTATCAAGTTATAAAGACGCTGGAGACATCGCTAGAATTGGCAAGAAATCCCGTTGATCACGCATGTCAGTCGAGTGGATACTCTATGACTTTATATATGACATTAATAATCTTCATGTGGAGTAGATTTCGTTGTAGTAGTAGTAGCTTTCGTTGTTGTACTTGTTTAATGTTTTAATGTTTAATGTATTTATTGTTGTTGTTTAATTAAATAGAAACAAATTAGACGAATAAAAAATAACACAAAAATATAACAAATACACAATAAAAAAACATAACGTGAAAAACTACATAAAATATATTTTACACAAATACATATACACACATATAAAACCACTACATAAATATATATTCTACATATACTTAAAAAAAAAGAAAAAAAAGGACAAAACGGGTACACCTTATGAGGCTATGGGGTGCAAAAGAAGTAATATATGGGGTGTTATATTAGATTACCCCATTATTAAGACATACCCCATGTGTGAGTTGTGACGGCGATGTTGGTAAGTAGGTATAAATAAAGAGAAATGGATGAGTGGGTGCCACCTAAGGTTTGGTGCATTCTACTAGTATTTAAAGGAATAATGAAGGACCCCACTCACATATCTACACGGTTTTTAACCAACCGGTTGTTGGTTCAAAAGGTTACTATATTTCTTTATACGTATTTACCTTATTTTAGAAAATTTTAGTAAAAATTAAGGTTAATTCCATGAAATTGGCTATAAATTTTTAAAAAATTTCAACGTTGGGTAACGAACTTGGTAAACTACTATTATCACCAACGAAACTTCTAAATTCGTTCAAATATTACCCATATGGTCCAAATTTACAACTTGTAACCGGTTGCAACCGGCTACAAGGGTACGACTCAATAAATAATTATTTTTTTTTATTAAAACAAGATTAAAAGACTTTGACCTAACTAAAGTCAAGAAAAACTTTACCAAATACTTTTTTTCAGATCCTCCTCTTCGATTAAACACAAATACAAATTGATACAGACTCTTAAACTCTCATCCACACAACCCAAACTGATCTTATACAAGATCACTTCCAAAAACGAAGAACAACTCACACAAAAATTACATGAATCATCAAGATCCTCAAAAACCCAGCATAAATTATTTTACTACAGCGAGAGCTCCTATGATCAAAATCATAAACATCACTCACAACTCACTTCTAAAATTAAATTTGAAGTCTTCAAATTCGTACTACGGCCGCAAATTTCTTTGAGGGGGATGAGTCACATTTATATTTTGCATATCAGAGGTTGAAACAAAGTCGGGAGATAGAGTTGAAAGATTGAAATGAGTTTGTATTGGATTACGTTTGTATTTTAATTTGTTGATTAGGTTCACAGAAGTGTTTGCAACACTACGGTATTTAGTGTATGACTCAAACTATAAACTTTGTATCAGAAGGTAGTGGTTTTAGGACGGTCTTTCCAACATCAGAGAAGGTGAAGGAGAATAGGGAGAGGAGCGGTGAATGTTCTAAGCATGATGTGTTTAAAGAGACTATTAATCGTGTATTGAAGATGTTGGTTGCCGAGGGAAAAGGAAAGGGTGTTGATTTTCTTGACATGGCAAAGAAAAAGGGTATCACTTTCCCTCGTCCTCGGTGGAGGTCGGCACAAACTTGGAAAGGTTTATAATTATGTGTTAAGAGATGCTAATATCTTTTGGCTAATGATGCTTGATGCTAGATTTAATTAAATGGAAACAAATTAGACGAATAAAATAACACAAAATATAACAAATACACAATAAAAAAAACATAACGTGAAAAACTACATAAAATATATTTTACACAAATACATATACACACATATAAAATCACTACATAAATATATACTCTACATATACATAAAAAAAAAGAAAAAAAAAAGACAAAACGGGTACACCTTATGGGGCTATGGGGTGCAAAAGAAGGAATATATGGGGTGTTAGATTAGATTACCCCATTATTAAGACATACCCCATGTGTGAGTTGTAACGGCGATGTTGGTAAGTAGGTGTAAAGAAAGATAAATGAATGAGTGGGTGTTACCTAGGGTTTGGTGCATTCTACTAGTATTTAAAGGAATAATGAAGGACCCCACTCACGTATCCACACGGTTTTTAACCAACCGGTTGTTTGTTCAAAAGGTTACTATATTTCTTTATACGTATTTACCTTATTTTAGAAAATTTTAGTAAAAATTAAGGTTAATTCCATGAAATTGGCTATAACTTTTTAAAAAATTTCAACGTTGGGTAACGAACTTGGTAAACTACTATTATCACCAACGAAACTTCTAAATTTGTTCAAATATTACCCATATGGTCCAAATTTACAACTTGTAACCGGTTGCAACCGGCTACAAGGGTACGACTGAATAAATAATTATTTTTTTTATTAAAACAAGATTAAAAGACTTTGACCTAACTAAAGTCAAGAAAAACTTTACCAAATACGTTTTTTCAGATCCTCCTCTTCGATTAAACACAAATACAAATTGATACAGACTCTTAAACTCTCATCCACACAACCCAAACTGATCTTATACAAGATCACTTCCAAAAACGAAGAACAACTCACGCCGAAATTACATCAATCATCAAGATCCTCAAAAACCCAGCTAAAACTATATTACTACAGCGAGAGCTCCTGTGATCAAAATCATAAACATCACTCACAACTCACTTCTAAAATTAAATTTGAAGTCTTCAAATTCGTACTACGGCCGCAAATTTCTTTGAGGGGGATGAGTCACATTTATATTTTGCATATCAGAGGTTGAAACAGAGTCGGGAGATAGAGTTGAAAGATTGAAATGAGTTTGTATTGGATTACGTTTGTATTTTAATTTGTTGATTAGGTTCACAGAAGTGTTTGCAACACTACGGTATTTAGTGTATGACTCAAACTATAAACTTTGTATCAGAAGGTAGTGGTTTTAGGACGGTCTTTCCAACATCAGAGAAGGTGACGGAGAATAGGGAGAGGAGAGGTGAATGTTCTAAGCATGATGTGTTTAAAGATACTATTAATCGTGTATTGAAGATGTTGGTTGCCGGGGAAACGAAAGGAGGCTGATGATGGAAAGGGTGTTGATTTTCTTAACACGGCAAAGAAAAAGGGTATCACTTTCCCTCGTCCTCGGTGGAGGTCGGCACAAACTTGGAAAGGTTTATAATTATGTGTTAAGAGATGCTAATATCTTTTGGCTAATGATGCTTGATGCTAGATTTAATTAAATGGAAACAAATTAGACGAATAAAAAATAACACAAAAATATAAGAAATACACAATAAAAAAACATAACGTTAAAAACTACATAAAATATATTTTACACAAATACATATACACACATATAAAACCACTACATAAATATATACTCTACATACACTTAAAAAAAGAAAAAAAAAAGGACAAAACGGGTACACCTTATGGGGCTATGGGGTGCAAAAGAAGTAATATATGGGGTGTTAGATTAGATTACCCCATTATTAAGATATACCCCATGTGTGAGTTGTGACGGCGATGTTGGTAAGTAGGTGTAAAGAAAGAGAAATGGATGAGTAAGTGTTACCTAGGGTTTGGTGCATTCTACTAGTATTTAAAGGAATAATGAAGGACCCCACTCACGTATCCACACGGTTTTTAACCAACCGGTTGTTGGTTCAAAAGGTTACTATATTTCTTTATACGTATTTACCTTATTTTAGAAAATTTTAGTAAAAATTAAGGTTAATTCCATGAAATTGGCTATAACTTTTTAAAAAATTTCAACGTTGGGTAACGAACTTGGTAAACTACTATTATCACCAACGAAACTTCTAAATTCGTTCAAATATTACCCATATGGTCCAAATTTACAACTTGTAACCGGTTGCAACCGGCTACAAGGGTACGACTGAATAAATAATTATTTTTTTTATTAAAACAAGATTAAAAGACTTTGACCTAACTAAAGTCAAGAAAAACTTTACCAAATACGTTTTTTCAGATCCTCCTCTTCGATTAAACACAAATACAAATTGATACAGACTCTTAAACTCTCATCCACACAACCCAAACTGATCTTATACAAGATCACTTCCAAAAACGAAGAACAACTCACGCCGAAATTACATCAATCATCAAGATCATCAAAAACCCAGCTAAAACTATTTTACTACAGCGAGAGCTCCTGTGATCAAAATCATAAACATCACTCACAACTCACTTCTAAAATTAAATTTGAAGTCTTCAAATTCGTACTACGGCCGCAAATTTCTTTGAGGGGATGAGTCCATTTATATTTTGCATATCAGAGGTTGAAACAGAGTCGGGAGATAGAGTTGAAAGATTGAAATGAGTTTGTATTGGATTACGTTTGTATTTTAATTTGTTGATTAGGTTCACAGAAGTGTTTGCAACACTACGGTATTTAGTGTATGACTCAAACTATAAACTTTGTATCAGAAGGTAGTGGTTTTAGGACGGTCTTTCCAACATCAGAGAAGGTGACGGAGAATAGGGAGAGGAGAGGTGAATGTTCTAAGCATGATGTGTTTAAAGAGACTATTAATCGTGTATTGAAGATGTTGGTTGCCGAGGGAAAAGGAAAGGGTGTTGATTTTCTTGACACGGCAAAGAAAAAGGGTATCACTTTCCCTCGTCCTCGGTGGAGGTCGGCACAAACTTGGAAAGGTTTATAATTATGTGTTAAGAGATGCTAATATCTTTTGGCTAATGATGCTTGATGCTAGATTTAATTAAATGGAAACAAATTAGACGAATAAAAAATAACACAAAAATATAACAAATACACAATAAAAAAACATAACGTGAAAAACTACATAAAATATATTTTACACAAATACATATACACACATATAAAACCACTACATAAATATATACTCTACATACACTTAAAAAAAAGAAAAAAAAGGACAAAACGGGTACAACTTATGGGGCTATGGGGTGCAAAAGAAGTAATATATGGGGTGTTAGATTAGATTACCCCATTATTAAGAGATAGCCCATGTGTGAGTTGTGACGGCGATGTTGGTAAGTAGGTGTAAAGAAAGAGAAATGGATGAGTAAGTGTTACCTAGGGTTTGGTGCATTCTACTAGTATTTAAAGGAATAATGAAGGACCCCACTCACGTATCCACACGGTTTTTAACCAACCGGTTGTTTGTTCAATAGGTTACTATATTTCTTTATACGTATTTACCTTATTTTAGAAAATTTTAGTAAAAATTAAGGTTAATTCCATGAAATTGGCTATAACTTTTTAAAAAATTTCAACGTTGGGTAACGAACTTGGTAAACTACTATTATCACCAACGAAACTTCTAAATTCGTTCAAATATTACCCATATGGTCCAAATTTACAACTTGTAACCGGTTGCAACCGGCTACAATGGTACGACTGAATAAATAATTATTATTTTTTTATTAAAACAAGATTAAAAGACTTTGACCTAACTAAAGTCAAGAAAAACTTTACCAAATACGTTTTTTCAGATCCTCCTCTTCGATTAAACACAAATACAAATTGATACAGACTCTTAAACTCTCATCCACACAACCCAAACTGATCTTATACAAGATCACTTCCAAAAACGAAGAACAACTCACACAAAAATTACATCAATCATCAAGATCCTCAAAAACCCAGCTAAAACTATTTTACTACAGCGAGAGCTCCTGTGATCAAAATCATAAACATCACTCACAACTCACTTCTAAAATTAAATTTGAAGTCTTCAAATTCGTACTACGGCCGCAAATTTCTTTGAGGGGATGAGTCACATTTATATTTTGCATATCAGAGGTTGAAACAGAGTCGGGAGATAGAGTTGAAAGATTGAAATGAGTTTGTATTGGATTACGTTTGTATTTTAATTTGTTGATTAGGTTCACAGAAGTGTTTGCAACACTACGGTATTTAGTGTATGACTCAAACTATAAACTTTGTATGAGAAGGTAGTGGTTTTAGGACGGTCTTTCCAACATCAGAGAAGGTGACGGAGAATAGGGAGAGGAGAGGTGAATGTTCTAAGCATGATGTGTTTAAAGAGACTATTAATCGTGTATTGAAGATGTTGGTTGCCGAGGGAAAAGGAAAGGAGGCTGATGATGGAAAGGGTGTTTATTTTCTTGACACGGCAAAGAAAAAGGGTATCACTTTCCCTCGTCCTCGGTGGAGGTCGGCACAAACTTGGAAAGGTTTATAATTATGTGTTAAGAGATGCTAATATATTTTGGCTAATGATGCTTGATGCTAGATTTAATTAAATGGAAACAAATTAGACGAATAAAAAATAACACAAAAATATAACAAATACACAATAAAAAAAACATAACGTGAAAAACTACATAAAATATATTTTACACAAATACATATACACACATATAAAACCACTACATAAATATATACTCTACATACACTTAAAAAAAGAAAAAAAAAAGGACAAAACGGGTACACCTTATGGGGCTATGGGGTGCAAAAGAAGTAATATATGGGGTGTTAGATTAGATTACCTCATTATTAAGACATACCCCATGTGTGAGTTGTGACGGCGATGTTGGTAAGTAGGTGTAAAGAAAGAGAAATGGATGAGTGGGTGTTACCTAGGGTTTGGTGCATTCTACTAGTATTTAAAGGAATAATGAAGGACCCCACTCACGTATCCACACGGTTTTTAACCAACCGGTTGTTTGTTCAAAAGGTTACTATATTTCTTTATACGTATTTACCTTATTTTAGAAAATTTTAGTAAAAATTAAGGTTAATTCCATGAAATTGGCTATAACTTTTTAAAAAATTTCAACGTTGGGTAACGAACTTGGTAAACTACTATTATCACCAACGAAACTTCTAAATTCGTTCAAATATTACCCATATGGTCCAAATTTACAACTTGTAACCGGTTGCAACCGGCTACAAGGGTACGACTGAATAAATAATTATTTTTTTTATTAAAACAAGATTAAAAGACTTTGACCTAACTAAAGTCAAGAAAAACTTTACCAAATACGTTTTTTCAGATCCTCCTCTTCGATTAAACACAAATACAAATTGATACAGACTCTTAAACTCTCATCCACACAACCCAAACTGATCTTATACAAGATCACTTCCAAAAACGAAGAACAACTCACACAGAAATTACATCAATCATCAAGATCCTCAAAAACCCAGCTAAAACTATTTTACTACAGCGAGAGCTCCTGTGATCAAAATCATAAACATCACTCACAACTCACTTCTAAAATTAAATTTGAAGTCTTCAAATTCGTACTACGGCCGCAAATTTCTTTGAGGGGATGAGTCACATTTATATTTTGCATATCAGAGGTTGAAACAGAGTCGGGAGATAGAGTTGAAAGATTGAAATGAGTTTGTATTGGATTACGTTTGTATTTTAATTTGTTGATTAGGTTCACAGAAGTGTTTGCAACACTACGGTATTTAGTGTATGACTCAAACTATAAACTTTGTATGAGAAGGTAGTGGTTTTAGGACGGTCTTTCCAACATCAGAGAAGGTGACGGAGAATAGGGAGAGGAGAGGTGAATGTTCTAAGCATGATGTGTTTAAAGAGACTATTAATCGTGTATTGAAGATGTTGGTTGCCGAGGGAAAAGGAAAGGAGGCTGATGATGGAAAGGGTGTTTATTTTCTTGACACGGCAAAGTAAAAGGGTATCACTTTCCCTCGTCCTCGGTGGAGGTCGGCACAAACTTGGAAAGGTTTATAATTATGTGTTAAGAGATGCTAATATATTTTGGCTAATGATGCTTGATGCTAGATTTAATTAAATGAAAACAAATTAGACGAATAAAAAATAACTCAAAAATATAACAAATACACAATAAAAAAAACATAACGTGAAAAACTACATAAAATATATTTTACACAAATACATATACACACATATAAAACCACTACATAAATATATACTCTACATATACTTTAAAAAAAATGAAAAAAAAAAAGACAAAACGGGTACACCTTATGGGGCTATGGGGTGCAAAAGAAGTAATATATGGGGTGTTAGATTAGATTACCTCATTATTAAGACATACCCCATGTGTGAGTTGTGACGGCGATGTTGGTAAGTAGGTGTAAAGAAAGAGAAATGGATGAGTGGGTGTTACCTAGGGTTTGGTGCATTCTACTAGTATTTAAATCAATAATGAAGGACCCCACTCACGTATCCACACGGTTTTTAACCAACCGGTTGTTTGTTCAAAAGGTTACTATATTTCTTTATACGTATTTACCTTATTTTAGAAAATTTTAGTAAAAATTAAGGTTAATTCCATGAAATTGGCTATAACTTTTTAAAAAATTTCAGTTGGGTAACGAACTTGGTAAACTACTATTATCACCAACGAAACTTCTAAATTCGTTCAAATATTACCCATATGGTCCAAATTTACAACTTGTAACCGGTTGCAACCGGCTACAAGGGTACGACTGAATAAATAATTATTTTTTTTATTAAAACAAGATTAAAAGACTTTGACCTAACTAAAGTCAAGAAAAACTTTACCAAATACGTTTTTTCAGATCCTCCTCTTCGATTAAACACAAATACAAATTGATACAGACTCTTAAACTCTCATCCACACAACCCAAACTGATCTTATACAAGATCACTTCCAAAAACGAAGAACAACTCACACAAAAATTACATCAATCATCAAGATCCTCAAAAACCCAGCTAAAACTATTTTACTACAGCGAGAGCTCCTGTGATCAAAATCATAAACATCACTCACAACTCACTTCTAAAATTAAATTTGAAGTCTTCAAATTCGTACTACGGCCGCAAATTTCTTTGAGGGGATGAGTCACATTTATATTTTGCATATCAGAGGTTGAAACAGAGTCGGGAGATAGAGTTGAAAGATTGAAATGAGTTTGTATTGGATTACGTTTGTATTTTAATTTGTTGATTAGGTTCACAGAAGTGTTTGCAACACTACGGTATTTAGTGTATGACTCAAACTATAAACTTTGTATCAGAAGGTAGTGGTTTTAGGACGGTCTTTCCAACATCAGAGAAGGTGACGGAGAATAGGGAGAGGAGAGGTGAATGTTCTAAGCATGATGTGTTTAAAGAGACTATTAATCGTGTATTGAAGATGTTGGTTGCCGAGGGAAAAGGAAAGGAGGCTGATGATGGAAAGGGTGTTTATTTTCTTGACACGGCAAAGAAAAAGGGTATCACTTTCCCTCGTCCTCGGTGGAGGTCGGCACAAACTTGGAAAGGTTTATAATTATGTGTTAAGATATGCTAATATATTTTGGCTAATGATGCTTGATGCTAGATTTAATTAAATGAAAACAAATTAGACGAATAAAAAATAACTCAAAAATATAACAAATACACAATAAAAAAACATAACGTGAAAAACTACATAAAATATATTTTACACAAATACATATACACACATATAAAACCACTACATAAATATATACTCTACATATACTTTTAAAAAAAAAAAAAAAAAAAAAAAAAGGACAAAACGGGTACACCTTATGGGGCTATGGGGTGCAAAAGAAGTAATATATGGGGTGTTAGATTAGATTACCTCATTATTAAGACATACCCCATGAGTAAGTTGTGACGGCGATGTTGGTAAGTAGGTGTAAAGAAAGAGAAATGGATGAGGGTGTTACCTGGTTTCGTGCATTCTACTAGTATTTAAAGGAATAATGAAGGACCCCACTCACGTATCCACACGGTTTTAACCAACCGTTGTTTGTTCAAAAGGTTACTATATTTCTTTATACGTATTTATCTTATTTTTGAAAATTTTAGTAAAAATTAAGGTTAATTCCATGAAATTGGCTATAACGTTTTAAAAAATTTCAACGTTGGGTAACGAACTTGATAAACTACTATTATCACCAACGAAACTTCTAAATTCGTTCAAATATTACCCATATGGTCCAAATTTACAACTTGTAACCGGTTGCAACCATCTACAATGGTACGACTGAATAAATAATTATTATTTTTTTATTAAAACAAGATTAAAAGACTTTGACCTAACTAAAGTCAAGAAAAACTTTACCAAATACGTTTTTTCAGATCCTACTCTTCGATTAAACACAAATACAAATTGATACAGACTCTTAAACTCTCATCCACACAACCCAAACTAATCTTATACAAGATCACTTCCAAAAACCAAGAACAACTCACACAGAAATTACATCAATCATCAAGATCCTCAAAAACCCATCATAAATTATTTTACTACAGCGAGAGCTCCTATGATCAAAATCATAAACATCACTCACAACTCACTTCTAAAATTAAATTTGAAGTCTTCAAATTGCACTACTCGGCCGCAAATTTCTTTGAGGGGGATGAGTCACATTTATATTTTGCATATCGAGGTTGAAACAGTAGTCGAGATAGAGTTGAAAGATTGAAATGAGTTTGTATTGGATTACGTTTGTATTTTAATTTGTTGATTAGGTTCACAGAAGTATTTGCAACACTACGGTATTTAGTGTATGACTCAAACTATAAACTTTGTATGAGAAGGTAGTGGTTTTAGGACGGTCTTTCCAACATCAGAGAAGGTGACGGAGAATAGGGAGAGGAGAGGTGAATGTTCTAAGCATGATGTGTTTAAAGAGACTATTAATCGTGTATTGAAGATGTTGGTTGCCGAGGGAAAACGAAAGGAGGCTGATGATGGAAAGGGTGTTGATTTTCTTGACACGGCAAAGAAAAAGGGTATCACTTTCCCTCGTCCTCGGTGGAGGTCGGCACAAACTTAGAAAGGTTTATAATTATGTGTTAAGAGATGCTAATATCTTTTGGCTAATGATGCTTGATGCTAGATTTAATTAAATGGAAACAAATTAGACGAATAAAAAATAACACAAAAATATAACAAATACACAATAAAAAAACATAACGTGAAAAACTACATAAAATATATTTTACACAAATACATATACACATATATAAAACCACTACATAAATATATACTCTACATATACTTAAAAAAAAAGAAAAAAAAAAGACAAAACGGGTACACCTTATGGGGCTACGGGGTGCAAAAGAAGTAATATATGGGGTGTTAGATTAGATTACCCCATTATTAAGAGATACCCCATGTGTGAGTTGTGACGGCGATGTTGGTAAGTAGGTGTAAAGAAAGGGAAATGGATGAGTGGATTTTACCTAGGGTTTGGTGCATTCTACTAGTATTTAAAGGAATAATGAAGGACCCCACTCACATATCCACACGGTTTTTAACCAACCGGTTGTTTGTTCAATAGGTTACTATATTTCTTTATACGTATTTACCTTATTTTAGAAAATTTTAATAAAAATTAAGGTTAATTCCATGAAATTGGCTATAAATTTTTAAAAAATTTCAATGTTGGGTAACGAACTTGGTAAACTACTATTATCACCAACGAAACTTCTAAATTCGTTCAAATATTACCCATATGGTCCAAATTTACAACTTGTAACCGGTTGCAACCGCTACAAGTACGCTGAATAAATAATTATTTTTTTATTAAAACAAGATTAAAAGACTTTGACCTAACTAAAGTCAAGAAAAACTTTACCAAATACTTTTTTCGTCCTCCTCTTCGATTAAACACAAATACAAATTGATACACACTCTTAAACTCTCATCCACACAACCCAAACTGATCTTTACAAGATCACTTCCAAAAGAGAAGAACAACTCACAAGAAATTACATCAATCATCAAGATCCTCAAAACCCGGCTAAAACTATTTTACTACTACGAGAGCTCCTATGATCAAAATCATAAACATCACTCACAACTCACTTCTAAAATTAAATTTGAAGTCTTCAAATTGTACTACGGCGCAAATTTCTTTGAGGGATGGGTCACATTTATATTTTACATATTAGAGGTTGAAACAGAGTCGGGAGATAGAGTTGAAAGATTGAAATGAGTTTGTATTGGATTACGTTTGTATTTTAATTTGTTGATTAGGTTCACAGAAGTGTTTGCAACACTACGGTATTTAGTGTATGACTCAAACTATAAACTTTGTATGAGAAGGTAGTGGTTTTAGGACGGTCTTTCCAACATCAGAGAAGGTGACGGAGAATAGGGAGAGGAGAGGTGAATGTTCTAAGCATGATGTGTTTAAAGAGACTATTAATCGTGTATTGAAGATGTTGGTTGCCGAGGGAAAAGGAAAGGAGGCTGATGATGGAAAGGGTGTTGATTTTCTTGACACGGCAAAGAAAAAGGGTATCACTTTCCCTCGTCCTTGGTGGAGGTTGGCACAAACTTGGAAAGGTTTATAATTATGTGTTAAGAGATGCTAATATCTTTTGGCTAATGATGCTAGATTTAATTAAATGGAAACAAATTAGACGAATAAAAAATAACACAAAAATAAAACAAATACACAATAAAAAAAACATAACGTAAAAAACTACATAAAATATATTTTACACAAATACATATACACACATATAAAAACACCCCATAAATATATACTCTACATATACTTAAAAAAAAAGACAAAACGGGTACACCTTATGGGCTATGGGGTGCAAAAGAAGTAATATATGCGGTGTTAGATTAGATTACCCCATTATTAAGACATACCCCATGTGTGAGTTGTGACGGCGATGTTGGTAAGTAGGTGTAAAGAAAGAGAAATGGATGAGTGGGTGTTACCTAGGGTTTCGTGCATTCTTCTAGTATTTAAAGGAATGATGAAGGACCCCACTCACGTATCCACATGGTTTTTAACCAACCGGTTGTTTGTTCAAAAGGTTTCTATATTTCTTTATACGTATTTACCTTATTTTAGAAAATTTTAGTAAAAATTAAGGTTAATTCCATGAAATTGGCTATAAATTTTTAAAAAATTTCAACGTTGTGTAACGAACTTGGTAAACTACTATTATCACCAACGAAACTTCTAAATTCGTTCAAATATTACCCTTATGGTCCAAATTTACAACTTGTAACCGGTTGCAACCGGCTACAAGGGTACGACTCAATAAATAATTTTTTTTTTTTTATTAAAACAAGATTAAAAGACTTTGACCTAACTAAAGTCAAGAAAACTTTACCAAATACGTTTTTCGGATCCTCCTTCGATTAAACACAAATACAAATTGATACAGACTCTTAAACTCTCATCCACACAACCCAAACTGATCTTATACAAGATCACTTCCAAAAACGAAGAACAACTCACACAGAAATTACATCAATCATCAAGATCCTCAAAAACCCAGCTAAAACTATTTTACTACAGCGAGAGCTCCTGTGATCAAAATCATAAACATCACTCACAACTCACTTCTAAAATTAAATTTGATGTCTTCAAATTCGTACTACGGCCGCAAATTTCTTTGAGGGGGATGAGTCAAATTTATATTTTGCATATAAGAGGTTGAAACAGAGTCGGGAGATAGAGTTGAAAGATTGAAATGAGTTTGTATTTTAATTTGTTGATTAGGTTCACAGAAGTGTTTGCAACACTACGGTATTTAGTGTATGGCTCAAACTATAAACTTTGTATCAGAAGGTAGTGGTTTTAGGACGGTCTTTCCAACATCAGAGAAGGTGAAGGAGAATAGGGAGAGGAGCGGTGAATGTTCTAAGCATGATGTGTTTAAAGAGACTATTAATCGTGTATTGAAGATGTTGGTTGCCGAGGGAAAAGGAAAGGGTGTTATTTTCTTGACACGGCAAAGAAAAAGGGTATCACTTTCCCTCGTCCTCGGTGGAGGTCGGCACAAACTTGGAAAGGTTTATAATTATGTGTTAAGAGATGCTAATATCTTTTGGCTAATGATGCTTGATGCTAGGTTTATACATCAAGTTTTTATGGCCGAGTTAAGTATTAATGAAGGTTCTGGACATGTAGCCAAGTTCAGATGTACTGTTATGGGTGATGTACTGTTATGGGAGTGGATATCTATGGTCACAAGTGGGCCTAATAAGCTGACGTGACACCCAAACGGTCATATGGCCAATAATTGTAGGTTTCAACAAGTTTCGTTGGTGATAACAAAGAGTTTACAAAGTTTGTTACCTAACATTGGAAATTTTTAAAAGTTCATAGCCAATTTATGGAATTAATCCTAAAAATTATAATCCTTCAAGCTTTTTTAACTCATTTTATATTCATGTATATTATGGAGTATTAAAATGGAAGAGGATTCTTTCAAGTTGAGAGGCAACTTGACTCAAGTTGCTTGATCCTTAACCATTGGATTAAAATCAAAGGTCAAGGTTAAAAGAGAATTTTATTGTCATTTTAAACTTTGTGGGAGAGAACTATGTGTGTGGGAGAGAGAATGTAATTTGTGCAGCCGATACTGATTCCATTTTAAGGTAAATATTCATTTGTTTACATAGTATTATCTACCTAAACAATGGATTCTATGTGTCTGATACAATACTAATATTCATTTTTTTGTTTCAAAAACAAACATATTGGCAGCTCTTCTCTGCTCCTGTAACTCATATGCAAACAAGTCAGAGCTTCCAAAAATAGTAAGACCTATCGAAAAGATGTTATCATCACTAGGCACACACGAAATTGAGGGTTGGGTAGGACAACATCTGCATATGGTAAATTGGAGTTACAAGTAGTAAAACAGTTTAAAAGGTAACTACTTTCCTGTTATCTTTACTATTTTCAATTAACATAAACACAAAGTTTTATTGAATGGAATATCTTACATATAACTGACATAACCATAGAACAAACATTACAAGAAGTCTCATAATGAAATTAAACACACATACATGACTGCAAATCTAGACACCATCAGAGGTTACACATACACAAACGACAGCAGGTTTATTAGGCAGACACACGGCATATCACATTCCAACATATCGCTTATAAAGGCAACAGAGCCTCTCAACAAACAAATCCTTCTCACGAGCACTTAGCTCCATTTCACTCACCATTATCCGCATTTGAATCACTTTTTTATCATCTTTGGCTTGAACTTGCCTCAGAAACTTTGCCGTTTTCTATGACACAGTCTTTCCCACTTTTTCCAGCTCCTCAATCATGATAATTTTCACGAACCACAACAAGCAGTTCTCCACACAACCCATTCATCAGTTGCGCCAATTAAACATCTTCAATTGCAGCTTGATGACAATACAAAATCATCATATTTGTCCAGTTGGAAGAATTAGCAGCATCTTTAAGCTCCTCACATTTAGGAAGCCTTCCCGTTGTATTTTCTTATTTCTTTTTTGCTAAATTAAGACTTGAGGTATGAAAATAAACATGCTTTTGGCCTCTCTTAAATACACAAAAAAAGCCCAAAAGCAACTGACATGCATACCCTTATTCAATGACACTACACTATATTCCTGACTCTTAAATGTTTGCATAGATAAAAAAAATAGCTAGATATTACACTTACAAAAAGATTATAAAATAGAAGCATGTAAAAAGCATGATTAAAATTTGACCCATTCCAGTATGCATAACAGCCCAAACAACACAACCAAACAAAAAAAAATTAAAACAAACCTATACATTTATTCATAAAATTACAACAACATAGATTATAATCATTCCAAACACATAAGCTACAGGCACTACAACTACATTACAGAACTTAACACTTAACCCAACAGAACAGACCCAAAATATCTCAAGCCTACTTGCAACTTCACAAGCCCAAGATACTGTTAACGTATTCCATCTTCTCACGGATATGATCATGCGACTCTGCAAGCATATCCTGCAACCTACCCAATTTGTTCCACTCAAAGACCTGAATCTCTCTTAAGAAAATAATGGAATCAGCAGCAACAACCGTATTTCTAAAAAACTAAATCTCGCGGATCAAGTCATCACGATAACTTATACACTAAGCAAAATGTAAACAACGAGCACGTAGCAGTACCAAGTCCACAAAGTCTGATTTACATGCGCTGAAACAAGAACATAAACAAGTATAACTGGAACAATCACAAATAATCACACACAAGTTTTCCTGGAATATGCTTTCCTTTAATCAGAAAAATATAGGCTCTAAACTGATCGTTTTTCTCATACATCCAACCACAAGCTCGGCTGGTATATATAGGTGTTTAGAATATGCTTTCTAATCCTACTACAATTCTAATAAAACAAGATAGTCCTTAACAAATAAGAAGTCCTAATTAAACTAGAATTGTAAACGTCCATATGCTTGGAATCTGTTTGTCTTCCCATCTGCTTCGGTCAAACATTGCCAACATTCACCCCCTAATTTCTAACTCGAGATAGGGAGATCTTCAACTCGAAGTAACTCTTGCATCTCCTTGAACTTAATCCCAGAGCTTTCGCAGTAATATCAAGACGTTGCAAATCACCTCTTACAAACTCAACTTGTACTTGGCCTCTTTCAACACACTCTCGGATAAAATGATAACGGGTGTTTATATGCTTGCTTCTCCCGTGAAAGACTGGATTTTTCATAAGTGCAATAGCCGATTTGTTGTCAACAAATAAGACTACCACTTTCTCTTCCATTCCGGTTATTTCACTCAACAACCCACGTAACCATATCCCTTGACACGCGGGTGAAGTTGCAGCCATGAACTCGGCTTCACAAGACGATAGAGCCACCTTGTTTTTGTGAGCACAAGTGATAGGTGATTTACCTAGATAAAATACATGCCCAGTAGGCTTCGACCATCATCTTGGTCCATAGCAAAACTACTATCACTAAACCCCACTAACTCCTTGGTTTTCTCTTGGTTGTATCGTATTCCAAAATTCAAACTACCTTGGATATACCTTAGTATTTGTTTCACAACTGCCATATGTGATTCTTTTGGTTCTTGCATATAACGACTAACCAAACCAACTGAATAAGATAAATCAGTCGCGGTGTGTAGTAAGTACCTTAGACAACCAACTGTCGTCTAAACAGAGTTGCATCAACTGGTCTTCCTTCCTTGTCCATGCTTAACTTCATTCCGTGTTCTAATGGACATTGTGTAGGATTCGCTTCATGCATCCCAGTATCTTTCAAGATCTTCTTTGCATAGCTTTCTTGACTTATTGAGATACTCGAATCCTCTTGCTTTACTTCAATGCCAAGATAATAGCTTAACTTTCCCAAATCACTCATATCGAACCTTTCTTGCATTTGTATCTTAAATTCACCAATTTTCGCCAAGTCAACCGTTACTAAGAGATCATCTACATAGACTGCAATAATCAAGATTGACTTGTTTGTCTTCTTCACATACACCGCTTGTTCGTGTTGGCATCTTTTGAAAGACATTTGCTTGAGTTCTCTATCAAGTTTTTTATTCCACGCCCTTGTGCTTGTTTAAGTCCATAAAGCGCCTTTTTCAACTTGTAGATCTTCCTTTCTTCTCCTTTCTTCACGAATCCCTCCGGTTGTGTAACAAACACTTGCTCTTTTAGTTCTCCATGTAAAAAAGCTGACTTTACATCCAGATGATGTAGCTCCCATGTTTCTTTTGCGGCCAATGAGATTAATAAACGTATCGTTTCAATCCATACGGGCGAAATACCTCGTCATAGTCAATTCCTTCCTTTTGAGCATAACCCTTTACTACTAAACGAGCTTTAAACTTATTAATTGAACCATCCGGATTTCTCTTAATTTTGAACACCCACTTTAATCCAATGGGATTAACATTAACCGGAGCTTCAACTAATTCCCATGAATCATTCTTCTCGATAGACTCAATCTCTTGCTTCATAGCAACCATCCACTTGCTTGAGACTTTTGCTTCTTGGAATGTTCTTGGTTCATCATCTTCAATCAAAAGTAGATTTTGATCTTCATTAGCAATCGAGGTTCTTGAACTAGACCCCATAATAAAGTCATTAAATCTAGTTGGCTTAGTTGAAACCCTTGAAGAACGTCTCACAATTGGTTGAGTTTACTTCACGGATTAGGGTCATTACCGCCTCGATTTGATCTTCTTTTCGGTATTGACGGTTGATTTTCATCAACATCAGATGATTTTCAGCCTCTTGATTCAGCCTCTACTTCATCGGTCACACTTGGGTTAACAAATCCACAACCCGTATCAATAGAACCGTGCCATTCTATGATAAACATACGGTTTAGCTTGTTGTTCGCTTCAAGAATAATGTTCAGTTCCTCAACAAACCCACCAACAATCTTCCTGGATTGAACCCGAAAACCTTTTGTACCTGGCTCGTTTCCGATGTAAATGAGTCGTGTTGAACTGTCGTCTAACTTATGTAAATATGGCCTTGTTCCCGTTGCATAAGCCACACATCCAAATACCCGCAAACCCTTCAAGTTAGGTTTTTTCCTTTGAAAGCCTCGTATGGAGTTTGATTAACTAGAGCTCGAGTTGAAACTCTATTAATCAAGAATGTAGCGTGTCTAACTCCTTCAACCCACATAGTTTGGTACGTCCGTGCTTTCAAAATGCTTCTAGTCATTCCCATAAGAGTACGGTTTCGCCTTTCCACGACTCCATTTTGTTGCGGTGTGTAGGGAGCGGTTAGATGTCTTGTTATACCCTCGTTTTCACAAAAGTTGGTAAATTCTTTTGAAGTGAACTCACCTCCTCTATCGGTCATTAGGGTTATAATCTTCTTTCCCGACTTCTTCTCAACTAAAGCTTTGAACTATTTGAAGTATTCAAATGCCTCTCCTTTTTCCTTCAGGTAAAAGTCCACATAAAGCGTAAGTCATCAATAAGAACAAATATGTACCTGTTGCCCGCTATGGATGGTGGAGAAATTGGTCCACATAGGTCGACATGTATAAGTTGAAGAGAGAATGTTGCCCTAAATTTTGCCTTTAGGAAACTTCTTGGTTTGTTTTCCTACCAAGCAAGATTCACACAACTTGTTCTCTTGATGAATTATTGGCAAATTTTCAACCATGCCCTTCCTTTCCATTAATTCCATCGTCTCTCGAATTAATGTGACCCATCCTAGCATGCCATAACCAAGCATCATCTTCCATTTTTGCTTTGAGACACACCGGACTTCCAACTTGGAGCTTAATCTTGTAAAGTATATTACTTGTTCTAGGAACCTTCATCAAGCTTGATCCGAGTCACGCATAGTAAGAAGGTTACCTTTCATACGAATGTCACATCCGGCTTCGGTAGCTTGCCCAAGACTAATTATGTTGCTTTTTAGCTCGGGTAGGTAATAGACTCCAGTGATCAACCTTTGCTCACCCGTTTTCCCTTCAATGATTATCGAACCCTTCCCTTTTATCTCGATGTATGAGTTATCACCAAACTTCACTCTGCCGGAGATATTCTCATTCAACTCCGAAAAGTATTCTCGGATCCCCGTCATATGATTACTTGCTCCATTATCCAAATACCAAGTGTCTTCCTCATTTGGCTTAGTATTCAATTGGTTTGGGATAATCTTTTCTTCATTCAAGAAAAATACTTCTTGAACGCTTTTCATCATAAAAGTGTCGGTCATCATCATCCTCCGTTTCAAAAGGTTTGCTTCATGCTTTTTTCTTTGTACATCGTTCGGGACAATTAGAAGCAAAGTGACCATATTCATCACATCTGAAGCATTGAATCTTTGAAAGGTCTCGACTTTTGTTCTTTTGATCCGTATTGCTCCCGGAGTTTGTTTTGTACTTGTTGTGGGTTATTAGCTTGACCACTACCACGAGATTTGTTTTGAGAAGAAAAGTTTTGACCTTTACCGTTGCCACTTGAGGAATTCCTTCCTCGACCTTTCTTATCATATCTTTCACCCTTCGAACATCAACTTGCCTTGATCTTCAGAAGTGGTGTCAACACCCTTCATTCTTCCTTCAAAAGCTTTCAACCTTCCAATTGCTTCTTGAAAAGACATAGTATTCAAGTCAGTAAATTGTTCTATTGAGGCAACAATTGCAACATACCTATCCGGAACGGATGCAAGCAGCTTTTTAACAAGTTTCTTGTCTTGATAAACCGTTCCCAAATGTTAACTTCAATTTTGCCCAACCTAGCCATAAAGTCATCGATTGATTCGTTGACTTTCATCTTTAAAGATTCATTCCGTCCCAAGGTTTGCAACTCTTGGTCTCGAACCCGATCAACACCCACATACCGTCTTCAAAGCTCCCGATTTCGGTCTGTGTTGAATTGTGAAACTTAAAAACAAGTTCTTCGGAATCGCCCGAAGAGTAACGCCACCATGTGATCTTGCTTAGCAACAACTTGTGTTCCTTCCCTGTTCCAGCATCGTATTCCATGGACTCGGATACCGCTGACTCTTATTGCCCATATGTTATAATTTGTGCTTGTTAACATTGGACATTGAAGAGCCGTTTTAGAATGTTCAACAGAAGGTGGTTGACTCGATTCGCCTTGCACCATCCTTGTACGTCCTGTAGTTGTTGTGTGTTGTTTGCCTTCCACCCTAGGTTCTAGAGGTCGAGTGATTTACTTCAAGTAAACCAAGTCGAAAGTTTGAAACTTTGATCGACTTCTTGCTTAAGTCGAACCCTAGTAAAACCCTTGTGATCGACTTCTTGGTGAAACCCTTGTGATCGACTTCTTGGTGAAAACCCTTGTGATCCTTCTTGGTTAAAACCCTTGTCGCTCACTGTAAATAACCTGGCTTTGATACCAATTCAAGTCCACAAAGTCCGATTTACATGCGTTGAAACAAGAACATAAACAAGTATAACTGGAACAATCACAAACAATCACACACAAGTTTTCCTGGAATATGCTTTCCTTTAATCAGAAAAATATAGGCTCTAAACTGACGGTTTTTCTCATACATCCAACCACAAGCTCGGCTGGTATATATAGGTGTTTAGAATATGCTTTCTAATCCTACTACAATTCTAATAAAACAAGATAGTCCTTAACAAATAAGAAGTCCTAATTAAACTAGAATTGTAAACGTCCATATGCTTGGAATCTGTTTGTCTTCCCATCTACTCGGTCAGACATTGCCAACAAATAAAGATCTCCTATTCTCTTTCCTCTTGAATCTCCCTTTCGAAACATAATTGCATCTGATCTTGCAAAGATTCGGAATCAGCAGCAACTGACAATTCTACAAGAAAAATAAAACCAGCCATATAACGAACACACACACACACACAAACCAAAAAATAAAAAAATAAAAAAAAAATAATAATAAAAAAAATTGTTTTATAATCGAAGAGAAGAGAACCACCACCACCTTAAATAGCCAAAAACAAATTAATAAACTAAAATAAAAAGCTAAATCCATGCCACCATACATTAACATTTATCAAGAAAACCAAATTATTTATACACTGATAACACACTGATCAGATAAAAAAACTGCAACAAGAAATGTATTTCAAAATAGATGAAAAAGTTGGAACCTGAATACAAATGCCTAAAAAGTAAATGCATCTAAATCAATTTATTCATACACTGATGACACACTAATCAGCCATTAATGACACATCACAGAAACATAACACCAAGGATCAACTTCCAAAAATTGAATCAATGCATTGATACATTGATGACACAATAATCAATAGTTAGATGCGTATACAAACTGTAATGATCAGCAGCTGGAATCATTTTACCACCTGACAGAATAAAAGCTGAACAGTTTGAGATTTAAAACTGAACATTGCAAGTTTTATCATCATATGCAATAAAAAAAATATTTGTTAGTATTTTTTGTGCGGCCCCTTCTTGGTGGAGTGTTTCAGATTATTGCTTATTCAAATGCCTTAAACAAAATTGCATAGGGTAACATAGGCTAATTTGACCCGTTATAAATTTGTTATCAAAATGAATTATTTTTGGGTAACAAAATGAATTATTTAACCTGTTATACTTACTGTTTTTATAATATTTGTTTGCAGGGCAACACTGTGGATACATATAGGGTCAGTGGTGTGCATATGGATAGGGGCATAGATGACGACTCACATGGTGCTAATGAGAGCATACCACTCACTTTTTGACAACATTGATTGTTGTTAGCCTAAGAGGAAGATCACTGACGCTTATAAACAGTAGATTGAATGACAACAGCGCCATACATGCCTCCCTTTGGTACACAGGTGGCTAATGATATGCATGTGAATAAGTGTATACATGTCAATCGATTAAAAGTCAACAAGGAAAGAACATTTACAAACGATCAACAATTACACCAAAGAAGTTTATGTAATACATTTGAAACACTTCTTTTTAGAAATATACATGTATCTCGAAACATAACTAACAATAATCTTTGTGCTAATACAAGATGTTGCTTTGTCACACTGTACATGTTGTGTGGTTTAGAGAGAAAAAGATAATAGTTGGAACATTCAAGGGAGATTATGCATGTATCCTTGGAGAAAAAAGAGATTTACATACTTGATTACACCATTGATAGTTGGAACATTCAAAAGATGCGGGTCTTTTTTTATTTAATAAATAAAGATAACGCAGTTAGCTTTTGGCACCACCAAAACAACAACGTTTCCCACGCCTTTTAATAATATGTATAATATATATAAGCGAGGTGCAAAACGACGTCATTTTGTTTCCAAATTTAAAATAGCCACTGTTTGTCAAAGTTAGTCTCCCATAAAGGCAAAACATTAAAATGACGATTTTATTTTTTTTACTTCAAAACAATGTCATTTTGATCGAACCAAATGTCGACAAATGTCAATACGACCACTATTTGCCAAGAGACTATATATACTGACCATTAGCTTTTGACACCCTCAAAACGATACCGTTTCCCACGCCATTTAATAATAAGTATAATAACATGCAGTGATAACAACAAAATTTATAGCCCTAAACCCGCGGCAACGAGTGGGTGATTCACCTCGTTCTTACAAATTCTCTTAGGGGCCGTTTGATGGTTTGACCAATTAATGTATTACTGCGGAATTACAAATAAAAATAGAAAAACGATGTATCTTCCTATAACTTATTCTTACAAATTCTCTTAGAGCCTGTTTTGTTTGTAAATGGGTTTAGAATTAGGATTTGGATTTGGATTTAGATTTAAATATGGATTAAGATTTAGATTTGATGTAGAAGAGAGAAAAATAATTTTATATGTTAGATATATAAAAATACTATAAATATGGCTTGTTTTAAACTTGGTTAACTATTAATATAAAACGGGTTTTGTTAACCACAACCTTATGGCATTTCATAATTAATAAATTAGCATTAAATGAACTAATATATTTCATAATTATACATATTTATTCGTTTTAAACATAAGATGTGATGTTAAACATGGTATGTTTTTGTATTTATTCATTGCTGATTTTTTAGTTATGAAGTGCTTAATCACAACTCATAAACTCATAGAATTGTTATGAGCAAAACTCATTTATACGTACTAGCCGGGTACCCGCGCGTTGCAGCGACGGGTACCCGTGTGATGGATTATATATTTTTCGGCAATAATCTTTTTCAAAGTACTTTTTTACAATGGCACAGTATTTCAGCTGTAAATCCAAAGTGGTTCCCATCTTTAGAAAATTCAACTCAAATAGTTAATCAAGTGTCAAGTCGCGGTCCAATTCAACCCCAACTCACTTATACCAAAACATCAAACATATTTTTCTATCAAATGTTTCCGTATCAATGCATAATATTATTGGACTTTTGATAGACCTTTTTTGAACATTAATGTACTTATTAAAAAGAAAGTTAGTACTTTGACTTTAAAATCACAAATACGTTTGCAAGTTGAAGTTTAAAGCTAGACATAAATACCCATTATAAAGTGGGTTGTTACATATTTTTGAAATGGGTTGATGTTACAAGTTCAAACAATTTAAGACAATTAATCAACTTTTAATTATGTGTATTCATGCTTATTAACTATCTTTTTATAATAAGTGTGTAGGCTTATTTTTTTAAGACTTCCTCTTATAGAAAGTCATAAATCCATTATAAAGTAGTATAGATTATTTACTGTTACATAACCCACCAATTCAAACCAAACAATATCTATTACCCAAATCCAATCACGCGGACACCCCCAACCAAACACCACCTTAATTGTATGTGTAGTGATTGTAATTGGAGAGTCAGAAAAAGGGGGAAGTTTTCGTCTCGAGACATGGCATTAGGAACCCTATAAGTATATATATATATATCATTTACTCATAAAAATAATGCAATAACAACCATTGTTGTTTTTGTACAAAGTGAAACTTGCAAAACCCCAAACACAGACACGTTAATAGTAACTTAAATATGGAACTTGAAACCTCTAAACACCAATGTTTGAATTAAGCTTGTGAAACTTGAATTTGGAATTGCTATTGATACTTGGAACAAGCAATTGGCAATATGATGAAAGAAGAAAGCTTCTTTGATCTCTTACTGTGAAACAAATTTGTCATATGAAAAATGGCAATACACCACACTGAAATTGACAAACTACCATGTAGAGAAGTGTGAAGCAACTAATACCAGAAAGAGACCTGAAGTTACAAAAGCACGAAATGCTATGGTAGAACCTTGGATAATTTGCTTCACTAACATCACGTCTGCCATTGGGAGGATTTGCAACTTGCACAGTTAAGCACACAACCATTTGGCAACTTTGACACTTACACTATGTTCCCGAGTTTCTATTTGGAAAGAAAAGAAGAGAAGTGAAGGGGGAATTGAAAAATAATCAAGTATGTACCTTTTAGCATGCAAACAATCACTGCAAAATGTGCACATCAAAATGCCACCATTAAGTGGAGTATCAATTACTGAATAAAGATCATATAACCATGATCTGGTAAAGCCGTAAATGTTTTGTACAGTGGAACAAACATAGAACGACTTAAAAGTTTCAAAATCAAGGGATAACTGTTTATCACTACAATTTCAGGGTTTCATCTAAACATTCAACACCCTGTTGAAATCATCAGCAACATCATCTAAATCAATGGTTTCTGCTTCACCTGTTTTCGATGTTTGAAGCCTACGAAGCTCTGAATTCAACTCAGTAATCTGCTTTCTTATCTTTTCTCCCTTGTCTGCTAACCTTCCCACCATAGCCTGAATGAATCACGCAAACAAAAGATTTCATAAGTAGATAAACGAAGGTTCAGATGCTAAATATGACTGTAAGAATCCAAGAAGATGTCATATGAACCTACAAATCATTGAATGATTTATGTAAACTTGAATCTAGTCCACAATTTTATTCATTTTGCCTATGTAAGGATATAGATGTAATTCTCCCATTATATTATGTGTCATTGTGTCAAGCACATCTTCATTTTTGGGATGGGGTACCACAAATGACTTCAGATAAGTTTAACTGACGTTCTTACTATATAATGGAAGAAAAGAAAATTGTGACCTGTGTGGAGAAAACGATTCAAATCTATAATTTTATGACTGCAATACAAGGTAACCTCATTCTTACAAGACAAATTATAACTTACCTATTTGTAAAAATGGAGGCAATTTGCATACCAATTGTTTTACTCCACAAACCAACACATTTTGGTTTGAAATTCTTATCCCTACTTTTGCTTTAGTTACTTATTAAAGGACTAGAGTAAAGTTGTCAAAAACAAACAAAATGCTGTGCAAAATTAAAAGGCGCCTTGCTCAAATCACCTATCTTTGAAGATTGATGTCGCTGTCAACTTTTAATGCTAAATTCATCCCAGGAAATCAGATAATAACAAGGGGTCAATGCTAAACTTGATGAGGCCATCATAACTAAGGAATTGGAGGGTTTGAAGCAATTGTGTATGTATGAAATGATGATACGAAAAACAATCAAACAAGCGACCGTAGTTTACATCTAGATTATAATTAGATCATACCTTGTTTTCATAAACTTGAGCTAGGCGATTGATTTGTTGTTTGATTTCCGATTCAGTTAGTTTGCTGGAGATACTTGGAGAGGGATGATTCCTTCTCACGGGAACGTCTTTGGGATTAAAAGCAAACTGAGCACTGCTAAAGATAAAGTATAAAAATGAATAAATCACAACAAATTTACTTGAGGCAAGAGAATTGAGATTGTTAAAAGACATACGCATCCACATATTGTTCTTGTGGTGTTTGTGAATACGAGTTGCCCATATATGTTGATTGCCTTATCCTAAAAACCATTCAAGTAACTCGTTAGATGAAAGATATCATCAAAAACCATTCAGAAAACATGCTACAATAAAATCTTCCAGAATTCAAAACTGTGAATTTCCCACGATAGCCTTGAAGGTTAAAAGAGTCTCTCACCTTGTAAGTTCTTCCTCGTCTACAACTGGTACTGGAGCCGTCTTGGAGAAGAGCAAGCTGTGGTTACTAATACCAGCTATACCAAGTGATTCCAGAAATTTAGTATGGACTTTGAGAGATGAATCCCTGCGGTAAAAGAATATCAGTGAATTGTTTTGAACCAAATGATGGTAAAAGTAGCAATTATTCATCAAATAATTCAATCATAATTATTCAATAAAAATGAAGGCAACACAAATTACTGACATTTTGTGTTCAGAATCATGTTCTTCATGCAACTGTTGTTGAGTTAATGAAACATCAAAACCCTGCTTGGGGATACTGAAAAGCTCCCGCAGATCCTGAGATAATGCAAACATATGAGCACAGTTTTTCACTAATTATTAAGCGATAGAGTTACCAAATAATATCCAACTTTTCAGTATTGACCTGTTGACTGAAATAGCGAATTTGCTCTCTGTGTTCAGTAGCACTTCTGAATAAGCCCCCTTTGTATATCTGTCTCACCAAATTTATAACATCAGATATGACATCAAAAACAAGAACTGCTAAAGAAAAAAGTCAACATTAAAATTTGATCATATTTAACCTGCTTTCTGTATATCTTCTCTTCCACTGTACCACAAGTCATCAAGCGATATACAAGAACATCCTTCTTTGCCCGACATGATATGCACGATCAACACTCTGATTATCAGTACTGCAAATCATTTGAAAAGATATAAATGTCAGTAAAAAGGTATTATACAAGATTCAACGCATCTTAGTGAAACGGACCTTGGGTTCCAAGCTGGATCAACCACTATAACACGATCAGCCTTTGTAAGGGTAAGTCCCAGACCACCAACTTGAGATGTCAACAGAAATATTGGAGCTCCAACACCCTCTTGAAAATCCTGTTAAAAAAGTTATGTCATTTTGTGTCGAATAAAATAAAAATACTGTAACCGGTTTAGTAAGACAAAAATACTGACATTGACAATCTTTAATCTGTCACTAGCTTTGGTAGTGCCATCAATCCGCAAGAACTTGTAGCCTCGGGCGTTAAGAGTATCCTAAGCACAAGAGAAAAACAAATAAAATTTAAGGAAAGCAAATACATATATGCATATAAAAACTATAACATGATGTTAGAAGTAAAAAAATTGGTGGTCAGGTTTGTTGGGTACTGAGTTTTTTGTTCAGGTCAGTCAAAACACTTTTTGCACATAAAAGTTAGATCTTAATATTGTGTGTAAATTCTTATTAGTTATTTACAAATATATAATGATAATGTATTTTTTTTTGCAATGCTTTAGGAAGTCTCATGCATCAAATATACAATGTTCACAACTTTGGACCCATTTGACCTTTTAGAGATTAAAAGTAGGCCAAACCGGATTATTGTGTGAAATAAAATAACAAGATTTGGAACAAACCTGGATATGATTAAGCATTTTGCGAGTTTGAGAAAAGATAAGAACATTATGACCCTCTGGAATCAGTTTATCCTGTTGAAAATATGATAAGTTACATATCACACTTGCTGCTATGAAACATAGCATGTTTAACTGATTATGTAAAAATTGTTCTAACCAGCAAAGAAGCTATAAAGGAGATCTTGCATGAAAGAACGTCATTGTTTTCATCTATGTATCTGTCTGCAGTATCTGCTATGTGCGTTGCTAATTTTTCGGCAACACTGTGATCTTCTGGATTTAGAACCGATTCCATCCCTTCTAAAACATCTTCAGCAGCTCTTTTTGTTAAGAGAAGAGGATGATCACATATCTTTTTCAATATCTGTTTCAAATACACAGTAGATGTAAAGCTAATCATATAACCGAGCCAATAATACGACAGTTAAGGGATGAGAATAAATATGAGATTATGAATCGAACGTGCTTAAAATAAATCATCAAGCGGAATAACATATAAGCAAAAGACTTAGGCAGTGTTTGAATGTGTCTCATAAATGATTACTCAAACATGAAGAAACAATAGCACGTGATCTGCTATATAAAGCTAGATATGTGATATGTTATGTAAAAACCTTTATTTTAATGATGATCAATTATCTTACTCCTTCTGAAATGCTTCTCTGTATTTGACTATTTGAACGCAAAAGAACCAGATCATAACAGTAATCAATCTTATACAATCACAAAACTGATTATTGCACCTTTTAACTTTATTTTAAGACACATGGTAATAACAGACGTGATGCAATCGCAGCATGAAGGCACCATCAAAAAGGCAATAATGACATAACTAAAATATACACGAACAACAATACCGTAAGAGCAGCCAGAGGGGAACCATCAAATGCTGAAAGAACAATTTCACTCTTCAAAAAGGCTTCGTATAGTTGCCGCTGCAACCAAAAGAGATTAAATTTAGAAAACACATGTTGAAGTCATAAAACTATTTCTTATTACTCTTATCAAGGTTTAAAAGTACGGAAGGCGAGCCTCGAGGCGTTTTCCCTTAGCCTCAAGAGGCGTAAGCCTCGAGGCGAACCGAGGCGTAAGGTCGAGGCGGAATTAAAAAATATATATAAATTATATATCTAATATCTTATATTAAAAAAAAAATACTTAGCATCAAATAAAGTTCATAATTAATCAAATAACATAATTTGCATCATCTCCCAAGTTATGATCTTCATGGCCTCTATGTTTTGGATTTGACATTTTCGGTCCCTCCTGGGGAATAAAACCCCCACAACACACACATAAACACACTTTTACACACACATTTCTCTCTCTCATCTCTCTCTAAAATTCTGGTGACCGGAAACCTCCACCGCTTCTCGGCCAATATTCCGCCACCCGTCACCGAAAATTACACCACCTATACCAAATGATAGATCGTCGAAAGGAGATCATTTTGACATAGGGTACGCGTGGTGAAACCCACCGACGCGCCCTAGATCTACATTTTAAGTTTCAAACTTTTTGGGTTTTTGTCGCTATTCACCATACCCGCCTCACGCCTCTTCCGCCTCATACCCGCCTCATTCAACAGAGGCGTACGTTCCAATATACCACCATGAAGCGCCGCCTCATATGCGTTTTATGGCTTCTCGAGAGCGCTCGAGCGCCGCCTCACACCGTTTTTTTAAACCATGCTCTTATATGGGTGAATGCTTATTAACAGTACCTGGCAACTGGATAATTTTAACCATACAATGATCTCGTTCTTTTTAGAAAGCTTAGCTGTATTTGAACCACCATCATCACGAAACACCTCGTTTTTTAGACGGCGAAGGAAAAAAGGCTGGATACATTTTCTTAAATCCTGTTTACAATTGAAAATAAGAGTCAATATTATATAACAGAAGACAAAGTAAGCATTGAAGTTTCAGAGCCACAAAAACATAGCAAATACAGCGCAATTACATCTATAATGTTGCTAAGGCTTTGGAATCTTAATTCATTAACACTATCCAATATACAAGTAAGTCCTTGAATATAAAAGAATAGTAACTGTCAAATAGCTAAAAAAACCTGATCAGTATACAGTCAAATGTGCCATGATATCTGTTACCAGCTGGAATACAGATATTATTTAGGATGTTTATCTTGTTTTTTATTAGATTTATTTAGGATAAGGTCAGTCTTTAGGGATTATCAAGTGCTATTTGTTAGGATTTTGTTAGGGTTTTAAGCTGTCTTCATTAATGAAAGTCAGAGAATTTTAGAGTCAAAAACTAATTCAGTTTCAACTGAGTTTTGAGATCGTTGGGTTCTCTCCTATCAAGCCCTATTTATCTTACCTACAATAGGTCGTCAAGGCAGAAGGTCTCCTAAGCAAGAGGCTGATTTTGCACTTAACAGACCCATAACTAGATCACAGACCCGGTACCGTAATAGCAAGAGATTATATTAAGGGTGTACAGTGCATAATCTACAGGAGACTAACCTGTGCAACAGCTGAACCAATGCGCTTATCTCTATCAGATGCATTTTTGTCATTTCCACGAAGGATTAACGCTTCATATTTGTCCTTAAAACTGAAAAAAATAACAAGAAAACAAAATAAATAATAAGCACATTGCAGTTAGATGTAAGAAAAAACTTTAAACAAAACTTGTTACAAGCATGTGAGATCAGAATAAAATCATACCATTTCTTGTCACCTAGAAGCTCTGGACAGGCGAAATTAAACAAAGCCCACAGTTCCTAGATTGCATAACAAAAGAATCAATAAAGTGGTTTTAGATACAAACTATTGAGTAAATCGAATATAGCACATATATATGTGCTGACATAAATATATGATGTAATTGCAGAACTGCATACCTTTAGATTATTTTGAATTGGGGTGCCACTAATTATTATACGATGAGCACATGGTATCGCAAGCAAACTTTTTGCCCTTTGTGTACTAGGATTCTTTATGAGATGTCCCTGTGTTTAGTTGTTCAAGATAACAAATGATTCATATGTTCAGAAAGAGTTAAGAAAACGATTAACTGAAGCATGAAATGCTAAATGCATGCAAAATTGACTTGTAGATATGTTAACAAACGAAGTCAAATTGCAAGCACAAGATATACCTCATCAAGAATCATGTAATCCCAGGTCACGGCATCATCCTCGTCCTTATCATAGTCTCCAGATAAAGCTTTCACATTATTGCGAACAATATCATATGTTGTCAGAAGAACACCTTTATCCTACAAACCAAATCAATAAAACCCATCATTAGAACACATGTATGCATCAACTGAATACTAGTAAAAGTGTAACTTATGCATGCAACTATAAGAATTATACATGAGTCATAGACTACCTGAAGTATATACTGAAGCTCATATTGTCGAGCTTTCACACAAGTCCCAAAGTATCTGTAAAGTAAAGAAAGATATTGATGGTAATTTCACAACTATAAGCAGCTGATGTTAAAAAAAAAAGTGGTTAAACAATAGAAAACTCACTCTCTTGTCTTTCCGGCAAGACCAACCACGCCTAGTTCTTTTATCCAATGGGGCAAAAGTGTCTTTGGAGCAACGACCAATACCCTCTTTGTCAAATTTGAGTGGAACAGCCCCGCCAAAAAACCACATATCTGTAAATGACACGATAGTTACAACTTATTTGATTACAAGTGAATGTAAATGAATATGGATATATAACCCACCCCTTTACTTTTTGTAAAGAGCATTCTCATTTTTCATAGATTTGGCCCATTCGTTAAAACCGATTAGCTAAAGTCATTTTACATAAAGAAAACAGGATACAAATGCATACCTGCATAGTCTTCCCGAGTCCCATGTCATCTCCTAGAATACCACCCTTGCCTTTACAATGAAGAGACCAAAGCCACTTCAAACCTTCACGCTGATGAGGGTATAGCATGGTTGCAATCTTACTAGGTAACGCAAAGTTAAATTTTGGGTTACTAAGAGAAAATGGCACTTCAGCTCCTGTAGCAGAGACATCCGTGTCGTCATCCAATGTGAAAACCTTGTTGAAATCATCAGACTGTAACTTCCCGGGCCTACTCTCCACCTTTTGGACAAACTTCTGGCCACTTGTAACCATGCACTCATCATCGTCATCATCATCAACCTCCTCAGTCTCATATTTACGAGGACGAACAACATTTGCTGTAGGTACAGGTTTTCTTGCTTCATTCTTTACATACGCACTGTTTATATTCTCTTTTTTAGTAGTCGTTGCTTCTAGTGATAAATCAGGCTGCTTAGATGCAAATGAAAATGAAGTATTTCCGACATCCACATGTTCAGAGACTTTTACTGGCTTCTGTACATTGGACTTTGCTTGTACAACCGTATCAGATGAAGTTGAAAGGTTTTTAGTGGGGCGTTTTTCCTTTTGAATTGATAGAACTTCAAACCTTGAACTTAAATTGCTTAAAATATCTCTAATTTCATCACCACCGTCTTGTGTGTTCTCAGGATTCTTTACAGGACTCGGCGAGTCAAATTCCTGAACCTTGGCAGCTGAAAAATCCATTTCAACATCATGGAATTTGTCATCATCCTCTTCTTCATCATCTTTAACCACGACTTTGCAGAGCCTCCTTCGACCTTGTATTTTAACTTTCTGCTGTTTTTCCTCTTCTGTAACCGCAAATGCATAAACTTAAAAACCCAAAAACAAAATACTCATATAATACAAGAGTTAGGCGAAAAACAATTACCGTGCTGAGAATCAAGGTCATCCACAACAAAACTAGCAGGTTCACCAAAAGAGTCCGCACTTTCACATTTCTCATCAGCCGAGAGTTCATCTTCATACGTAACCTTTGACTGAACTTTCTCTGCTCAGTTTCAAACAGCAACAAGATCATGCATCAACATATACAGAAAAATACATTTCCTCAAGCACAATTAAGTCTATGCTTTACATAAACAATTCAACATAAAGCAGAACTAGTAAAACAAAGTACCAGAAGAAGAAGATTTGTAACCGATATCATCAGATTCATCATGGTAGACACCATCTTCACCATCATCGCCTTTCTCAGACGAAAATTTATCATCATTCATAACAGTTTTTGGTGCTGCTGCAATTCAAGTTCAGATAACGGTCAGAATTATCAGGTAACCATATAGAATCATTTACAGACACAACATATTGAATACTTTTAAATACTTAAAACAGACTTACGAGAAAGAGAATCAAAATCACCAACACTGAAAGAAGGAACATCATCGTCCACCTGCTGTTTGTGATTCTTCATCTCTGCTTTGAAATAAAACACGAACAAAATAACAGCATTAAGATTAATCACTTATAATCTAAGTTTATACCATTAATCTTATGAATAAACTACCATTAAGCAGCAACAACATAGCATATATTTGAACTTCATACAGTCCCCAAGTCTTATCAACTAAAAATAACAATCTACATTACAAATGACCAACAAAATCCTTTTATAAATATATACTAAATTCCAAAACAAACACGTTTCATACCATTTTCTAAAACTATCTAGTACACTTCTATCCTACGTTACAACTTAATCCGCATATTTCAACAGGCATACATTGTAAAACATACAAGCCTATTCATTAGCATTTGTGTTTCCTCGATCACAATAATCTCATTAAATTGCACAAAAAACAACAACACAGCAAAGTAGCAAACCAGAGCCGCACGACAAAAAAAACACAATAACCATGTTTTTCCTATCATTTGCTAAAACCTAGTTATCAAACTTCACACAATAAGTCAACAATAACCATATTCCCACAAATGTACACAAAACACAGATATGTCCATTAACATCTCGTGCTTCCACAATCGCAATAATCTATGTACTTCACACAACCCACAACAACTAAATACACAGTTCAATATATACTAAAACAAATAACTACCGGTATAAGACGAACCGAAACCGCTATCATCCCCTCCACCCTTAGCCGAAACTTTTTCCTCATTCACGTGCCCCGTCACTGTCTTCGGCGCTACATTTCAAATCCAACACAAAAATTAGGGCTCACAACTAACAACGACATAAAACAACTAACATAACACAAATAACTAAACAAATACATCAAAACAAACGAATAAAACTTACGAGACGGCGAATCGTCGAAATCGCTTAAATTAAAAGACGGCGCGTCATTCTCCACCAGCCGTTCGCCATTATTCTTCATTTCTACATAAGAAAACAAATTTTACAATCACTATTTAAACTTATATCAACTAAAATTATAAAAATTAAAAACATCAGCAACAATTGACCTAATTTTATAATACAGCAACTAAATTATATAAAAAGTAAAAAACTAGGGTTTATACTTAATAAAATGAAACTGATGATAAAATTAATAATATCAACAGCTATTGATCTAATTTTATAAAATAATTACTAAAATTGAAAAATTAGGGTTTATAAAATGAAAGTTGAATAATTGATGAAAAATTTTTACCAGATAATAAAGTGTACGGAGTGGATTTAGTTTTGGAAGCGGTGATGAATCGATTGTGGAGCTGATTTAAACTCATCGCTTTTTTCGATGATTCTTCCATTTTTACTCTCACTGTGTGTGTTTTTTAGTGTGTTTTTTTTTTATGAGGAGTTGGATGGTTTAAATAAAGTTTTTCCCGCTTGCTTTTTGAAAATTTTATTGTTTACTTTTTTATTTTGATAGTTCGAATCTTAGGGCCCGTTTGGTTTGTAGATGGGTTTAGTATTTGGATTTGGATTTGGATTTAATATCTGGTTTGAATTAAATGAGTGAAGAGAAAATAAATGATTAATAAATATATTTTATAAATAAAATAAAAATTATATTATTATTTTATATAATTAAAAAAATCAATGTGTGGTCATAATTTTTGGAACTGACAACATGACAGTAGTTTCCTTCAAAACCTGTCAAATTAGTATGGAACGAGTTTTAATGGAGAAACCTTTGATTTGACACCAATATTGTGTACCAAACACATGAATTTGAGAGTCAATCCATCCGTTTGATTCAAAAGCCACAAAACAAACATGTACTTAATGCCAAACACATTTGAGCCATACCACCCCAACATGCCAAATACATTTGAGCCACTCCATCAACTCAAGCCAAATGAAACTTTTGTGTGTGTTTTTTTTTTTTTTTGTTTTTTTTTTTTTTGTATTATGAGTGGGTGGGTATTTTTAGTGGGTATTTTGTAGGACCCAATAACATGTTAGTGGTGTGTTATGATGGAGGGTGTTTGAGTGATTGGTGTGTGTGTGTGTGTGTGTGTTATTTGGAAGTGTATGATGTCGCGTTGAGGTGGCATACCAATAACGTGTTATTGGGTCCTTGCATACCTTGTGCTCTAAGGACTAGGGTACCCGCGCGTTAGCGCGTTACGCTGCTTTGAGAATTAGTTACTAGGCTTGAGCTGATTTTCGAATTAGTTAAGTTTGTGAATAAACATCATGTTAGTGTATATATAACTAGCTTTTATCGATTTAAGCGGGAAAATCATCTTTGCAGTAAAACAGCAGCTATATTATTTGCAGAAAAGGTATAAGCAGGGACAATAAATAGAACCTTGAAAGGTTTGATCGTAATACTGGAAAATTTCGAAGATTTATATCCCCATGTAGATTATATCGTATAGATTAGTTGATACCAATTAATGTGTGATTGAGATTTTTAGCCCTGTAAGTTACTCGAGGTTTCGGGATTGATATTTATAAAACTAAGTATCCGTGACCATCTGGCTTAGTTACATTTCATTTTCACCAACGTAAGTTAATTAGATCTAGTGTGTCGTTCGTTGTGCAAGTTTGAAATTTATAAACAAGAATTAGCGAATCTTTCTAGCAACACATACGAGCAAGTGAACTCGTCCGTAGTAGTAAGATGTTTAATGGTAAGCCGAGGTCGTTCGCAGGGATTTGTTGTGAATTATATCGTAAGCTAAGAAATCTAATTACTATTTTACTAATTGTACTCGGAAATGAAAATAAACAATTATAACGATTATGAAAATTTAAATGATTAAGACTACACTTGTTTAGACTAGTTTGCATAATCCAATTTATATGATTGTGATAACTCTTTTTGTAGAATTACATTATTCATGTATCTCTAAATGAATTATTATCAGAGAATAATACACAATACCTAATACAAATGGGCTAGACCCAATATCAAATAAATACATGGCCAAATATACATAATATGAAATATGTTTAACATGTAAAATTATATTATTCCCGTATCTCTAAATGAATTATTATCAGAGAATAATACACAATACCTAATACAAATGGGCTAGACCCAATATCAAATAAATACATGGCCAAATATACATAATATGAAATATGTTTAGAGCATTGATACATAGGCCTAACTAAAGAGGCCTAAAAGAAGACCTAATGCATAAATGAATTGTATAGTACTGTTACTGTACAATTCATTTATGCATAAATGAATTGTACAGTACTTTTACTGTACAATTCATTTATGTATTAGGTCTCCTTTTAGGTCTCTTTAGTTAGGTCCATTTATCATTTTCCATATGTTTAACATGTAAAATTATATTATTCCCGTATCTCTAAATGAATTCTTATCAGAGGATAAATACATAATACCTAATACAAATGGGTGATAACATCAAATAATCCTGAATTTTAAGTGTCAATTTTCTCCGATAATGCTCGTATTTTATATCATTTATATGGATTTACGCTTGTATTCCTTTATATTTCACTTTCAGGTAAATTACGAGCATTGGAGCTTATGAGAAGCGGATTTGGAGATTTTCTTAAGGATTTATGATAGTATGCAAACTGTGAAGAAGCTACGACGCAACTCCCTCTCTCTCATTACGCCGTAACTAGTGCGTTGACTCAGAAGACCAACTTAAAGGCAATTACGACGTAACTCCCAACTAAGGTTACCAGTAATCAATTAGGTCAAGAAATTTTGCCTCCAACAAATAGCCGTAATCCTCACAAGGATTACGGCGTAATCTTAGCAAAAGTAATCGTATTGAAGATGACGTAACCTTCCCCAAGTGTTCTGCCTAACAGCTTAACGAGAGCATTATTTGATGAATTATGGAAGTTACGGCGTAACTCTCAACTCAAGTTACGCCGATCGTGCCTATAAATACCAGCCCTAATTTCTGTATTTCAGATCATTTACTCACAACTCAAAGGCAGAGAACGTGAAGATCAAAAGCCAAATCTTTCGGAGCATACGGAGCCATCTCCAAGGGAGAAATCACTCCCTAACGATAAGCATTAGCGATTATTTTATCTTTTACTTTCGATTCATGTATTTCATTATGTTAAACATTGAATCTTTTATTTCTCTTAATATGATCGGCTAAGTACCTTTGGTGCTAGCCTAGTTATGATTCCTTGAATGTTTTGTTTACGTTTTCATGCTTCTGTATAATTGTTTCTAGTGTATGCATGCATAGTTCGTTGGTAGTTACCCTAGCTTCGGTAGTTTTGAATTGCGGTCTTATCTAGTTGCTTAGGAGAATTGACCAACTGACCCTAAGTAGTTAGGTAGAGTTGGGGAGGGTAAGAATTAACTAACCTGACGCCCTTTCCTCGCGAACCGACCAAATGAAAGATCACCGGGTCGTTTCTGGATAAACTTAAGAAGTTAGGGATGAGTGTCTAAGATGCTAGCTAGGAGCACTCATTGTTACGAATCTTGCAGATAGGGTACTTAATGACTTGGCTTAGGGGACTAAAAACAACTCGACTATCAAGGGTAGAATCTTGACCTCGGGTGGAAGGCTTTGTTGATAGGTTAGACCAATGACCAAATGTTATCCTAACGACCTCCACTTGAATCAATTGGAAGTAGTAAAACGTGAACATTACATGATAGGATGAGTAATTAGGTTAGCACATTTTACCTCTATTGATCACAACCTCTCTTTATTTTACGCACTTATTTATTGTTAATTAGTTTAACAATCATTTCTACTACAAACCGTTAAAACCGGGACATCTAGACTTAATTAGAATCAGCTCACATAGCTCTTGGGACTGACTTGGTTTTACCGATTACTACACTACGGCCGGGTACACTGCCCAGTGAGGTGCATAAGGTGGACCATAGGTAACGAGACACTATAAATATTAAAACCTGGTCAGAAAATTTGCAT
>OU343217.1:110751367-110819679 GCA_910596185.1 Chrysanthemum makinoi
AATAACGTAAAACAAGGGACAATCTTAGCCTATAATGCTTGTTTTAGTAATGATATAAAGGAACCTGATCACATAAAATTACGAATTTCAAACCCTATGTGTCGGCTATTGCATTTGTTTATTAACTTTCGAATGTATTCAAGTGTATATATTTATCTGGTCTTTAAGACCCTAAAATGAAATTTTTTTTTGAACGTGACTTTCATTTTTTGGATTAGAGTCGCACCCACCCCACGGTGCCCTCATCCACCACATACCCGGACTATGTTGTCTTAACCGGGTCCACGCTGACATAGTGGGGATTTTTAATGGCGTCCGCCCGGAAACCGTACCGCCTCCACACGATTATAAAATGATATAGTTACTGTTATCATCTTAAAACTGAATTTAACCTAGGAAATAAAAAAGGGCTAATAACCTATTAAAGCACTATACTTGTCAAGAATGTCAGTCTGTAGCGAACTAAAAAAAATAACTCTTTTAGACATTAATGTTACATTTTTGTCTTTCTTTAAGTATTATTGTAATACCCCGAATTTTTGACAATGGAAAATTAATAGCTTCTTTAACTTTGAGGACTATATATATAAACTAGCTAAATTCTTAAGGGTGTTTTTTGTATTATTATTAAGTAGATATAGTTTATTATGATACATGCTATATAAATTTAAAAGGAGACCTGATATAAATGGTCAAATTGATATGGCTTTCTGGACTCCGTAAATTGATGGGATTGCACGAGATTCTTGGCCAAATCAGTTTATATATCACACAACCCTACTTATCAATCACAACATAGAAACACACTCAAAACCTATTAACGTAAAGTGAGTACGTAAAAAGTGAAGCTTTAATTTCCAGGTCTGGTTCGAGTTCCATTGTCAAATAAGGTAACATCCTAAATTGATTTTGATTACATTATAGTAGATTGGTCGAGTATTAAATGCTTTACAAAAATATATATGCACTTGGTTTCTTGTTTATGGATGATAAATACAGTTTTGTTGTATAACCAAAATGCTTGTTTGCGATGGTTGAGATATAAATACAAATAGAGGTGAAATTGTTAAACTAGTTATCTGAAAATAAAAGCAACCTAATACAGTAAGAATCACTTCTTGGTTAATGATTGTCAACGTAAAAAAAAGAAGAAATAAACCCCGTGACTAAAGGAGGAAGATGACTGATATGTGTTCTTTCCTATCTGTTAATGGTAAATAGGTAGCAAACAGTAGTAATAAAATGATACAACTTGGAGTTAACTGGTAAATTGATCTGCTTGCTTTTACTTCTTTAATAGTACTCTTGAGCCAACGTTCACTTATATGTTGAATCAATCGATAAAATAACTCTTGGGATGGTCTTATTAAATAAATATTGTAACCGGTATACGAAATTAAATAGTAGATGATTGGTTATGTTAGTATATATGAGCGGAGGAAGCATACTGATGCCACATATATATATATATATATATATATATATATATATATATATATATATACATTATATATAAGAGGAGGCATGCCACGTCATAATGCCACTTGGCATCCCATAATGCCATGTCATATTTCCATGTCATCATTGAATTTATGTGGCATTTTTTTTAACACGGCATTTGTTTTTAAATTTTCTTTGAATTTTTTGTTTTTAAAATTTTTAAATTATAAAATTCGGTTTATATTAGTTTATTTTTAATTTTAAGTATGTAAAATTCGGTTTAATTAAAAAGAAGACATGGATTGGATTCGAACTTGGGTCATTCATAAGTTACTTAAACAACTTACCAATAGACTAAATTGGTTTTTGATTTATATGTTCCAAATCAATACAAATAAGGACATGTTAAAAAAAATCTGTATTTTATAATTTAGTAATAAAATTATTAGTTATTTTAATGAGAAGAACCCGGCCCAACTCATTCCATATTACGTATACCCTATTCATAACCCTGAAACACAACACACAAATCTAAACCCTCCTGGTTTTTATTCACGATCGATTAGGAGAAGAAAAAAATAGACGAGATATAAAATCTAGGTTATTACTGGTTTTCATTGGTAGTTGTTGTGCAACAAGGTAAATGCTTCTATGTTTTTGTTTTTGATATCGTGTCTGATTTTCTAGGTCCCGGAAAAATGGAGCTTGATCTTGGAATTGTAAGTAGGGTTTTCTTTTTAATGGCACCTTTCTTTATGTTTTTTTCCTCTTTCAGGAAACCAACTCTGTTCCAATCAAACTTGTGTACTAAAAGTGTGTTTTTATTCTTTGCAATAGGTTTATTATTCAAGTTTTGTGCACTTATAGTATTTACCACTTTACGCACTTGGCACACAGGTAAGTAATGTGTTTCATCATATTTTCATACGTTTGTATTTGACTTCTATGGTGAAACTTATAAATTTGTTTCCACTCCATAAAAATAGAAAATGTTGACATATATAATGTTCAGATTGGAATTAAGTTCAAGAAGTCGATATTTCAAGAGCATGTACAATCTCTATTGATCATTTTATCCAAAATGTATGCATGCACCTGGAATTACGCACAGGTTAAGTTCATCTAAAATATATGCATGCACCTGAAATTCCAACTACATCATATTTCCTAGGTGTTTGAGAACCTAAAGTATATTCAAAAGTATTTGATTTTGGTTTTTAGCTGATCGTCCTTTTTTTTGCCACTCTAGGTTGTATGGTTTAGATATAGATATGCTAATACGTCACATATATAAAAACCTTGACCTGGCTTCCTTTTGGCCGAAAATGCTATGAAACTATATGATATCACAGTATGCATCTGCTGAAACACTTCTTATTGGCTATATACATTGAATGATGTTTCCATTTATTTGTCCATATTAAAGGTGATTACGGTTGCTTACATTATTCTTATTAGGCAAAACTGGAAGTGTCAGCATTTAGCCTTCGTGAATCCTAAGAAGCTATGCAGAAGTTTAGTCCTATGTGAACCTATATCATTTGTGCTTCTTAATGTTATCCAATCATTTTCTTTGCTTCAACAATAATGTGTTTGTGTGCCTTCAGTTTCTACTTTAACTATCATCCTATATAAAATTAGATACCTATAGAAGTTGTATAATGACATTATTTAACATTTCAGGATTGAAAGTGAACAATGGCCAAGAGCATCAACAAGCCAAACAGGTTGAAACAAATTTATCGATGGAGCTCTTTGGACACTCAATAGCAATCTTTCTATATTGCGCAACAACCACTTTCTGTTAGACTAATTTTTGACATTCTATTAATGTTATAGTTAGAAGTGGTCCTTTGCAAAGTGTATGTTGTTGTTTACAAGGCCACAACACTCGCACGCAGTAGTTTGGCACATGCAGGATAATTTATAATTTCAACGACCTTTAAAGTGTTATATCCTGAATATTTTATTCATTTTATCCTTTTAAGCGGATCCTTATCTGCGGATTACCTTATATTGAAAGACTAATAATTGTCACCATTTTAGGTACGCAACCACAAGCGGGAATAAATTGTAACAATTTGCATCAAAATAGCAGCAGCATGCGGTTAACGCCTAGAGGTTATTCAAATGCTTATTTCTTATGTACTTTCGATAATCACCTGGAAATTACATTTACTCATTATTTTTTACCTTTTCCTTTCTGTCTCGCAGGATCTATGAATTGAGGTTAAAATTACACCTGTTGTAAGTGGTGTGGGTGTTGAAGATGTTTGAAAAAAAATTAAAAGTTGGTGATACTTCTGAGGCAATCTACGTTGGTAATGCAACAAGGCCACGTGGATACGCAAGTGGTATAACTATACGTAAACCCGACGTTAGTTCGGGAGTAATGCATATACGGTTTCGATTTCTAATGCTTTGTCAGCTTTCGACAAGGTTAAGCAAACGATATATGTTACTGACGATCAAACATTGGATTCACTTCCAAGTTCAGTACCAGTTACAACGTTTACTAACGATATTTATAGTTTTAATGCACGAGATGTGCAAATTCCTACGGTAGATGACACATTTGCCACGTTCTCAACAACCAATTTTGGTCAGCTTTATTATACATATGCTGCTCATTCTTCGTCGCTCACATTACCGGATATTGGCAACCAATTTGGTAATTTCTCACTCTTTTAATTAACAGCTTTGTTTGGGCTGTTGTTGTTTCATTGTGTGACCAAAAAATCCTAATTACTATATTCATAACATTGATTGTCATGAACAGATAAGGCGATGCTCTCTTCCAATCCATTGATGGGTACAACATTTGGGCCCATAAATTTAGACTTTTGTCGGGGGTACCATTTCAACTGATGTGCATATTTGTTTATCCCATGAGGCTATGTCCCATGAGCAATGTTCGCCGCTATATGGTTCGTTTATAAACCATACCGCTGCACAAAGTGTCAGAGATGAAATACAACTACCATCGAGAAATGCAATGGCAGCGGGTCATAACAGTGAGTATTCTTATATTTTTATGCTTGTGCTTACCACTAATATTTATCTTTGTTATAGCCACACTACTGCACATTATACTTATATATGTCTGTTATTATTTTGTAATTGCATCTGCTAGAGGGGGCAGCAGGAGACGACGATCACGTTTACCAATTGATCATAGACAGGATACACGTGCGGGTATTGCCTTAATTAATCAATTTAGTTTCAATAATAAAATTATGGCACGTGTGTTCTTCTACCTAATTTTTCAAGCCTTTTCCTGTTGTTTGCTTAGCAGAAACGCACGCTACAGATGTGGGAGGGGAAACAGGTGATTCGATTTCGTCCACTCATCGGGCCGGTTAGTTACTTCCATATATATTATTCAGGTGATTCCATATATATGGGACAGTCACGAGGGTCTTGATATTTGAGATAACAGAGCCGAATTTTTTTCAGTTGACGAAGAGGTTAGGATCTTTGTGCAGTTCGAAAGATCATAGCAAGCAACAAAAGCACTTGTTGATCTTGAAGGTCGGTTTTTTGGGGGTAGGGTAGTAAAAGCTACTTTTTATGAAGAGGAAAGGTTTAATACCAACGAGTTAGCTCTGATGCCTGGGGAAATTCCAGGTTTTGTTTAAAGTATACAATAAATTCGCAATGCCATGTTTTGTTGCTGACATTTTTTTCATTATCCTTTGGACACTGCAACATGATTTATGTAAGTTTGATTATGTAGAAGCAGCTTTATCGAATCTAGATCTTTAAGGTTTGCTATTTTTGGTTGCGTTCAAATCCGAACTTCCTTTTAACCAATGGCTTCAGTTATATTTTTGTTTCAGAAGAATCCAATAGCAGTTCTATTAGATATCAACTCCCAAGCGCTAACTTATGTTTGTTATTCTAATAAACTGTACGTGTCTCAGACTCTCAGTTTTATACATCATTTTGGGGCAGTTAACGAATGCTCAGTTATACAGAAAAACAAGAAGTAATATAAAGTTGGAAATTTCACATTGTAGACCAGATATTTCATTAGTGATATTTTTGCAAGTTATATGATGCTAAGTTCGTAAGTAAAAGTTAAGATAGGTTTCGATCTAGGGAAAATAGTAGTATTGGTTTCAATTTTTTGAAATAGTGTGCAGGTAAGTGGGTTCAATGATGAAACCAGTGTTTGAAGGATGACTAAGGTTATATGCATAAATATATTACTTAGTTGAGACGTGTTTGTCCCATTTCAAATTTAGCAAGTTTTTTGGCCCGTTAACCACTAGAGATAGAAAATAACCTGAAGTGACCATTTTCTTCATTATGTGGACTTGGTAGGTTGAAGCTTTGTATTTATGATGTGGACTTTTAACCATGCCACAGGTTTTGTTGAAGAAGACTATAGGCTTCGACTCATTGGTCACGATAGTGAAACATCAAGGGAGCACCAAGTTCAGTCAATAAAAGGTTAGACAACAAACGCATATTTAATTCTTTTGTCAGCTAACAAACATTTAGCAAAGTGGTATCAAGGGTGGTCCACACCAACATCAGCTTCTCGCATTCTATAGTTTTGTTGTTCTTATGGATACCTATTAAGCCAATATTGTTGTAAGCTAAGCCCTGTCAATATGACACTTGCTGGTTAAATTTTTGTCTTCTTGATGGATATGTTCATATTCTGGAAATGGACACCTACAGGTACCATGGTTACTATCTGTCTAATCCTGGTAGCACCTACCGTACTTGTGATGAGATTAGTGGTGTAAGACAGGTTGGTTGATCTCTTACATATCTGTTAAACAATGAAGCTTAACTACCACCTGTTAATGTTTTCTACTTTGCCACTTGCAGGAACGTGATCCTATTGAAAGAATACGGAAAATGATTCTGGCTCATGATCTAGCCACTGAAAAAGAGCTCAAGGTGATTCTTTGTTGCATTTATCTATCTGTTGTCACAGTTAATAGTCACTCTTAAATCTTTCATTTTGTTGGTTCCATCTCGGCTTTGTTGTCACTTCATATATTAGATGACAATGTTAATTTGTTATTTTTTGTCAATGAGTTGATGGAAAATCTTTGTATCCTTTTCAGGATATTGAGAAACAAGCTAGAAAAGAAGTTGATGAAGCCATTTCTAACAAAGGTAAACAAGCCTTTAAGCCTCTAAAAGAGTTATATGCATGCCAAGCGAGAGAGGCTACTGGTAAAAAATGAACCCACGTTTTGTTAATAAAAGACAACCGATGCTTTTTGTATTACTATGCAATAACAAAAAATAGGTAGTTAAATAAGGAATCCCAAAATTAACTCGGCTTATATTTTGGAAATAAATGATAATATAATCAGTTGTAACAATTCGGCATCAGTGACTAAGATAGTGTTTGGGGTTGCTTCCATAATAATGGCCTAAAGGGTGGACCGGGATTGGGGGGGGGGGGTAGGACAATGGTTAATATGGGTAATTTTGTGGGCCGAGTTTGACCAGTAGCCAAACGTTTGGGTGACATTTGACCCGTTAGAGATAAAACATCACCCACATTGATTCATTCATTTTCCAGATGTGTAAATATTGTCGTGTGTAGTTTTAACTTCATATTGATTAACTTTAACACCAATAGTACTTTTTGTACATGTTATCGAAATTAATCAGTCTTAACACTTATTATCCAGAAACACAATGGTGATAGCCGTTTTTCTATTGCCGCGTTTTTGTATTTTTGCTAGAAGTGGTGATTTGGAAAAGTATACCACTATTCTGATACATGAAGAGTATTACCATAAATGAGGCATTTTTGGGATAAAATCTACAAAGATTCATCGTAACAGATGTTTTGGGTTAAAATTCAGACAAACAAGAAAGTAAGGAGATTTGCCAAGTTTTGCTAAGTTTCATGAATGTATCTTGCATAATTTGCTAAGTTTTGATGTTTTTTCCTTGCTGTTTCTCCTGTCCTATATGTTCTAATTCAATAATGGATCATGTCTAGGATTTGGCAGAGACTAGACGAGGAGGTTAGTCGATCTATTGAATCAAATGTTTTTTCCTGCAACACTACATTAAAAAAAAAAAAAAAAAAAACCTTAAATAGGCTGTTTTACTATCTATGAGATATTAGAATTCATCAATACCCTCTTATCACGACAAATGATAGACAAAGCTTAATGAAATTTACTTATGGTTTTCGATGTAACTTAGACTCCATTTTTTTTGTTCCTTTCAGTGTTAAATGCTCATTGATCCTAACAAACACCGCTATTTGTGTATGATACAGAGATGGATAATTTAAGAGGAGGCAAATGATGAGGTGGAGAAGCTTCTCAGTACCGAGATTGTACTTTCACAACAGGTTTCAATCATAACTTTGTGATTGTAATGTTAAATGTTACATTGGTCTGGTTAGAGCAGTCTAATAGAACTAAGAGTGAACAAAAATTGCTCAACCATCTGGAGGCTACATGGCAATTCAGTTTTATTTTTTATTTAAACTATAGTTCAAACCCTAATCAGAGTCATTTAATTGCAGCTCCACCGAAAGTCACACACCTGCAGATAATCGATGATTTAAAAAGGAGGGAAGTAAGGTTACAGTTACCACTAATGTAACTGGAGCCACAAAAAGTACTTGCAAAGTTCAGTGGTTCAAAACATTTTCCTCAATTCTTGATGGTGAGAATAGTCTATAAGCATTTAGCACATCTAAATGGGCTAAGGTTGGTGGTCTAATCATGGGTGCTTATCCTTGTTACATTTATTATTACATGATTTCAGTTGAGAACTTATGTTCCATGTTAGGCATTTCACATACCTTTAGGAGCTGTTGGTTGTTATATTGTTGCCAAGTTCACTCCTGTGCATGCTGATGGTGAATCTGTTGAACCGGCATACATTATATCAGATAGAGCAGTTGAAAGTAAGTAAATTACTTAACTATATTATGTACCAGTATGTTTCTCAAAGATAAAAAAAGAATCTGTGTAAAATTGTTCAACATTTTTCTAGAAATGTCTATGATTTTCTACATTATACAACAATTTGTAGATTTCTTTTTGTATCGAGGATAATAATGTTGCTCTCGACGTTATACGACCATTTTTTGTAATTTATTCTTGATATCTATAGGTGTAGTATTAATACTTGAGTAGTCTAAAAAATTATGAGCCTGGATGCAATACCGGTTATTTTTTAAAGATGTTATATACTTGTTTGACGTGACACCGATGTTTATATCTTGCGAGTCTGTTCCACTTTTTTCACCTAAAAACAATGATCTAACTTTGATGTCAATTTAAAGTAAAGATGCTGTTTAACAGTTTTAGTGGTACAAGCTTCTTAACATTATTTGTTCTTTGCAGCTCTTCCGCTAAATTTGAATTTCTTATCGATAACCGGTGACTACTCTGAAGGTGGAATACTGACAGCATCTTATGGGTACATAGGAGGTCATGAAGGAAAGAGTATTTACAATTGGTATCTTCATGAGGTATTTCGCTATTCAAAATATCTACAATATCTATCATTGTAACATTGTTTTCTATCTATACTTCATACTTTTATCTATGTCAGTGTTTCTTACAATGTAACTCACCTGCTCACTGCTTATCTGCAGGTTGAGACTGACCCTGGTATGTTGATACCTGAGGTTTCAGGTTCTCTTCAATACAGTGTCACTAAAGATGCTATTGGTAAATTTATCAACTTTACATGTACTCCATTACGTGATGATGGGGTTGTTAGGGAGCCAAGAACTTGCATGGGGCAAGAGCGCGTTCAACCTGGTACTAACGTTTGCTCACACTAATTAGATTTCCTGTATACCCAGTCAGGAAATGTCACGTGTTTATTTTGTAATAAGACTATAGTGCATGCTTCCCTCAGAGTACATTCAAATTCATATGGCAATATGTTTGGTGTAGAATCCTATGTATGTAATTGTCGGTAACTTTAATCCAACTTATGTCTTGTAATAATTATTTCTTTTACCATGAAGCCCTAGATTGCTGTCACTACAAGTAGTTGGAACTGTAGTTGAAGGCACTACATTGCATGTTAACAAACAATATTGGGGTGGCGAAGAGGGAGAGTCTATTTTTCCTTAAATATTAGTTAATGCCGTATTTAAAACAACATTTAAACAGATATTACATGATGCAACATAGATACATTCATCAATATATCTTTATGACGTTAAACATATAAAGATAATTGTCTATCTCATATAAATATGAGCATCGTAAGACATACGATAATAAATAAACATATATAGATATTTTACAATAATAAACATATAATTTTTATAAGTGATATCTTCAGTAATTGTTAACAAGTGACATATTAGTGTTAGAAATAGCTATGTGCATATAAGTATATTGTAGAAGACAGTATTATAAACATATATATACGATAATTATATCTATCTCATATAAATAAATCACATTTTTATTATTGATCACGCCCACATGTGTTCGATACTTTGGATCAGATTCAAACGTTAGGATATGTTGGTCCGATTTTTATGTGTGAAGGCCTAACAATTACTTTATTGTATGCTTTAAAGTTGCACCAGTGCTTAAAAGTAGATGTTACAATATGCATCTTTTCGTGGTTGTACTGAAAATTTGATTTTTCATAGTAATGATGTCCAAAGTTATACTGTGGTTATTTCTAGGTTACAGGAAGCCATTCTCACAATACATGTTGGTATAACTACGCTTGTGGATATGCTTATGTAGCGGGAGGTATGAAGAGACAAAGCTATGTTGCCTTTATTATTTGTGGTATTGGCACCAACATGATGGTGAGAGTTATGGTCAATGCATGCATCAATTTTTGTGTCTCGGCCTTTTAAGTTTTTATGGGGTGTAAACTGTAATGCCATTTCACATTAGAAGTAGTGGTGGAAAGGTATGCTAATGTTATTATGTAATTGGCATCATGTAGTATCAAGTCAAACACGATTAGCTATCATCTATTATGTAATTGGCATCATGTAGCAACAAGTCAAACACGATTAGTTATCTGATAGACTAATTCCCTTAAAGAAATCAACAATTTCACAAGTCATTTTTCTTCTAATGGACAGGTGATGATATATGACAGGAAATGATCCAACATTGTTGTTTGACATTCAGGACATGGCTTAAGGTCTATTTGCATATGCTCTTTTTTCTAATGAAAATCTTCGTTTTGCTCCTGGTTATGTTAAGATGACATTTAGAGATATCATATTGGTAATGTGATAGCAAATTTGAATTCTTTGCTTTCTTATTTCTAAGAAATCACAGGCGCATAATCGAGTGCTAAATGCAGAGGATGAGGAACGAGTATTCTATGTTTAACTCTTGCAACTGTTGCTTACAACTGGGATCGGACTGACCATATTGATCTCCCTGCTGATGCGGCTACTGCAGGGTTAACGGTTGCAGACTTAAACTGAATCAAGGTCTTTTCTGTCCCCATTGTGATGTCGTATCATACACAAGTGCCTGTGTAAGTGAAATATTTTGAGCCAAATTATGATATATATATATACACACACATCATTCACTTATTTTGTTTAGCGTGATTGTGTAATCGTTTATAGAGCTCTTTCTACAAGAATAGATCCTGAGTAGTTGAAGATCATGGGTACCGAAGATTATATAAGTGGGATCGGACTGACCATATCGATCTCTCTGCTGATGCGGCTACTGCAGGGTTAACAGTTGCAGATTTAAACTGAATCAAGGTCTTTTCTTCCACATTGTGATGTCGTATCATACACAAGTGCCTGTGTAAGTGAAATATTTTGAGCCAAATTATGATATATATACACACACATCATTCACTTATTTCGTTTAGCTTGACTGTGTAATCGGTTATAGAGCTCTTTCTACAAGAATAGATCCGGAGCAGTTGAAGATCATGGGTAACGAAGATTATATAAGTGGGCAATTTGCTGATGCATTTTCTCTGTATGATGATGCTATTTTTCTTCGTCAAGTAATGTAATGAAGCGAACCCGCTCATTGGGCATAATACATAATTACTTTGACATAAGCAACAAGTGCTTAAGCAAAAAAATAAAATAAAAGTTCAGTAATGAGAAAAGAAAATGTTTAGTAGGCTTCACAAGAATGGCAGTAAGCCCAGTTTGTTTGGTTCTCATTAACAGTAACTTGTCAGTTTAGTTTTCTAATAACTCATGAGTTTTGACACACTTATTTATTCACATTTATATAATGCTTTTTTAACGCATGCTTAAAAAATGGTTATAGAGTTATATTATCTTGATAATAATCAAGAAAATGATTATGAGGCTATTTTTCTAAAGTTTTACCTGTTTGGCCTGCTAGAGATATAAAATAACTCGAATTGACCCGTTCATAAATGTATGAGTCTAAATCGGTACCTCTATCAAGTTGCTAAAGGTGTTTATTAAATTTCATCGGTGTGATATGCTGTAAACACTTCTTAACTTGCTACTTCGAAATTACCTCCATTAAAATTTGTATGATCAAGCAGAGAAACTGAGATCCAAGGCACCACGTTTTGAAGCTCATTCTAAACAGCAGGTTCACAATGCGTGCGTTAATTTAAGATAGACATCTCTTGGATGATACATGCCTCATGAACCATTGAACTAATTAAAGAAGTATACATGTTAGATAGTTTTAATCATTGAAAAAAACTTTGAAACACTATATACAATAACTAAATAAACATAATTAACAAAAACAAAATAATAATAATAAATGTTAATAATATTATCAAATGTAAAAGATGTCCATGATTATTATTGTTTAGAACAAAATGTTATAAAGTAGTTACCTCCTTTTAAGAAAAAGAAAAACATGTTTGTAATCAAAGTACTTACCTGCTTTTAGCCGTTTTATGGATTATGGTAACATCAATTATAGTTCTAAACCGTTTCATTCAACTTTTAATTACTTTTTAGTATATAATTGTTCAACTAAACACTAAAAATAAAAACCAAAAATCAATATACTTACCTGCTTTTAGCCGTTTTATGAATTATGATAACATCATGTATAGATCTTAAACGTTTCATTTAACTTTTAATTACTTTTTGTTATATATTTGTTCTACTAAATCCTAAAAATAAAAACCACAAGTCAAAGTACTTACCTGCTTTTAGTCGTTTTATGGATTATGGTAATATCAATTATATGATCTTAGCTTTTCATTTAACTTTTAATTACTTTTTAGTATATATTTGTTCTGCTAAATCTTAAAAATAAAAACCACAGTCATACCGCCCATGGACGGGTTTTGACACTATATATATATATATATATATATATATATATATATATATATATATATATATATATATATATATATATATATATATATATATTGTTTTCAAGATGCATTCCTTATCTTGTTTAAAATCTACATGCATGGTAAGTAAAAAGAAGTGAATAAATATATGACAGTGATATGTTAGTATTTTTGATTGGCCATGGAAATTTAAGTATTTAACATGTACGTATGGACACATTATAAGTAAAATGTCATTCGAATGATTTACAATGCTGGTATGGTGTCACAATTTATAAGGATTTGTTTTAGGTGCTACAAGATTTGTTTTCTTGAGTACTAATGAGAATCTCGACCAATCAATTAGGACTAATATATAACTTATATAAAATCTTAGCGTGAAGTTATCGTACTTGTAGGAGACCTATTTAGCCAGAGTGAACTTTAATTCCGAGCATCTTTCAGGTGAGTTTTCATGTGCTTTTAAATTTGGGTTGCACTTTTATTTGGAAATGATATCATGCAAAGTTGTTTAAATGATCATTAATTGCTACGTGTTTTGATTCTTTGATAATATGTGAAAGTTGTGAAATATGCTATATTTACATGATGAGATATATAAATGTTGAATCGTGAACTGTTAATTGTGAATTGTAAATCATGAATTATGAATTGTTGGAACCGTTGAACCGAACGGGTAAAAATATGAATTGTTGGAACCGTTGAACCGAACGGGTAAAAATATGAATCGTTGAAACCGTTGAACCGAACGGGTAAAAAATATGAATCGTTGGAACCGTTGAACCGAACGGAATTATATGAAAAGTTGGTATATGTTATATATGAAATGAATTGAATTGTTGGTTTATTATATGAGTTGTTGGTATTGAATTGACTAAGAATAAGTTACAATTGTATAGCATTTATATGATATTTGGAAAAGTTGCATGATCGTTTTACACGTCCGTTATTATTGAAAAGTGTTTGGATTATATAATTTGTTTTGTATATGAAAACCGTGAATTCTCACTAGGCCTTTGGCTGTCCCAAAACTCTTTTTGAAATTTTTGCAACCCAGATAAGCCGCCTTAGAAATCAAGAGATTGTTTGAGACCGAGTAAAAGTAGACGCTTCCGCTGATATAAGGTAAATAAGAGGGTTTAACACTCCGAAAAGGTGGGGTGTTACAATTATGACCATTTTACCTTTTGAAAAAAAAATTCAGAAAATTAAAAAATCGTATGTCACAAAAAAAAAAATTCTAAAAATTATTTCAGAAAAAAATTTCAAAAAAAAATTTGGAACAAAAGTTTCGAAAAAAAAGTATTTCGAAAAAAAAAATTAAAAAAGATATTTTGGAGAAAAAAGTATTTCGAAATTTTTTTAGAAAGGGTAAAATGGTCATAATACTTAAAAAAGACAAAAATGTCAAACATTAATGTCTAAAAGAGTTATTTTTTTAATTCGCTAAGCAGAAATGCCATTCTTGACAAGTATAGTGCTTTAAAAGGTTATTAACCCAATAAAGAATGGTATTCGCATGCATGGTTAGTTATGGTGTGGTCGAGTAAATGGTTTAAGTTATGTGTGCTTAAGTTGTGTGTTGTCGAGTGAATAGTTTGAGTCGAGAACATGTTTAAAACTGTGATTGTCGTGTGGGTTGTAGCGTGTGTAAGGGTGATCAAAGCTGGTTAAAAGTTAGGCGTAAAGTTTGTTTTGGTCTTATTATTTCAAGCGTGTGTCTCGTTAGTTATCTAGTATGTGTGTGGGTAATTTGATTTGTATGTGGTGAGTGTACTATAGTCGAAATTATGTTTGTTTGGATGAGTTTATAATTAGGATTTGAATTTGAATTTAAATATGAATTAGGATTTGAATTTGATGTATGAGAGAGAAAATAATTTTGTATGTTAGATGTATAAATACTATAAATATGACTTGTTTTAAACTTGGTTAACTATTAATATAAAATAAGTTTTGTTAACAACCACCTTATGGGTTGTGGTTAAGCATTTCATACTTAATAAATTAGCATTAAATGAACTAATATATTTCGTAATTATACATATGTTTGGTATTTATTCGTTTTAATCATGAGATGTGATGTTAAACATGGTATGTTTGATTTTTTGCTTAACCCAAACAATATTTATTACCCAAATCCAATCACACACAAGCTGATACCCCCAACCAAACGCCACCTTTAGTGTATGTATAGTGATTGTAATTGGAGAGTCAGAAAGGGAGAGAAGTTCATACTTAATAAATTAGCATTAAATGAACTAATATATTTCATAATTATACATATGTTTGGTATTTATTCGTTTTAATCATGAGATGTGATGTTAAACATGGTATGTTTGGTATTTATTAATTGCTGATTTTTTGCTTAACCCAAACAATATTTATTACCCAAATCCAATCACACACAGGCTGACACCCCCAACCAAACGCCACCTTTAGTGTATGTATAGTGATTGTAATTGGAGAGTCAGAAAGGGAGAGAAGTTTTCGTCTCGAGACATGTGGCACTAGGAACGTCTATTGAATTTTTTTTTAAATATATATCATACTTATAAAAATAATGCAATAACAACCATTGTTGTTTTTGTACAAAGTGAAACTTGCAAAACCTCAAACACAGACACGTTAATAGCAACTTAAATATGGAACTTGAAACCTCTAAACACCAATGTTTGAATGCAACTTGTGAAACTTGAATTTGGAATTGCTATTGATACTTGAACAAGCAATTGGCAATATGATGAAAGAAGAAAGCTTCTTTGATCTTTTACTGTGAAACAAATTTGTCATATGAGAAATGGCTATACACCACACTGATATTGACAAACTACGATGTAGAGAAGTGTGAAGCAACTAATACAAGAAAGAGACCTGAAGTTACAAAAGCACAAAATGCTATGGAAGAACCTTGGATAATGTGCTTCACTAACATCGCGTCTGCCATTGGGAGGATTTGCAACTTGCACAGTTAAGCAAATAACCATTTGGCAACTTTGACACTTACACTATGTTCCCGAGTTTCTATTTGGAAAGAAAAAAAGAGAAGTGAAGGGGGAATTGAAAAATACTAGTAATCAAGTATGTACTTTTTAGCATGCAAACAATCACTACAAAATTTGCACGTCAAAATACCACCATTAAGTGGAGTATTCAATTACTGAATAAAGAACATATAACCATGATCTGGTAAAGCCGTAAATGTTTTGTACAGTGGAACAAACATAGAACGACTTAAAAGTTTCAAAAGCAATGGATAACTGTTTATCACTACAATTTCATGGTTTCATCTAAACATTCAACACCCTGTTGAAATCATCAGCAACATCATGTAAATCAATGGTTTCTACTTCACCTGTTTTCGATGTTTGAAGCCTACTTCACCTGTTTTCAATGTCATAAGTAGATAAACGAAGGTTCAGATGCTAAATATGACTGTAAGAATCCAAGAAGATGTCATATGAACCTACAAATCATTGAATGATTTATGTAAACTTGAATCTAGTCCACAAATTTATTCATTTTGCCTATGTTGAAGAGCAATAGAGCATTATAGACAACTGATCAAATTTATTCATTGTGTCAAGCACATCTTCATTTTTGGGATAGGAGTACCACAAATGACTTCAGATAAGTTTAACTGATGTTATTACTATATAATGGAAGAAAAGAAAATTGTGACCTGTGTGGAGAAAACGATTCAAATCTATAATTTTATGACTGCAATACAAGGTAACCTCACTATTACAAGACAAATTATAACTTACCTATTTGTAAAAATGGAGGCAATTTGCATACAAATTGTTTTACTCCACAATATTTTTGGTTTGAAATTTTTATCCCTACTTTTGCTTTAATGCTAAATTCATCCCAGGAAATCAGATAATAACATGGGGTCAATGCTAAACTTGATGAGGCCATCATAACTAAGGAATTGGAGGGTTTGAAGCAATTGTGTATGTATGAAATGATGATACGAAAAACAATCAAACAAGCGACCGTAGTTTACATCTAGATTATAATTAGATCATACCTTGTTTTCATAAACTTGAGCTAGGCGATTGATTTGTTGTTTGATTTCCAATTCAGTTAGTTTGCTGGAGATACTTGGAGAGGCATTATTCCTTCTCACAGGAACATCTTTGGGATTAAAAGCAAACTGAGCACTGCCAAAGATAAAGTATAAAAATGAATAAATCACAACATATTGTTCTTGTGGTGTTTGTGAATACGAGTTGCCCACATATGTTGATTGCCTTATCCTTAAAACCATTCAAGTAACTCGTTAGATGAAAGATATCATCAAAAACCATTCAGAAAACATGCTACAATAAAATCTTCCAGAACTCAAAACTGTGAATTTCCCACGATAGCCTTGAAGGTTAAAAGAGTCTCTCACCTTGTCAGTTCTTCCTCGTCTACAACTGGTACTGGAGCCGTCTTGGAGAAGAGCAAGCTGTGGTTACTAATACCAGCTATACCAAGTGATTCCAGAAATTTAGTATGGACTTTGAGAGATGAATCCCTGCGGTAAAAGAATATCAGTGAATTGTTTTGAACCAAATGATGGTAAAAGTAGCCATTATTCATCAAATAATTCAATCATAAAAAGTAAAGTAAAGTAACACCCAATGCCGTCTTCCACGGGTTATGGTACCCAATACCGTTTCCGGTGTATGGGGGAGGTTAAGATGTAGACAGCCTTACCCCTACCTAAGGTAGAGAGGCTGCTTCCAGTTCTACCAAAGGTAGAAAGGACCTCCGGCCTTTTGTAGGGAGTGAGGATCGAACCCCTGACCTCTCGGTTGAGAGGCAAGGGGTTTACCAACTGATCCAACCCTACTTGTTCAAATAATTCAATCATAATTATTAAAAAAAAAAAAAAATGAAGGCAACACAAATTACTGACATTTTGTGTTCAGAATCATGTTCTTCATGCAACTGTTGTTGAGTTAATGAAACATCAAAACCCTGCTTGGGGATACTGAAAAGCTCCCGCAGATCCTGAGATAATGCAAACATATGAGCACAGTTTTTCACTAATTATTAAGCGATAGAGTTACCAAATAATATCCAACTTTTCAGTATTGACCTGTTGACTGAAATAGCGAATTTGCTCTCTGTGTTCAGTAGCACTTCTGAATAAGCCCCCTTTGTATATCTGTCTCACCAAATTTATAACATCAGATATGACATTAAAAACAAGAACTGCTAAAGAAAAAAGTCAACATTAAAATTTGATCATATTTAACCTGCTTTCTGTATATCTTCTCTTTCACTGTACCACAAGTCATCAAGCGATATACAAGAACATCCTTCTTTTGCCCGATACGATATGCACGATCAACACTCTGATTATCAGTACTGCAAATCATTTGAAAAGATATAAATGTCAGTAAAAAGGTATTATACAAGATCCAACGCATCTTAGTGAAACGGACCTTGGGTTCCAAGCTGGATCAACCACTATAACACGATCAGCCTTTGTAAGGGTAAGTCCCAGACCACCAACTTGAGATGTCAACAGAAATATTGGAGCTCCAACACCCTCTTGAAAATCCTGTTAAAAAAGTTATGTCATTTTGTGTCGAATAAAATAAAAATACTGTAACCGGTTTAGTAAGACAAAAATACTGACATTGACAATCTTTAATCTGTCACTAGCTTTGGTAGTGCCATCAATCCGCAAGAACTTGTAGCCTCGGGCGTTAAGAGTATCCTAAGCACAAGAGAAAAACAAATAAAATTTAAGGAAAGCAAATACATATATGCATATAAAAACTATAACATGATGTTAGAAGTAAAAAAATTGGTGGTCAGGTTTGTTGGGTACTGAGTTTTTTGTTCAGGTCAGTCAAAACACTTTTTGCACATAAAAGTTAGATCTTAATATTGTGTGTAAATTCTTATTAGTTATTTACAAATATATAATGATAATGTATTTTTTTTTTTGCAATGCTTTAGGAAGTCTCATGCATCAAATATACAATGTTCACAACTTTGGACCCATTTGACCTTTTAGAGATTAAAAGTAGGCCAAACCGGATTATTGTGTGAAATAAAATAACAAGATTTGGAACAAACCTGGATATGATTAAGCATTTTGCGAGTTTGAGAAAAGATAAGAACATTATGACCCTCTGGAATCAGTTTATCCTGTTGAAAATATGATAAGTTACATATCACACTTGCTGCTATGAAACATAGCATGTTTAACTGATTATGTAAAAATTGTTCTAACCAGCAAAGAAGCTATAAAGGAGATCTTGCATGAAAGAACATCATTGTTTTCATCTATGTATCTGTCTGCAGTATCTGCTATGTGCGTTGCTAATTTTTCGGCAACACTGTGATCTTCTGGATTTAGAACCGATTCCATCCCTTCTAAAACATCTTCAGCAGCTCTTTTTGTTAAGAGAAGAGGATGATCACATATCTTTTTCAATATCTGTTTCAAATACATAGAGGATGATCACATATCTTTTTCAAGAGGATGAGAATAAATATGAGATTATGAGTCGAACGTGCGGAATAACATATAAGCAAAAGACTTAATGATCAATTATCTTACCGCTTCTGAAATGCTTTTCTATTTATGACTATTTGAACCCAAAAGAACCAGATCATAACAGTAATCAATCTTATACAATCACAAAACTGATTATTGCACCTTTTAACTTTATTTTAAGACAGATGGTAATATCAGACGTGATGCAATCGCAGCATGAAGGCACCATCAAAAAGGCAATAATGACATAACTAAAATATACACGAACAACAATACCGTAAGAGCAGCCAGAGGGGAACTATCAAATGCTGAAAGAACAATTTCACTTTTCAAAAAGGCTTCGTATAGTTGCCGCTGCAACCAAAAGAGATTAAATTTAGAAAACACATGTTGAAGTCATAAAACTATTTCTTATTACTCTTATATGGGTGAATGCTTATTAACAGCACCTGGCAACTGGATAATTTTAGCCATACAATGATCTCGTTCTTTTTAGAAAGCTTAGCTGTATTTGAACCACCATCATCACGAAACACCTCGTTTTTTAGACGGCGAAGGAAATAAGGCTGGATACATTTTCTTAAATCCTGTTTACAATTGAAAATAAGAGTTAGTATTATATAACAGAAGACAAAGTAATAGCCACAACCAAACACTTCCACATACTGAAACTGCAATAATTAGCAAAAAGAAGTGAGGTATTTAAGTAAAATTTGAGCAGCATGGTTCTAAGCATTGAAGTTGCAGAGCCACAAAAACATAGCAAATACAGCGCAATTACATCTATAATGTTGCTAAGGCTTTGGCATCTTAATTCATTAACACTAACCAATATACAAGTCCTTGAATATAAAAGAACAAATACTAAAACAAATAGCTACCGGTATAAGATGAACCGATTGTGGAGCTGATTTAAACTCATTGCTTTTTCCGATGATTCTTCCATTTTCACTATCACTGTGTGTGTTTTTTAGTGTGTGTTTTTTAATGGGGAGTTTGATGGTTTAAATAAAGTTTTTCCCGCTTGCTTTTTGAAAATTTTACTGTTTAATTTTTTGCTTTATAGTTGGAATCTTACGATGTGTTCTCCAGTTTTTTCATTAAAGAAAAAGGAAGTAAAGTGGGAGTAAACACTTTACTTCCTTTTCCGCCCACTTTCGGAGGAAACCATTTACTTCCAAAATCACCCAAATAAGCTTAATTTTACTTCCATTTCATTTTCTTTTCCTCCTTAAGTAAAACTCAAGAACACAATGTGGAAGTAAATATCTTCACTTTACTTCACTTTCATTTTCTTTTCCTCCTTCATCCAGCTCGAGAACACAGCGTTAAGGACTAGATGTTCAGGGTACTCAATTGCTTCAAGAGATGCCATCTCAAATAGAAATTGATTGTATTTGTTCAAATAAAAAAAGTTGGAAAATAGTGTTTTTATTGCTCCAATCTTATATATGATGTATTACATTATATATTGATTTGTTTCTATTTTTTTAATTCGAAACAAAAGGTTGATTAACTTTTTTTTTGTAAGACATTGTTTGTTATTCAGTGTTATTGCTTTTGTGTCTTTTCAAATGGATACAATATAAGCACATATTCGTTGGTTACCACAAGTTTTAGGGCCCGCTTGGTTCAAAGTGGGGAAAAGGAAAGAGAAAAGGAAAGGGAAAGGAATGCAAATGAATGAGTGAGGTGGGTAATCAATCCTTTACCCCTCAATTTATTCTATAATGGTTCATTACCCATTACGAGATAATCAATACCTTTGCACTCCCTAACCAAGCACCCCCTAATGAGTGAGGTGGGCCCTTTTGAATACCTTACCCATTCCCCACCTCCCTTAACCCCCCAACCAAGCACCCCGTTAGTTTGTTGATTTTATGTTTTGATACTTCACGATGAAAAAAGAGACCACCCAAGAACATGGCTTTTAATTTTGAAATAAACCAGACATAAAAAAAACATAAAAGGGACAATCTCGTCATTTACTGGTATTTACTTTCCAATTCTTTTTGCATATATGTGTCAACCAAACGTGATGTAGAGTTGTAAAAACAGGTATTTGAGACATCTCAAGCTTTGAAATACTCCAATGTTTTAAAACCAATGAATTCAAATTTGTGAACCAAACGCCCCCTTAGAATGGTGATTACAATTTTATGTGGTTATCCCTGTCACATTTCTCTCTCTAAGACTACACATTGACCATAAGCAAGTGATAATGCGACTGCAAGCGCAACAAAAAAAATATACCCCACAAAAATAAATAAAAAAACACACAAACGCACAAACCAAATTGAAATTTCAGTTAGGTAGCCGACCACAACTTCATATTTTGGGGGTGAGAACGCGGTCAAGATCGGTTGTGCTAATGGGACGCGGTTGTTGCTTCGGTTGGTTGGGGGAACGCAACCATTAACATTAGTCTTATTACTTACTCCGTACTAAAAGCTAAAGTCAGGGCTCGTTTGGTTTGGGTCATCTTGGATTTTGGGTTAAAAACTTAAAGTTGGTTGTTTGTTTGCCTTTTTTGGATTTGGGTTTAGATATTTATCCAAAATATTAGAGGTTGTGTTAAATATGAGGGTCTAAGACCAATCGTGATGAATCGATTGTGGAGCTAATTTAAACTCATCGCTTTTTTCGATGATTCTTCCATTTTCACTCACTGTGTGTGTTTGTGTGTGTTTTTTTAATGGGGAGTTAGATGGTTTAAATAAAGTTTTTCCCGCTTGATTTTTGAAACTTTTAATGTTTAATTTTTTGACTAAAATACACTGTTAGTCCCTAAACTTATCCCGAAACATCACACTGAGACAAAAATTGCCTTTTTCATCGCCGGGAGTTCAAAATAAGCTTTTTATAGTCTAAATGAGTCCCTTGACCATTAATGCCCAAGTCAAAGTTTTGTTGTTGAGGGCAAAACCATCTTTCATTGTAGCTTACTTTATACAAATCGTTGTACAGTATTTGTAGTTGCTATATGTCTGTGTAACACAGCTTGGTCGTCAGTTATCATCCCTAAACCATCTTACAAAAATTGTCTTCTACAAAACGATAATCCTTTCAACATGGTACGTTGCTGGTGTGGTAAGCAAGCTATAATTCGCACTTCGTGGACCTCTGCCAACCCAGGACGTCGATTCTTTGGTTGCCCTGTTGAAGTAAGTGTCTTTTAATATGTATCGTATCATTTTTTTCGCAAGTAGCAAACTACATTGTAACAATGTGTAACACCCCCAAAAATGTTTTGCAGCGGAAGTAAATTTTATTGGGGTATTACTCGATTGATATCACAACACAAAACATAGAACATCAGTTTTCCTTAAAAGATTTAATTTATTGTAGTAAAACAATGTTTACAAAAGTTGAATTGTTGCGGAAAATGGCCCATTGACAAGATGTGGTCCCGTTACATCAATCAGAGTCGTCTATGACCAAGCCATGCCAATGCCCAAGCGCCTCCAGAGTTAGCTATCGCCTTTTTATCCTGAAAATACATGCTAAAAGAGTCAACACAATGGTTGAGTGAATTCATAGGTTTAGTAATAAAATAGTTGATCACAAGATTTCTAGTTTCATAAAACAATAGATCCGATGATGCACCATGTGGAAAACTAGAAGGGGGTTTGAATAGTTTTGCCGATTTAAATTAGTTTCAAAAACTTTAGATTCGATGTTATGTGAAATCGTATGGATGGAGAGAAAGTATAGATCAATAAGTAATGCAAGTAAAGAAAACAAGTAACGTAAAGGATAGAAATGACACAACCGATTTATAGTGGTTCAGCTATGTTAGGATTTAGAAAATCCAGTAGTTAAAGAGTCGGTCACCTCAAGTATATGTAATCATTAGAATGCTCGTAGTCGTAGTCATTTAGTGATAGTAAGCAGTTTATTATGTAACACCGTGGAGGACGGACGGGTCTTTACCCATCGTGATGCCGATACACGTACCGGGAGGGCGCCCCATGCATGTAACTAAATACCCTTTGCCTAGAAAGGCAAAGGGTTGGAGCTTACATAATACATTTTTCTTTATCTCACTAAAGTTCCCAACTCTCTTCCACTTTCTCTCTCTAAAACTCATTCCATTCGACCCATATGTATGTGTGATTATGTGTTAGTGAAAACCAATATGTTACAATTGGTATCAAGAGCCATGGTTTGATCATCTATCTTTCATGTTCTTGGATTTCTAGTGGTTTTTATAGGTTTTTGGGTTTGAATGAGTTTTGAGTAGTTTTCATCATTTGGATCATTTTTAGTGTTAAAGTTTGAATTTTGATAGTACTTTTGTGTTTAGAATCATCATAAGTGTTTAGGTTTTGAATTGGAAGGCCTCAATCATCTTGGTTTTAGTGTTTTGGATTGAAAAAGTTTAGTTTTTGAAGTTTTTCTAGGAAGCGGTTTGTCCCTCGTAGAGCATTTCTTTGAAGCATTTTGATCAACTTTTTAAGCGGTTTGTCTCTCGGGTTTAGTTTCTGTGAAGCGGTTGATCTCATTTTTAAGCGGTTTGTCTAGTTTTGTGGAAGCGGTTTGTCATGTAAGCTGTTTGTGTGTTGAGATAAAGAGACAAGAAAGGACAAAGTAGTGGAAGTAGTGGAGGTACTTGTGTTCCCCCTGCGTTTGTGTGTTAAGCGGTTTGTCACTTTAAGCGGTTTGCTTTAAGCGGTTTGTCACTTTAAGCGGTTTGACACTTAAGCGCTTTGACACTTAAGTTTCTCGATTTGAAAAGGAAGCGATTTGTGTTGGAAGCGATTTGACACAAGCGATTTGTCAGGTGCGCGATTTGAATCGCGGTTTGCCATTACCGCTGCGATTTGTCTTTGAGACTTGTCGTTTCTTCGTGATACGTTTTACGGTTTTCTCTTGATTTAGTAAAATCCCGTGAAAGAATCTATTTCCCGGTTGAATCAAAGAGTAGTAAAATCCCGTAGAATTGGAGATCATGTCTACAATCACTTTTTCTGTTGCTGATGACGTTCAAGTTGATAGAACCGATTATGACTCTTGGGCTCAAAGAATCAGATTGTATTGTTTAGGAAAAGAGAATGGGGTTAACATCCTTAAGTCTATTTATGAAGGACCATTTCAAATTGGAACGACTATGGACATTCAAATCGGTAACGATGGAAATGTTACATTAGGGTTGGATAGACCAAGAATGTATGATGAGCTTGATGATAAGGAAAAGAAGAGGTATGATGCTGACATTAGAGCCTCAAACATCATACTTCAAGGTCTACCAAAGGACATTTACAAGTTGATCAATCACAACACTGAAGCCAAGGCTGTCTGGGATAATGTCAAGATGCTTCTCTCTGGTTCGGAACTAACTAAGGAAGATAGAGAATCTCAGTTTTATGATGACTTTGAGAAATTTAAAATGAATCCAGGGGAACGTGTTACTGAATATTATGTGAGATTCCACAAGCTTGTGAATGATATGAGGAATATCAAAATGACAATGCCAAATATCCAGCTCAATTCAAAGTTTGTGAACAACATGAATCCCGAATGGCATAAAAAGTAAACAAAGGATTGAGGAACACCAATTACGAGCAATTGTATGCTTATTTGCTCCAACATGAGAAGCATGCTGCATTTGAACGAATGATCATGGAAAAGTTCAATACCAATCCTGGAGATGCAAGTTCTTCAAATGATTCAACGGCATTCTACACAAATGTGGGAATAACTACTAAAGCATCACAAGTCATACCAACTGGGGATGGTAATCACAAACTCATTCCGGATTCAGGATATAAGCCTTCTGACTCATTCATGGAACACCATGTCAATCAACTGGCCCTAATGGTGAAGCAAAACCTAAACCTTACTCCACACACCAACAATCATCTCAGAACTGCATCTAACCTACACAATCATGTTACGGTTAAAGATGGAAGGGTAGTAGTGCAAAAAGTGCAAGGAAGGCAGAATGCTTATCTACCACATAATGAGCAAGGAAATGTTGGGGTTGGAACAGGTTATGGGAATGTAGGAGCCGGTGCAGGTTATGTGGGAAATCAGAATCGAGGAAGGATTACGACTCAAGGTCAAGGGAAGCCAATCAAGTGTTACAACTGTGGAGGGGAAGGACACATTGCTAGGAACTGCACTCAACCAAAAGGTCCACAGAATGCTGAGTACTTCAGGGATAAGATGCTACTAGTGCAAGCTCAAGACAATGGAGCAGGGTTGGATGAGGAAGAGTTGTTGTTTCTTGCTGAGGGGAATGCCAAAACTTATGATGCAGATGTGGATGAACAACCAGGCATTGTGCGCCAGACAATCCCAATGTCTTTCAAGTTGCAGATTGTCATGCATTTGACTCTGATGTTGATGATGAACCAACGGCACAAACCATCTTTATGGCTAACATCACACCAATAGTCTCCGCCCCAGCCAGTCCCTCCAAGGAATCCATCATATCAGAGGTATTAAAACTATACGATGTGATTGATGTGCAAAAGATTCACAACAAAGTACAATCAACTGAAACAATTGAATCAGATATTGAAAATATGGGTAATAACAATGTTGTCCCATATGATCAATATGTGAAGCAAGATGAAAGTGAAATTGTACCAAGTGATGCATCTTCTGCTGTCAATGATGACTATATTTTTGATGAATACACTGCATATGTCCCTGATGATTCAATAGCCACTGAACTAAATGCATATAAGGAACAAGTTGCTATATACGAACAACGTTCTAAGTTTGAATTGACTACCCGTGAGCATGAAGGATAACCAAATGCGTACACTTATCAGAAAAAGTAATTTTAGGGAAGAAATATTAAAACAAGAGTTAAGTTCCTTACACGAAAAACTTAATAAAACTGTTAAGCAAAAGCAAGAACTGCAAGAAAATGTAAAAGTGCTTAAACAAGAATTCAATGCTAAGGAAACAAAACTTTTAAATGATTTTTCCAACCTAAAAACTTTGAAAAACAAACTTGAAAGCAAGTTGTACGTACAAGGTAATACCATTCAAACTGATCACTTGATCAATAAGCATAGAGTGTTAAGCGATGAGCATAGTACTAGTCTTATAGAGGAACCCAATCCTGAGGTTGGTAAGAAAGCTAAAGCTGCTCAAAAGGTAATCTATGATGGCAATGAGATCCTTAAGCTTAGACAAAAGCCTTCATATGTAGAGTACACTGAAGAAGATAGAGAATTAGAAGATGCATCTAGAGATAAAATGGATAAGAAACTAAAAGATCTTTGGTGCATAGCGTATAATATCACATTTAAAACAAAGAAATTATGATAAGGAAAATTGGATTGCCTTCAATAAGTTTAGACCTCAGACTCAGTTGACCCTTGAACAAGTGTTTTGAAAGAAAGATATGGACAAGCAAAAAGCTGATAATCTTGTTGAAAAGAATCCCCCTTGTAGGAAATTGCCTCCAACTACTGTGTATCCTCCAAATACACCTATGCATTTAGTGCCTAGAACTCTTCCCACTCAAAGCAAAACCCTAGTCAGCCTGTATGTAGTTTACCAACTATTTGTTGACTTTGAGAAAACATGTAAGAAGAGAATCACTCCAATGGGAATTACTGAAGGGGAAAGAGGTTTTGAGTAAACAAAAGAATGTTACCTAACTGAGGTCATGCCTTTCTTTAAAAAACTAAAAGAACAATTTGAATCTCTTCAAAAGGCCATAGATACTGAGGTTAAAGATAGGAAAAGAATGTTTAATTAAATGGAAAACAAGGTCAAAGATTATGAATGTGAACTCAAAAGTAATGAGATTGAGAGGAAGAATCTTCACATCCTAAATGATAATTTGATTTCTAGATGTATTGCTCAAGATGTGTTTTACACTGTCACAAATTATTCTATTACTACTTCTCAATTTCATGAATTATATGTTGCTTTGAAAGTCTCCCACGATCGTGTCATTGAGCTTGAGACCACGAATTCAAAATTGCATGATAAAATCGAAAGGGATGATCATGATAACATGGTCAGACAATTTTCTAAATTAGAAGTTAAATATCTTGCTTTGCAATTAAAATATCAACATCTCAAAGAAAATGTTAAAACATCGAATGCCAAGACATCCTCGGATGCTCTTGAGTTTGATGCAGTTTTTGAATTAAACAAACGAGATGAACAGATTCGAGCTCAGTGCAACACGATCAAAAGGTTGAAAGCCCAAATTTCTCAATTGAAGGGAGAAAATAATGAAGTGACTGGCTCCCATATGCGTCCTCCTTTAGATTCTCAGAATTCTCAAAATTTTCATCTTCAAAACATCATTAATGTATTACAACATGAAAATGAGTGTTTTCTAGCAGAAAATGAAAAAGTTAAACTGCATTTCAAAGAGTTATATGAATCAATTAAGGTCACTCGTGACAAGAACAATGAAAAGATAACTTATTTGCAAAATGAAATTGAGAATTTAAAGAGTCAGGTAAAATGGAAAATGCCAATCACCAGTGGTGAGAATATTGCACCAAAGGTGTTTGCTTGTACTAAATATGCTATGATTGTGAAGTATATTCCCTCTCATCTTAGAAACAATGAACTTGCATGTCAAACATATTTTTTGTACCTTAAGGATAGTCTAGAATGTCTCCGTGAGATTGTTGAAGAGGATAAGATAGAGAAACCAAATGATAATGCGATTAGGGATGCATGCTTATATGCCAAACGATCTCAGGAACTTTTAGAATGCTCAATAGCTATATGTCCTAAAACTGGTACTAGGAAAGATAGTGTCGTTATGCCTTATTCTATGACGAAAGTCAAGCATGTGACCTTTGACGTGCCTCCTAGAATCTCAGATCCCAACACTTCTAGACTAGGAATGCAAAAAGTAGTGAAACCAACTAATGTTCCCATCATTCCTTCTACAGGAGTAATCAGTGACACTAAGGTAAGCGGGTCAAAGCCTCCAGGCAATACAAAGCAAGATAGGACCTCGCAAGCCAAGAGTGATCAAGGGAAGAAAGTAGAAGACCACCTTAGGAACAATAAGTCTGATTTGAATAAGGCGAATCGTGTTGATTATAGTATTAGCTATAAGCGTACTGTAATTAATTCAAATTCTGCTACTATTTGCAAAACATGTAATGAATGTTTGGTTTCTGGTATTTATCATGAATGTGTTGCGAATAAGTTGAAATATGTTGTTAAATCCACAGTCAAAATTGTAAGAATTGCTAAACAGGTTAAGGATGCCAGAAAACCAATTTGGAAAAAGGTTAGTAATTATTGGAAACCTACAGGGAGAAAGTTCAATAATGTGGGGGTATCAATGGAAACCCACTGGCCGCACATTCAAAGTTAATGAACTTCGTCCTACTAGGAATAGGTCTATGCCCACTAAGGAATGAAACCTACTGGTAGGATCATCCCCTTAAGAAGTAGTCATACTACACATAGGCCAAATGCTTCTACTAGTCTTGCATCCACCACTAATGATGTCATAGCTTCTATTTCTGATGTGGGTATTCCAATCTCAGTTACTAACCAAGTGGAACCCATTCTCGCATGGGGATCCAAATTATCCCAGTCATCCATACTTGTTCAGATTCAACCGCAGTCGCATAAATCGTTCGTGGTATTTGGACTCAGCCGTTCAAAGCATATGACTAGAGATCGCCATGCTCAAGAACTTTGTGAATAAATTCATCGGGACTGTTAGATTTGGGAACGACCACTTTGGGGCAATCATGGGTTAAGGAGATTATGTATTTGGTGACAATGTAATCTCCCGGGTATATTATGTTGAAGGACTCGGTCATAATCTGTTCTCTGTTGGCCAATTCTGTGACTTTGATCTTGAAGTGGCCTTTAGAAAACATACTTGCTTCTTTAGAGAACTAGATGGTGTTGAACTTCTAAAGGGAGCACGGGTCACTAATCTGTACACCATCTCTATCAAATATATGATGAAGTCTTCTCCAATCTGCTTGTTGTCAAAGGCTTCTAAAACAAAGTCATGGTTATGGCATCATCGTCTCAATCACTTGAACTTCGGAACCATAAATGATATTTCTAGAAAGGACCTCGTAAGAGGCTTGCCCAGATTAAAGTATGAAAAAGATCATCTTTGTTCAACATGCCAATTGGGAAAAAGCAAGAAATATGCCCATAAACCCAAACCTGCAAACTCAATTATGGAAGTTCTTCATACTCTTCATATGGATTTGTGCGGACCCATGAGAGTGCAAACTATAAATGGGAAGAAATATGTGCTAGTCGTGGTTGATGACTACTCTCGGTTTACTTGGGTTAAGTTTTTTAGGTCAAAGGATGAAACTCAAGACGTCATCATCAAACTTATTAAACAACTGCAGGTTCGGCTTAATTAAATAGTCAGAATTATCCGTACTGACAATGGAACTGAGTTTGTAAACAAAGAACTAAGTCAGTTTTACAAAAGCATTGGAATTAGCCATCAAAGAAGTGTTCCACGTGCTCCTCAACAGAAGCATTGGAATTACAAAAGCATTGGAAAAACTCCTTACGAACTTGTCCACAACCGAAAACCAGATGTTTCTTTTCTACGTGTGTTCGGTGCCTTATGCTATCCTACTAATGAAGGTTAAGATTTGGGTAAATTGAAACCTAAGGCGGACATTGGAGTTTTCGTTGGTTATGCACCAAACCGGAAGGGTTACCGAATCTACGATAAAAGAACCCGAGACATCATGGAATCTATTCACGTCACGTTCGATGAGATGTCTGAGCATACGGCTCCCGGACAATCCAGTTCTGGACCCGCTTCTCAACCTTTATCAAGCAGTCCCATTAGTTCTTCTCTTATACAGAATCACTCCCCTACATCTCCATATGTACCTCTATCAGAAGAAGATTTTAAGAAATTATTTGATCCGATGTTTGATGAATATTATGAACCTCAGACTAATAACAATTCTGGACCACCAACTGCAGCTGCTTCTAATCCAACCAATATGGATGGTCCATCCGTTTCAATGACTCTATCTCAAGAAGCGCCAACTGTCGATCACTCATCATCATCTTCGAATCCTCAATCTTCGGCTGTACATCATGGAAATGTAGCTGCTAATTATGATGGAGATAACCCCTTTGCTACCCCCGAAGATACTCCGTTTGAAAACATATTTGCCCCTGAACCAACATGGAAATGTAGTACGCTAATTATAATGGAGATAACCCCTTTGCTACCCCCAAAGATGTTCCGTTTGAAAACATATTTGCCCCTGAACCAACACCTGAACCATCTTCATCAGGGGATCCAAACTCTGCTACATCAGTTCCTCATCATCAACCACATGAATATCTCAAAAAATGGACACATAATCATCCATTGGATAACATCATTAGGAACCCTTCTCGTCCAGTATCCACTCGTAAACAACTTACCACTGATGCCTTATGGTGCTTCTTCAATTCTGTGTTATTAAAGATCGAACCTAAAGATGTCAAAACAGCAATTTCTGAGGACAACTAGTTTAGTGCTATGCAAGAAGAAATCCATGAGTTTGATCGTCTTGATGTATGGAAATTAGTACCTGCTCCAGATTGTGCTATGATTATTGCTTTTAAGTGGATCTTTAAAGTAAAGCTTGATGAGCACGGTGATGTTCTGAAGAATAAGGCAAGGCTAGTGGCTAAAGGATACCGACAAGAGGAGGGTATTGACTTTGAGGAATCATTTGCTCCGGTTGCACGAATTGAGGCTATCAGAATCTTCCTGGCTAATGCTGCTAGCAAGAACATGGTGGTTTATCATATGGATGTAAAAACTGCACTAAACTTCCCAAGCTACTCAAGTTCCTCTTAAAAGGGCTTGTTTCATTCTCACAAGGAACCCACATAAGCTATCGACTTTCTATTAGAGATCCCTCTCCCTAGTCTCCGGCATAGGAAACCAAATATGCACTATTGAGTCTAGAGCCAAGAGATCATCAATAAATCTCACTAGGACACAATTAATGAAGACTTACTGTTTCACACAATATGGAAAGTAAGAATATACTTTAAGAGTCCTACGCATTATCCTTGTGGTATTGCTAGAACATCCGAGTGATATGTAAAAAATATTCACGATGAAGATGAAAATCCTTCTAGAGCCAACATCAAACATGTGGAAAACTAGAAAGGGGGTTGAATAGTTTACCGATTAAAAAATTTGTCTTGAAACTTATTGAAAGATCAATTGATATTGATCTTAAATATGTTAGTGAATAGTAATCAACAATGTGACAACTCGCAATTTCAGGTCATTTCTCAAGTTTCACTATTTCATCATTTATCGTAAACTAGGTTTACGAGTATCAAATTCACGTAACCGTAATGGTTTAGCTGTGAATTCATGAACATATCATCAATAACATCATTTCATATCAATATTATGCATGGGTTTGCATTTTTCATTAAACGTTTATTTTCATATTAAATAAACGCTATCGCGTGATTAATTATTTTGAACAATTGATCCGATATTTCTAAAAATTATCCCGATATATTTTTATACTCATATTAAGTTTATAAAATAATATTATGAGTTTACCCAGTGTTTTAAATTTATTTTGTATATAAATTGTTATATTTATATAATTACGACGGTTTTCTTAAATATTACACGATTATTATTATTTCACTCAAATTTTGCAAGAAATGTATTTTTATAATTTTTATGACCTTAATATATATCATCTTGACCCGTTAAAATTTATTTTTATCTAACGCTACCCTAAATACTCAAATGTGTATACAAGTTACCACCTATCCCTAAATAACTATACATTACTAAACTACTTATACATTATATTATATAAAATAAGTGTTTTAATTTATCTTCTCATGTTAGTCGACCAACATGGTGAGTCATTTGAAAATTTGCAAAAATATCTAACTATATATCATATTATACTCAAACTACTTGCACATTCAACTCAAAAATTCACTAAGTGTAAAACCATTTCTCTTCTCCCATCTATTGAGAACCGGCAAACCACAAGACCAAGAAGAGATCATCACAATAATTTTCAAGACAAGGTTTTAACACACTAGTATCACTCTTTCTTTAAGGTTTTGCAATATAAACCTTGGGTGATTAGGAAAAACCCTTTGTCCTAAAACCTCATCATATTACTTGTAAGCATTCATATTCATATTTTTATTTCATATTCATTGTTATGGTCATTTCATTTTACTTGAGAAAACATGCAAGTCTCATGAGGTTTATACCACTTTTTCATCAATTATAAGGGTTATATATATATTTGTGTCATCCTATAATTACTCCTTGTTATAAATCACTCTTGGTGATGTCTAGGAACCCATGACACCCTAAGAAGGTGTATGGTAGGATTAGAATAGCTTCGGAGTTGTTTTGAATTGGTTAGAATAGATTTGGCGCGTGAAAAACTCATTTCGACAAGTCTAATTAAGGGTCTGTCCTTATTTTGAAAATCTGGAAAATCCGACAGTAAGCAAAATATTTTGGGCTAGATATTTGGAAAATATACTTTAAAACGAAAACGTGGCCGCTTGAACGGGTTAAAACGGAGTTATAACGAAGAAGTTATGCTATTTTGAAGTTTGACGACGAAAAGTATTTGTTGCAGAAAATTCAGCATAAAAATGTCACTGTTTACGAGTCAAAAATGAGTCTTAAGCGTTGTTAAATGTGTCGACTTATCAAAAATATATTAGTATATGTTAACACGATTCCGTGGATATAAAGAACGTAGAAAACGGACTTATAACGACAAAGTTATTCACATTTTAAAAAGTTGCCGTAACTTTATTCTATTAGCAAAGTTAATACATTTTCTATTAAACACATACTACGGCAACGAGGGACTATGTTGAAGGTTGTTTTTAACAACGACGGAGTAATTTTTATAAAGTGATGTTTTCTAGTAAAAGTAAGTTCGCTTGGCATATTTTCCAAAATGTCAAACCACTTGTCAAGCGGAGTTGTAACGAGTAAAATACGGTCACTTAAACTTTGCCGAAAAACCATCCTTAAACTATATTTTGGAGAACATATTTGGAGAACAAATAATTTGGAGAACATATTTTGGACACAAGTACCATATTTAACCTATATTTTTCTCCGTGATCGAGACCTCTAGGATGAAAACTTAAACACTAAAACTTTAAGATAATGATACAAGCTTCCCAAAACCGTTGAGTTCGTTTCTTAACACTCGACGTACACCATTTTACGACTAGCTTTTAGAGGCCGTTTTGTCACTTTCATGAAAATTTCAACGACATTATTTTACGACGAAAAGTTATAATTTCCTAATAAATCACTAAATGATTATCGTTGGATATCATTTCAATGTAATTACATTTGGAGTAATTTAAAAATGGTCAAGACGTTAAGAGATTATTTCTCGACGAGAAATATTATTTTCAAAAATTCATAAGTGGTATAGATATCATCCGAATTGCATGCATAACATAACATCATCACTTATTATGTATCATATCATTCATAATAGGTCAAGTTTAGAGATTCACGCTATATTTCGGTGTATCCACTTTTGTCATCATAATTATTGCAACAGGTGAGTTCCATAGCCCCATTTTCAATTGTTTTAATGCTTTTATTAAACTCTTTGGGGGAGATACATGCTCATCAACTTTTATGACATTCATGATTATTTGCAACCATATGTTTATCTGAACTGAATGTTTAGTCATATTCTATATCATAAATCATAGAACTAAATGTCTTGGTATGTTCTGCGTCGTATAAAGTTCTATGTCAGTTGACTACTGATACATTGGGTCATGTTCTACGTCATTATAAAGTTCTATGTCGAGTTGACTCTTGATACATTGGGTCATGTTCTACGTCGTATAAAGTTCTATGTCAGTTGACTACTGATACATTAAGTCATGTGCTACTGATTATGTGTTATTGTTCTACGTCGAGTTAGGTACTATTGTGAATTCATTTGACATCATGCGTTTGAACATATATTATACATATTTTGGCAATGGGTTGTAAACACACAGGTTGCAAGTTTTGTATGGGCGGAACTTGGAACTGAGTGGATTTGCTATGCCTTTGCTGCACGAACATTCTTTAAAGGCTTTACATTTCAACTCAAACTCTATGAACTCATTCAACCTTTGTGTTGACACTTTTTAGCATGTTTTATCTCAGGTATCTAAGGCATTCACTTCATGACATCCATATGGACATATCATAGAGTCGTGGTGACGACGCGTCACACATGGGATTTATTCATTTTAAAACATCGTTTGACTTGTACCAAATTTATTTCCGCACAAGTTAATTTCATTTGGGACCTACACTTTGTAAACTCTGATTATTTTATTAAATCAAACGATGTATTTTCCAAACGACACTTTAGGTCGTTCAATATATCTGTAATTGTGATGCTATGACAGTCAATCCCCAGGAATTCCATTCCGCTGCAAAACAGGTAATTTGGGGGTGTGACAAACAATATATAAAGAGTATATAAGGAAAGAAACAATCAAACCACAAAAAGTTGTTTATAGTGGTTCGGTCTACAATGACTCTTTTTCCTTGCCCTACTCCACTCCCCGAGTCTCACATCCGAGAGTTTAACTTCACTAGTCAACAAGCTCCTTTCACCGGCGGAGAAACCTTTACACTTCGCTTACACACTATTTCTGACACTAAGCTAGATGTCGAGTTCTTTTCAAGGGTACAACCACTCCCACACACAATGTATTTTAAGGACAAAAATACTAACCACTCACACTCACAAGATTATGATGGTTTGGTACAACAATGATGTATGAATCAACACAAGATCATACAACAACAAAGAAACAAGACTTCCAACTTCTTGTTGAAGCTTGAATGTGCCTTGATCTTCTTTGCTACAAAAGAGATCACTAATATGATATGAAACTGAGTTAGAAATGTTAGAGAGAAGGAATGTATGAGAATATGATAGAAAGGGATGAAAAACAACTTGTTTGGCTTTGCTATTTACAGCCAAAATGATCAGCAGGCACCACGGACCACGGAACCCTTAAAAGGGTTCCGCCCGTGCATTATTTTGGTGCCGCCAGTGACAAGATCACAAAATCTTACCAAAGTCAACCATATCTATCCAAGATTGTGTAAGATATGTAGAGTCTAAATCTGCACAAAGTATCTAGTGAAATCTTCTAAGGATTTCAATGATGCACTACATGATGTCATGTGTTTGTTTTTCTATTTTTAGAAATATGTTAAAATGTAAATACATATGTAATGTTTTGTTTTAAGAAACCAAAACATTCTTGAACTAAAAATACTAACATACATTATGGTTTAGAGTCATATCAAAATATGACCTAATCACAATGTAAATGCTTAAGTGATGAAGATATTATTTGAAAAGCTTGATTTAATATCTATTAAACTTGACAAGCTTTAAGCTTTATAAAAATTAAATTTACTTTTGTCGTTAACAAAACTTAGGTAAAGATCAAAAATATAAATAACGTTTAATGACGATATTTGTATTAACAATCTCCCCATTTTTGTTGAGGACAAAACATAAATTTTATTTTTATAAAAGATGTAAAGATTGTACAAGATTTATAAAAATATTAGTTTTAGAACTTGAAAGATAAAGATGATATTGCAAGTATGTCCAATTTAGACATGATGTTGACTTTTTCAGAAAGTCAAGGTGTGCAGTTGACTTTTTAGAAAGTCAAGGTCTTCATTAGTTGAAGTATGATGTTTTGACTTTTTAGAAAGTCAAAGTATACAGTTAACTTTTTCAGAAAGTCAAATATAACCAAGTTCTGTATATTTCTCCCCCTTTTTGTCTCAACAAAAAGAAGATGCGAGGCGGAATGTGTAATGAGCCCGAGCCATTATATCCCCCTTGACCAATGCTCCCCCTAAATTGGGTGCCAAGAGAAAGATACATGGATTGTGAAAAAGCTACAAAAAAGAATGTTAGTTATAAGCATCATCACAAGCATTTCCAAACACCATGTAACAAGCAACAACAATATAAGAAACACCATTCATTTGTTAAAATTTTTCATGATATAAGAATCATGAAAAGGTAACACAATGAAGTGTTAGTAAAATGATAAAATCCTAGAAACAAAATTTTCCTAGAAAATAAAAAATACAAAGAAAAGCCTAGAAAAATTAAAATGCTTAAAGAAAATAAATTAGGACACTCCTATTGAGGTGGTGGATGAGCAAGAGCATTGATGCGCTCTAAGATGTGATTGAGGATGAACCTCATTTCGTCTTGAAGCTCATGGACCATCACCCGGGTCCTTTCGGTGGTTTGGGCGGTCCACTCACAATTTGAGCAACCATGCCTAGGAGGGTAGTATGGTTCATGGTTTTGTGGTGGTGAAATGGTGGAGGTGTTGGTGTTGGTGTTTGGGGTGGTGATTATGGAAGCTAGCAAAGCACTTTGCATTTGCATAGCATCACTAAGATGAGAATCCACCATATTTGAATATTGGTGGAGATGATGGAGCTCGGCTTGAATCTCTTCTTTGGTGGGGTGATCTTCCCACATGGATTCTTCAATGTCCTCTATATGAGGAGACATTGATGTAGGAAGTGGTTGATCCCCATACAAAGGACCATGGATTTCTTTGTGGATGGGATGGAAAAGAAGAGGTCTTGGCCCTAACGGGATGTTTGGGTCAAATGATGGACGCGGAGACTCATGAGCTATTCGCTCAATAGTACCAAAAGATGGTAGTGGTGGTGGATGATTAGGCCTAGGAGGCAAGTCCTCCAAGTCTTCCAAAAATGGATTTTGAGATGTAGGTAGTGTAGAGAATAAATCTAATGGGATGAGTGTTGGAGATTTTGGAGGTGATGGTGATTTTGATGTTTAGATAGGAGCCGGTGGTGGTGAAATAGGAATCTTTGTTGGTGGTGGAGTAGTGTCAATGATAGGTTATTGTGGAGGTGGTGTAGGAGTAGCCAAAGTGAGAGTGGTCTCATCTCTTATGGGTGATGAGATGGTTAATGGAGAAGACTCGTAAGAAGAGCTTATGTTGACAATGCAACAAGGTCTTACGCTCATTCTAGCGGTTCTTTTGCAAGGCTTTGTTGATGGTGACGACTTAGTCATTTTGGCTCAAGTTTTTTCTAGTAGATGAGAAGTTTTGAGAAGGTGTGAGGATGATCATGGTAAAAGCTTTTAATTTATAGGAATGGAAAATTATGGAAGAATGTGTTTGATTTGATGTTAAACCATAGAAGAGATGAGGTTCCTAATGGTTTTGAAGTGGGTTTAATGCTAGTCATATCACCCAAGTCAATCCATACAAGAAGGATGGAGTGAAGAGACAAAGATTTGCAATAAATGAGTTCTAATGATTATGGGATCTTTAGAATCAGATCACCCACGGATTGCAAAGAACCAAATTTTTGGTTCATTCCTTTATGCAAAAGGGCTCCTTGGGTGGATTTTTAAAATTTTTAAATTTTGGTGGGAAATGGATATCCTATATGCCTAAGTGTGTTACACTAGTTATAATATGGGCAAGAACTAGTTAAGATTTCCCTAGAAGCAATGTATGGTAATTTGGAATGTTGAAATAGGTGAAATTTAGAAAACTACCTGTAGGATCCTCGGCACCAAAATTTTACACAGGCGGAACCAAAAAAATGGTACCGCCTGGTCCGCCTATACAGGTACGGCGGTACCAAAATACATAACAGGCGGTACCAAATTTTTGGTGCCGTCGATCCGTCACCACCCTTGAAAGTTCACATAACACTTTTTTAGGTGTCGAGGAGTTTTCTGAAACCTAAAATTTTGCTTAAAACATGTGACATTAAACATTTCTAGTTAGGAAAAGTCAATAACACATATACAAACATAGTGGAGCATAGATTTTGACCAAGGGCTAATGATTTTCACATAAAAGTGAAAATGGGTAAAATTTGATAACACACTTGTGCTATCCCCCTGCATGAAATGGTTAGCATACAACATTGTTTTAAGTCATATTATCATCCTACAAATTAAAAACAACCAAATTGTATCGTACATCAAAGTTATTGTCTTGTTCCAAACACTCCTTCAAATGAACCTCACTTGTCCAACTTCTTGTAAATTTTGTTCATCATCCTACCAAGGCACTTGAACATCCCCTTGGTTTGCTTGAACTCCGCCGATTCATTCTCAATCTCGGGGAGAGACGCATAGTACTCTTGAGGTGGAAGGCGAGAATTTGGAAGACCGTCCTCGGAGCTATTTGATGATGATGATGATGGAGTTGGAGGTTTTGCCCTTTTGCCTTTAGTCTTAGCCACTCGCTCGTCATTCAAGGGCACAAAGATGTTAGGGATGAGAGCATAGTCAAGCTTCAACCCTTTTGGGCTTGGTGTAATGGGTGCAAAGGCTCTATAGAGACGGGTGAGAAGCATCCCGTAAGGAAGAGTGACCGATCCTTGAGTTGGAATGTCAATCATTCTCCTAGCAATGTAGTAGGCTAAATTGAATGGTTGACGGGTGGACAAGTTGTAGAGCATGCGGCAAAGGCAAGCATTGATATGGTCCCTATTTCCTATGGTGCTAATGACATTGGCTCTAAGTAGTTCCTCCCATTTCTTGAATTCGGGCTTAAGCTAATTGAGATCCATACCATATGGGTCTCGGTTTACTTCCTTTCCCTTACGGGTGACATGGGTTGGAGCGGCCCTTGCATTAAAAAGGTTCTCGCGGATGACATCCTTATCTGCTAAAGGAGTTTGGTAGGGAAGAGAGCGGTCATTGATTGCATCAAGGATAGTGAGTGACCACTTATCCGAGTAGACACATGTATCTTGGTTGGGAATTCCTAGCACTTGAGCAAATTGGCTTAAGGAGATGGAGTAGTCGTTTTGATTGATCCTAAACCTAAGACCAAATTCATCATCCTCATCAATGAAGGCCGTAACACTAGCATAGAATTCTAACACGAACCTAGGGCAAATGGGTTCATTGATGTCAAGGAGACAATCGAAGTGAATGGTGGCTTGCTCTTGACGGAGATTGGTTCCGTCGACAAAGGAGGAGTGAATGGTTCTACCCTCATGGAAGTATCTTTGCTTAAGACTCTTAAAGATTTTGACTTGTTCTTTGGAAAGGCCCTTGGTTTTGTGATGTTTGGGAATGTAGCTAAGAGTATCCTTGTGATCATAGAATCTTGCGGCTACCATGGTTATTCCTATGAGCAAGAATTTACATGTTAAAAATGAGAACAAAATTAGTGTTTTGGTTCTAGTGTGTGCCTATATGAAAACGATTTGGAGTTGCGGTTATCTCGACTCATTTTATGCATAAAATGGTTTTTAGTGGGGGTGTTTGGCAAAAGGCATGAGATAACCCAAACGCTCCTAATTCAATGTGGCTCCATTTTAATATACCCGGGAATGCATATTAGTTATGCATTACCTTTAGTATTCAAGAGCATGCAAGTGATGAAAATTTTACGTTTCTATTTGTATTAACAATGAAAAATTGTTTTCCTACAAGTGAGAAGCTTTTCAAATTTTTTGACATGGGGTGTTTGGTTATTTTGAATAAAGCCTTGTAGTCATTATCCTTTGATTAGTGGGAAACATGATTTGTTTATGCAATGTGACAATGTAGTACCTCATTTCAATGACTAGTTATGTAATTTGCCAATTGAATCCATGTTTTGTACAAGAATATACATAATCCCCATGTAATGATTTTGTGCACAAATTGGAATCCTAGACTCAGAATTAAGAGATGAAATGTAGTTAGGATACTTACAATGATGTTATCTTCAGTGATTAGTGGGTGAGAAAATGTCAACAATGAGTTAGGTCTAGTGTTTACACGTTTTGGTAAAGTAGGTTGTGAGGAAGAAGATGTTTTGTAGGTAGTATTTTTGCTACTGTTGTCACCACGGACCAGACGACACCAAAAAATTGGTTTCGCCTTTGTTTTCGTTTGGTGCCGTGGGAACAGTAGTAGTTTTAAACAAATTTGTTTTGTTTTGTTTGTTCTAAGGTTTAGACTATGTTTTACCTACATGTTTGGTTCCATTAACCCCAAACCAAGTCTAAGAAGATTAAATGGTTCTCGTTTGAGACACTTAGTTAGAATGTCGACAATGTTGTCTTCGAAGGATACTTTCTCAATTGAGATGTTTCCTTTTTGAACATTGTCGCGAATAAAGTGATGACGGATTTCAATATGTTTTGTACGAGCATGTTGGACGGGATTTTTGCTGAGATCAATAGCACCTTTGTTGTCGCAAAATATTACGATATCGTTGAGATGAATTCCGTAATCCATGAGAGCTTGCTTCATCCAAAGAGCTTGTTGACATGATTTTCGGTGAGGCGATTCACTTCGAGTTGAGATAGCTAAAGCCGTTTGCTTCTTTGCAAACCATGAGGTGAGACAATGTCCGACAAAAGTGCAAATACCACTTGTACTTTTTCTATCGACATAGTCACCGGCATGGTCCGAGTCGGCATACACTATAGTTTCTACACACGTTCCTTTGGGATACCATAATCCTAAACATGTCGTTCCCTTAATGTATCTAAATATCCTTTTCAAGGCTTCTAAGTGTGATACCTTGGGATTATCTTGAAAGCGAGCACATAGACAAACACTAAACATAATATCGGGTCTACTAGCCGTGAGATAGAGTAGGCTACCAATCATTCCTTTATATATAGTGTTATCTACCGATTCACCTTCCTCATCTTTGGTGAGTTTAGTGTCCGAAGACATGGGTGTCTTAGTTGGTTTTGAGTCTTACCAAATTTCTTAAGCATATCTTTTATATATTTAGATTGGTTAAAGAATATGCCATCTTCTAGTTGTTTAATTTGAAGTCCTAGAAAGAAGTTTAATTCACCCATCATACTCATCTCAAACTCATCGTGCATGATTTTAGAGAAATCATCACATAGCTCTTGACAAGTTGATCCGAATATGATGTCATCAACTTATATTTGAACAATGATAATGTGTGATTCCTTTTTCTTGGTAAAAAGAGTATTATCTACTAATCCCATGGTGTATATGTTTTCAACAAGAAAAGTCTTAAGTCTATCGTACCAAGCTTTAGGTGCTTGCTTAAGACCGTATAATGCTTTCTTGAGTTTGAAGACATGATGTGGTTTCTCAAAGTCGGTAAAACCGGGAGGTTGAGCAACATATACTTCTTCGTTAATAAACCCATTAAGAAACGCACTCTTAACATCCATTTGAAATAATTTAAAGTCATAAGCACATGCATATGCAAGTAAGATTCTAATAGACTTGAGCCTAGCTACCGGTGCATAAGTTTCATCATAATCAATCCCCTCTTGTTGATTATAACCTTGTGCGACAAGCCTAGCTTTGTTTCTAGACACTACACCATTTTCATCCATTTTATTTCGAAAAACCCATTTCGTTCCAATTATAGTTTGATCTTTAGGTTTTGGAACTAGCTTCCAAACATCATTTCTAACGAATTGGTTTAACTCTTCTTACATAGCAATTTCCCAAGATTCATCTTTTATTGCTTCATTTATGTTTTGCGGTTCAATGGTAGATACAAAACAAAAATGATTACTTTGATTTTGGGCTTGTGATCTTAAGGTTCGTTGATTAAGTTGTCCTATGACCTTTTCTAAAGGATGACTTTTGGATTCTTTGATGTTTATAATTTCATTATTTAATGGTTCATCTTCCTTGCCATTTTCAATTATTTCTTGACTTTCTACAAGTTGACTTTCAACTAAGTCATCATCTACCAAAGGTGATGTCTTATAGGGAGGTGGACTTTCGTCGAATGTTATGTTCAACGATTCCTCGACTCTCATTGTTTCTTTGTTTAAAACAATGTAAGATTTACTAATTTGTGAGTAACCAAGAAATACACCTTCATAATACTTTGAGTCAAACTTGGTGAGATAATCTTTAGTATTAAGAATGAAGCATTTACATCCAAATACTCTAAAATATCATACAGTTGGCTTTTTACCTTTATATAGCTCATATGGTGTTTTGTTTAAGAAAAGACGTATTAAGACTCTATTTAAAATATATGTAGAAGTGTCAACGACATTACACCAAAACTTTTGAGGAATGTTTTGTTCATTAAGCATTGTTCTACTCATTTCTTGAATGGTTCTATTTTTACGTTCTACAACTCCATTTGATTGAGGTGTTCGAGGAGCCGAGAAGTTGTGTGTTATACCATTTGTATCAAAAAGTTTCCAAATTGTGTTTCATTGTCAAATTCACGACCATGATCCGTTCGAATCGACACAATGTTAACACCTAGTTGATTTTGAATTTTCTTGCTAAGAATTTCAAATTTATCAAAAGCTTCATTTTTGGTTTTCAAAAACAACGTCCAAGTAAACCTTGAGTAATCATCTACTATGACCAAAGTGTATAAGTTGCCTCCATAGCTTCTTATAGCGGATGGACCAAACAAGTCCATATGCAAAAGTTCTAGACACTTAGATGTGGACACCATGTTTTTAGCCTTATGACTACTATGGGTTTGTTTACCAATTTTGCAAGCGTCGCAAAAATGTTGGTCATATTTAAGTTTTGGTAAATTCCTAACTAGCTCTTTTGAAGATAGGTTTTGTATAAGTCTCATATTAGCGTGACCTAAGCGTCTATGCCAAAGAGTTGAGCTATCATCTAATGTTGTTAGACAAAGTTTTTCATTTGATGTTTTATCTATTTTCATGATGTATATGTTATTTTTCCTAACTCATTTAGCTATGGTGATGCCATCTTTTAGTATTTTACTACCATATTTTTCAAATAGTACTTTATACTTTTTATCACATAAATGGCTAATACTAAGTAGATTAAATCCCAACCTATCGACATGAGCAACATTTTCAATAGTTAGAGAGTTATGAGCGATCGTACCTTTGCCAATGATTTTACTTTTGAGATTGCTACCAAAAGTGATATTACCTCCGTCATACTCTTGATATGTTGAGAAGAGGCTTTTGTTGCCCGTCATGTGTCGTGAGCATCCACTATCTTTTATCCACTCATCAGCTTCCAATCCAACTTTCAAACATACCTAAGACACAAATAACTCAAGCGTTTGGTCCCCAATATCTTATGGGTCCGTTTAGGTTAAACATACCATTTACTTGATTCATGTATGGAAATGAAGGGTAAGAGTTCCATGGCATGTAATCTGGAGTTTGATATGGTCTAGGGAAGTTTTTATTCCAACCGTTATGTTGATAGTTGTGTTGTATGTTGTGGTTGCTCTTAGGAAAGGGGCGTTTGGCAAAAGGTGTTTTATGTCGTTGTTGAGTAGTTTTAGATCTAAATTCATTTCTAGCAAGTTCTACTCCTGATGTAACAGCAGGTTTTAGTTTAACATTATCATTGGTTTTCTTTGTTACTTTGACAAAATCACTATGGTCCGTATCACAAACATTCTGTCCTGCTGCAGTCCCCACGACACCATTTTTTACAAAGGACGGAACCCTGTTTTTGGGTCCGTCTAGTCCGTCTTTGTCTTCTTGGGCGATTTGACAGTTTGTTAGTCTTTTTCGGCCATTTTGGTTTGACTCTTTGGAATTAACACCTCATTAAATCCTAGTCCATTCTTGTTGGTGTTTTTTGAATTCTAACTATTTCATCGGCACAAGCAATGTTTTTGTTAAACCCTTTAAACTTAGAATTGTGTTCAATTAGAACATCTTGTGTGAGCTTTAGTTTTTCTATTTCAAGATTAAGCTCTTGACATGATTTGCAACCATCGTCATTTGCTTTTCCTTTTTCTAATCGTTTTGCCTTTTCTTTTAACTCGTAGACTTCATTTTCTAAAAATTCCTTTTTAGTCTTTAAAAACTTATTTTTAGTTATGATTTTTAGACTAAGCTCACACATTTGATTATATTATTTTTTCAAAGTGTCATCATTAATAGAGGAATAAGATGAGTCGGAATGTACCTCGTTTGACTCGTGTGGCATTAGAGCGATCTCATCCTTGCCCGAATCTTCGTCATCCTCACTATCACTCCAAGCACCACTTACAAAAGCTTGTTGAGTTTTGTTTTTAAGTGGCTTGGGACAATCTCCTATTAGATGACTTGCATCACCGCATTTAAAACACTTTCTTTCACCTTTGCCCTTTTTGTCATCCCGATCTTTTCGGAATGGCTTCTTTTCTTCTCGAGGTTGTCTTACAAACTTTCCTCTTCTTCTAAAGAACTTTTTGAAATCTTTAACGGCCATGGCATACTCCTCATCTTCACTACCGGAGCAAGATTCGTCATCATCATTTGATTCCGTTCTTGCTTTTAGAGCAACGGATTTGATTTTCTCTCTTTTTCCTTTGATGATTTCCGAATCTTTCTCCATCACCATTTTGTGTACTTTGAGTTTTCCGATTAGCTCGCCTAGTGGCATTTTTGAGAGATCTTTTGATTCCTCAATAGCCGTCACTTTAGCTCTCCACTTCGGATGGAGTGCTCTAAGAAATTTCTTGACAAAGTTCTTACTACGAAAAGATTCATCAAGTGCTTTAAGTGATGTAATAATAGTATTAAAGCGAGTAAAGCCACAATCAATAGTTTCATCTTCAAGGATAACAAATTGTTCATATTGTTGAACAATAAGATCAATTTTGTTATCCTTGACTTGTGAATTTTCTTGATGTGTAATAATCAAAGATTCCCAAATGTCTTTAGCGGTTTCACACATAAAAAATTCTTTCATATTCTTTTCTAGGCAAAGCATTATAAAGCATCATTTTAGCTTCATTATTTTTAGCTATTAATTTCTTTTGATCATCAACATAAATATCTTTTGTTGTAGAACTAAAATCCCCTTTAACAATAACAAACCAAATATCTGTATCTTTTGATTTTACATATGTTTCAAAACGGTTTTTCCAATAGATAAATCTGTTGGTTTCAAAGAGTGGTGGTCTTTGCATAGATTACCCTTCTTTAAAGTTTTCAGAATCCATGGATCGTTTCAAGTTTATAAAATACAATATATTTTAGAAATTCTTGAGCAACCAGGCTCTGATACCAATTGTGGAAAACTAGAAGGGGGGTTGAATAGTTTACCGATTAAAAACTTTGTCTTGAAACTTATTGAAAGATCAATTGATATTGATCTTAGATATGTTAGTGAATAGAAATCAACATTATATAAAGAGTAGAGAAGGAAAGAAACAATCAAACCACAAAAAGTTGTTTATAGTGGTTCGGTCTACAAGGACTCTTTTTCCTTGCCCTACTTCACTCCCCGAGTCTCACACTCGAGAGTTGAACTTCACTAGTCAACAAGCTCCTTTCACCGGTGGAGAAACCTTTACACTTAGACAATATTTTCGACACTAAGCTAGATGTCGAGTTCTTTTCAAGGGTACAACCACTCCCACACACAATGTATTTTAAGGACTAAAATACTAACCACTCACATCCACAAGATTATGATGGTTTGGTACAACAATGATGTATGAATCAACACAAGATCATACAACAACAAAGAAACAAGACTTCCAACTTCTTGTTGAAGCTTGAATGTGCCTTGATCTTCTTTGCTACAAAAGAGATCACTAATATGATATGAAACTAAGTTAGAAATGTTAGAGATAAGGATTGTATGAGAATATGATAGAAAGGGATGAAAAACAACTTGGTTTGGCTTTGCTATTTATAGCCAAAATGATCAGCAGGCACCACGGACCACAGACCCCTTAAAAGGGTTCCGCCTGTGTATTATTTAGGTGCAGAATGCGAGCAAGATCACAAAATCTTACCAAAGTCAACCATATCTATCCAAGATTGTGTAAGATATGTAGAGTCTAAATCTACACAAAGTATATAGTGAAATCTTCTAAGGATTTCAATGATGCATTACATGATGTCATGTGTTTATTTTTCTATTTTTAGAAATATGTTAAAATGTAAATACATATGTAATGTTTTGTTTTAAGAAACCAAAACATTCTTGAACTAAAAATACTAACATATATTATGGTTTAGAGTCATATCAAAAGATGACTTAATCACAATGTAAATGCTTAAGTGATGAAGATATTATTTGAAAAGCTTGATTTTATATCTATTAAACTTGACAAGCTTTAAGCTTTATAAAAATTAAATTTACTTTTGTCGTTAACAAAACTTAGGTAAAGATCAAAAATATAAATAACGTTTAATGACGATATTTGTATTAACAAAACAAGCTCTTGGTGGGTGACATGTGAGATCTTCTCGAAAGATCAAACTTGTGACAACTGGATAGAAACGATGGGGAGATTCCCTCTTGAATCAACCTTGGTCCAGTTAATGGATTGGAATAGTTCCTTTGAAAAATCGATTAGATTGTGCTCAACAACTCTTTTTCTCTAGCACACGTGTATTAAGCTTTCTAAAATAAAAGGGGTATTTATGATTGATAATTGATTTTCCTTAAAACCTTCGTTGTATTGCAAAACCCTTTCCATTATGCAATACACGAGTGTTTTTCAAATCATTTTTCATCAATCAGTGAATCTCAATTCGTTGGCTCACTCACTCCGTGCTGTCTTCTTTGAGACGTTCCGGTTTGAGAACAACTTGATTAGCTGCGAAATCCTGTCAAGGAGGTTCTTTTGAATTCTACCTAATCACAGGCATTACTTGTACTGATCAACGGGGACCGTGGTTCTTGCAACCTCATTCAATAAAAGTGATCAAAGACACTTTCGTGCGCTTTATTGCTAACTGTTGTTTGCAGGAACACCCGACGGTTGCAGCTGATCAGAATTGAGGAGTCAATCCATAATCGCATGCTCACACATCACAATTGTGGAAAACTAGAAGGAGGGGGGTTGAATAGTTTTACCAATTTAAAACTTCCTTTTAAAACATTTAGATCAACTTATGTCAATCTATTTAGATGTGTATGTTGGACTTTGATAGATAGATGTATAAAAGTGTAATGAAAGATAAAGAGTAAGAAGCACATAACCACGACATGACTATTTATAGTGGTTCGGCTACAAGGACACCTTCCTTGCCCTACTGCACTCCCTGAGTCACCTACTCGAGAGTTCGTAATCACTACACGACAGCAACTCCTTATGGCGGAGAAGCCTTCACAACGTCGCCTACTCTTTTTTGGGTAATAGGATAAACACCGGTTCTTTCACACCAAGGTGAACCACACCTACCACAACGTCGCCTACCCTTTATCCGGTACTAGGCTAACCACCGGGTTCTTTCACACCAAGGTGAACCACACCTACCACAACGACGCCTACCCTTTATCCGGTACTAGGCTAAGTACCGAGTTCCATTACAATGGAGGAACTACTACCAACACTACACAACACCTAATCCCAAAGGAGACCCACTCCTTATTACAACACCATCAAGGATTTCAACATCCTTGAAACAAACTATCACCTATATGTATAACGATGCACCTCATCGATTATACGACCTTGGCATTCTTCACTAATGCCACTTGTTTTGATTTCAAGACATTCTTCACCAATGCCCTTGACACAACGCTTGGCACCTTTCACTAATGCCTTCGTCTTGACACCTTTAGCATTCTTCACTAATGCTCTTGACCCGGAAGTTAAGCATCTTTCACTAATACTTTCGTCTTGACTCTTTCGGCATCATTCACTAATGCCTTCGACACAACACTTGTATAGAGGAAGAAAGAACTATCATCAAGAGAACCTCAGTAATCTTGGTGATGTATATGGCAAATCATGGACTTGAGCTTGCTCGACTTCAAGAAGTGGTGATCTCTCCTTTAAGAGGAACCTAGAGAATCACACAAAAACAAAAGACAAACCATATAAAAAGATCCCTTAGGATCAGTGTTTAGAAAGGTAAAATACTTGGGGAAAGTATGTGTGTGAGTGGCAAAGCAAAAGGAAGAAATGGCTCACTATTTATAGAGGAGAAATGCTTACTGTTCCCCAGATCCCACGGATCCCTCCCACAAGGGATCCGTCTAGTGTAAAACTAGGGATCCGTGGGGCGCTCCTCTTTGCCCATGGGTTTTTTGGTTATGGGTCATGGGTCATGGGTCATGGGTTGATCCATGGGTCTTTTATTAGATACAATGTATCTAATCAGTGCAATGCACCTAGTCAAATGGGTATGGGTCAATAGCATGGGTTATGGATATTATCCATATATGACATAGACATGATGTCATGCAATGGGTTATGGGTCAAGCTCCATGGATATGGGTCATGGACTTTGGGTTGTACCCAACTACATTCAATGTATTTGGTCAATGGGTTATGATACTTAAGTTTCTACCCATTTATATTACCCAATATACTGCATACTAGTTATGTGTATATTTTACTCAAATATGTAAACACTAGTTGTTGTACATATGTAATACTAAATCATAAAATCACTTATACTTGTTTTAGTATTTTATGTGAGAACGTAAGTGTGTTAGAAACTATTAGCTCAAACCATTTACGTATTTTATTTGTTTCGTTAAAATGATTTTACGTTTGTTATCGAAAAAACATTAGAAGATCGTAAAATATAAATAAACGTTTTTACGGCTTATTTGTATTAACAACAATCTCTTCAAAAGAAATCATGATAAGTGCATATCTTCATCAACTGGCTCTGATATTTTCTATCCATGCTTCTGCTATGCTGCTACAAATATCATAAATCAACGAAGCTTCCGCTACTCTGATGAGAAGATATCATGATCCAAAATGGGAGCATGTCGGTCCAAAAGTCACAACTTCACATAATGGCGATACTATAAAGGATGAGTCAGAGATTTGCTGTGGCTGATGATCTCAAAGCTGGCTCAAAACTCACCATCATGTGGATCAGTTAAAGACCTCCACTTGAAAGAACAAAACATGCGGAACATGAATAATCAAAGACTACGGGATACAGAGCAAAGAACTTAATCAAGAATCCAAGAACACCAAAATGTAATATCTGTTTGAAATTGAGGTGACCTCCCTTAGGGGGAGATTGTTAGGATTTAGAAAATCCAGTAGTTAAAGAGTCGGTCACCTCAAGTATATGTAATCATTAGAATGCTCGTAGTCGTAGTCATTTAGTGATAGTAGGCAGTTTATTATGTAACACCGTGGAGAACGGACGGGTCTTTACCCACTATATGCCTGATCCACAGCCTGAAGGAGAGCGTCCCATGCATGTATGTAACTATAAATACCCTTTGCATAGCAAGGCAAAGGGTTGGAGCTTACATAATACATTTTTCTTTGTCTCACTAAAGTTCCCAACTCTCTTCCTCTTTCTCTTTCAAAAACTCATTCCATTCGACCCATATGTATGTGTGATTATGTGTTAGTGAAAACCAATATGTTACAGGCTAAAAGGACACCTTCCTTGCCCTACTCCACTCCCCGAGTCACCTACTCGAGAGTTCAAGAACTATGTCAAAAAACTCCTTCAACTTCGGCGGAGAAGCCTCCGCACAACGTCGCTTACACTTTTTCGGTACAAAGCTAAATACCGAGTCCTTAACACGGAGGACCAAACCAACACTACTATAACACAACAAATATGTGAAATATGAAATACAAGATCTTTGCTACAAAAATCTTGTGGAGGAATAAATCAATCAAGGACCCCTTGCTTTGATGACTTGTAGAATGCTCGTGATCTCGCCTTAGAGAAGGACCTATATGGGAATCACAACAAAAGAAAGAAGAACTACTAACTAGATCAAGAGATCGAAGGTTAGAAGAATGTAAGAATATATGAGAGAATTTGTAAGAAGAGAGGTGACTTACAATGAAGAAATGGCTCTCTATTTATAGGCAATTTCGTGGGATCTCTTGCACAGAGATCCGTCTAGTGTAATCAGAGGGATCCGTGAGACGCTCCTGTTTGCCCATGGGTTATGGGTTATGGGTCATGGGTCATGGGTCCTAGACTTTGGACCATTAGTATCTAAGTAGATACAATGTATCTAAAAGATGCAATGCATCTAGTCAATGGGTTATGGGTAACTCCATGGGTTATGGATATGCTCCATGGGTATGGATCATGGGTTATGGTTTTTACCCATCCTAATAAACTGTTACAATAAATGAATTATTACAACAATTTATATTAAATGACTATATATGTAGATGCTTTACAAAAATAACATGTATCCTTATAATTTTACTTAAGATAACATTATATTTGTTATCAACAAAACACAAAGAGATCGCTAAATATTAATAAATATTTTTACGATTTATTTGTATTAACACACCGATCATCATAGTGATTGTTATATAATTCTAAGAATGATTTTGAACATAAGTATCGTCAAACCGATGATTTTGAACACGGGTGTCATCTAACCGATGATTTTGAACGTAAGTATCATCTAACCAATGATTTTGGACACGAGTATCATCTAACCGATGATTTTGAACGTAAGTATCATCTAACCGATGATTTTGAACACGGGTATTAGCGATGATTTTGAAGCGTAAGTATCATCAAAGATGATTTTGAACCACGAGTATCATCTAAAGATGATTTTGAACGTAAGTATCATCTAACCGATGATTTTTAACACGGGTATCATCTAACCGATGATTTTGAACGTAAGTGACAATAACAATCAGGTATAGCATAAAGTTTTCAAGCAATTGTGATCATAAAATGTAGTGGTAGAATGTAGTCTCCCCAAAGGAGTTAGTAAAATAGTTACTAAGAGCAAAAGTAGGGCTATGAACTTTGCATATATGATAAAACATTTGTGTGCATAATACGATAATCTAGTATGCAATCAGCAAGTAAATCATGTTTTCAGGTAAGAACAAGTAATGAGTTTGAGCATAAACGAGCATGTATTCTCCCCAAAAATAGTTTGAAAACAAGAAAGTATTGGCCATGAACTCACCTTAGTGATAAGGTAGGAAATGCACAACAATAGTGTTAATACAAATATCGTCATTAAACGTTATTTATATTTTATGATCTTTACCTAAGTTTTGTTAACGACAAAACTAAATTTAATTTTTGTAAAGCTTAAAGCTTGTCAAGTTTAATAGATATTAAAACAAGCTTTTCAAATAATACCTTCATCACTCAAGCATTTACATTTTGATTAATCATATTTTGATATGACTCTAAACCATAATGTATGTTAATATTTTCTAGAACAAGAATGTTTTAGTTTCTTAAAAACAAAACATTACATATGTATTTACATTTTAACATATTTCTAAAAAGAGAAAAACAAACACATGACATCATATAGTGCATCATTGAAATCCTTAGAAGATTTTACTAAATACTTTGAGTAGATTTAGACTCTACATATCTTACACAATCTTGGATAGATATGGTTGATTTTGGTGATCTTGCTGTCAGACCCCGGCGGCACCAAAGAAAAATAAGATGTATATATGTGATAAATGATATAAACAAAGATCTCATGAAGTGTAGTCTCCTAATTACAATCATAAGAAAAGTGAGAATATAATATGATAAAAGCCTACAAAATAGTTCCTAGAAAGAAGATATGGAGTCTCCCACCGGGTGTGCCACTAGTGGTGTTAGTGTTGGTGTCGGTTTACTAGTAGGATTCATGTGGTGATGGTAGATGACTCGAGATGTACAAAAGTAAGTTTTAAGCTAATCCATCTTGGTGATGATTAGTGAAAGTGGTGATGGAAGGTGGTGGTGATTAGGTAGGAAGCTATTAAGGAGTTAGAAACTCGTATGTATAGCAAATATAAAAATATGAACTCATGCAATCCTTTAGAGTATGTCAAGTGACCAAAGCTAAGAGGAAAAAATATGAATGGACATTGCATTTCAATGATGCATAAGGGTTATGATTTGAATGATTTATTGATGCTAACAACCTATTGTTTTGAGCAAGTTCTAATATGCTTCAACCCAGGTAATCAATAATCGTTCTATCTAAGAATATTATAATGAAGATACCAAAAAAATATAAAAGTGATAACATGAAGATAAATTCGTTCATTGATTGACACGAATTATAAGATGACCTATTCTAGGTGACAATGGGAAAGGTAGTATTAGCATGGTTTTGACCGACATGTATGATTATCACATTGAAAGAGTAGAAGACAATATGAAAAATACTAATAATAATAATGAGTACCTATATGAGGATGACATCATTTGAGAGTTGGATAGACCAGCGTGTTGAAAGGTGTTGGGAATGGCGGTTTTGATTAATATATCGTTTGCAGTGACAATGACATGCATGATATCTTGGGGAAAAGGATAAGATCCTATGATGGTGTTCTAGATAGTGAAGTTGTAAGGGGCTAGTTTAAGGAAAATCCTATATGTGGAGATGAAGCGTTTGTAAAAATACATGATCGTTTTTCACTTGATGAGGTATTGGTGCAAACTTGTGATAAAAAGTTTAAAAGGTTGAACTAGTTGTGGTTTCGTGAACGGTTTTAGCTAAGTGGTGTTTACCTATGTGTTGGTATTTTAGAGTCTAAGAGACATAAATTTTGACAAAAGACAATTATGTGAATGGATTTCTCTCCCCCTTAATTGGTGGACATTCAACATAATGTGTAATGTTTCAATTAAGGAATGACAACAAAGTGTTTAGGAGGTTATTCGGGTTAACGAAAGAGGTGAGCTTAGTGATGTTTTTCCGGATGATGGTTAGCATACAATGAACTTCATCCTTAAAGTCACGTACCTCTTCTCGATTAATACGAGATGATCGTATGATGAGGCATGTGGTTTCCTAATAGGAAGTGAAGAGGATTAGAGTATTGTTATAACTAAATAATGATGGAGATGATTTTTTGGAAAGCGGAAGCAAAAATGAGATTTAGAAAGAGGTTCGGTTGAAAGACAAAAATGCAAAGCCAACCCTCTAGAACTTAATTCTATATGCTTTTAAACTATATGCAAGTGTAGGGGTCCCATAAAGCATAGTACTAATCTGCGTAGCAATAAAGGGGATTATGCAAAATGAGCATATAAAAGTTAGAACCAAGTGAGATAACAAATAATTTGTTATCAACCTACAAAACAAATTTGTTAGTGACAAAAGATGTTAACATGATAGAAATCAAATGATAACATATTATATAAGCAAAAACGACACATTGCACTTAGTAGACAGAAATCACCCACAAGATAGCATCAAAACAATCATATTATGCAAGAATACTACTTTATTCAAGACATTTCATTTATGAGATTGTTTTGTCGTTAGACTTAGACACTTAAGCATACTTGGATATACAATAATCTATGTGATTAATTTGTAAGATAAAAAGGCTTCTAAAAGTTTGTCATGCCAAAAGCACTTTGACAAATTATATGTGCACACGTAGCAAACAAATAGTGTGACAAGAAGCAAAAGAAACAAGATGAAAGATTCATGCAAGCCATGTTTAAGACATAAAAATTTGGAGCATGTATCATTAGGATCGTACTACACATAGATGTAATGAATGCCAACTAATAACTTTCAAACACAAATATATCATACCAAATTATCACGTATCAAAATGGCATATTAACATGTTAATCATGCTAAAAATAATTCAAAAGTAAGTGTCATGCAAATAAAGTTTAGGTTTTACTAAGGTTTACACATTTGACTAGTTATCAAACACTAAGATAATGTCAAATCAACTTATCGTATCAAACAAGAACATGTAATCAACACATGTAAGTGCAATGCAAGTGGTTTTAAAAGAAAATTCATATATACTACTTGTTTGATTAGTATTCCTAAGGCGAGGCAAACTATCAATGTTTTAACACTTACTTTAGGCAAGTATAGGAAAACAGATTTTTCAAGTTGGAGAATGAATATGAGACTATTACTAGCGTTGCTCAATTAAGGCTAAACACGACCATTTTTACGGGTGATTCCACATACCCAACTTCTCTCGAGGAAGCAATTCAACCGTTAGGTCAAATTGAGTTTCTAGTGCAATAGGTTCTCCATTAGTCATTCTCATGTTAGAAAGATGGGAACTCCTACTTTTGCCTATTAAAGTGCATAAAGATGATAGTTTACCAATACTTGGCTTAATGTGACGCAACTAATATGCAATATAACTAAGGTGATGATGATGTCATGTTATACACATGAACTTTAACAATGGTGTGTTGACAAACAATATGTTTTAATCTTGTGTTTATAATCTAAGGTTGTTCAAATTACATAGCTAATTGTATGATCTAATGGATGACATCTTTTACGTTGAAGTGTATACTTTAAAAGTGATTTGATTATCTAAGACTAGGGAATGGAACATGTTAAAATAAGAATGTTCTCAAGAAAGCTCTTTGGAATTTTATTTGACAAGAATCTAAATAAGGTTACTAACTTAAATAGATCATGTGTATGTTCTAGAGATGTGTAGTTTTAACCTTGGATGTGCACAAGGTTTGAGCAAGGTTAGGTTATGATGTATGCTTGAAAGGAAATGGATACAAATAGTATCTTTCAACAAATGAGATTATCGCATGGGATAAAGTTATCATGCTTATGAAAATATGTATGACAAGATGAATTGGATATGCTAGTTCATAGAACTTGTGGATGTTAGTTTCAATCATTTAGCCAATGAGGTGTAATGAAATCTCTTGTAACATAACCATTTATGTCGCTGAGAGAGAATAATGCATAGGATATACAATATCCTTTTAACAAGATGAATACTTAAAGCATGATTTCTTAGGCATAATGTTTTTCAAAACATCATGTTTTCCTAAATGAAGATATGAAGCCAAAGTGTTTGAATCGGATACTCCCATCTAAATAAACTTGGTCTCAAGATTATATTCACTAGATGATGACAAGATGAATTCATTCGAGTTTCTTATGTATACTCCTCAAGAGTCATTGTTGCTTGGGGTGTATGATGTTGGCTTTGAGATTGCATTTTAACATATGTTGTTAAAATGTTGATTAAGGTTTAACAAAATTTATAAGTTTAACGACAAAGTATTACTAATACTTTGATAATTTGTGAAGGTAGTACTACTTATACCTAGTGGAAATTGACAACAATTACCAAGAGCACCATGCTTATTTGATAGTTGAGATTTTAGCCATAATGAATTATACGTATGTAGGGAAAGGATGGTTAAGTTTGTTCAAACGTGCATTTGATTTAGTACAAGTGTTGGACACAAGGGCTTTTTGAGCAATACACTCAACGAATTCAAATGATGGTAAGGATGGTGGATTGGTTAATCTAGGTGGTAGGTCTTCTAGTGTGTCTAAATAAGGATGTGGTGATGTAGGGGTTTGTTGTGCTATGGGAGTACTTAGGTTGATTATTTGTCTATAGATGTTGAACAAAAATGTAGGATACTAATTCTTATGGTTCATTGGTTGCTACAACTAGTGGGTGAAGTGCTTGAAGTTTTGGTTATTTCTATGAAGCTTAGGGGTTGAGGTATAGGTTCACCTTGAAAGAGCGGCGTTTGATTTAAGGATGCTCTTGGAAGTTCATGAGCAATAGGCTTAATGGTGCCAAAAGATGGAAGAGGGATAGTAGGTGTCAAAGAGGGATAAGTGGCACAATGGGTTGTTTGTTTTGGATAAGTGTTTCAACATGTGTTGTTAAAATACTTGGGTGTTGATTTTTTAGGATGTGACTTTTAATGACTACAATGCGTAAGTACATATACTTGAATATTTGGATGAAATACTTAAGTTGTCAATTCTAATTTGTTGAGATTATAAAGCTTAGATTGAACTCAAGGATAACAAGACTTGAGAGTATGTCTTTAACATTAATGTGAGTTATGACTCTATGTAAATACTTATCGTCTTGAAGGATGACACATTATTTTCATGTTAACCAAGTGAGGCAATACATGTAGATACAAAACAATATATATAGTCATATGTTAGACTTGTGTATGATATCTTTGCAAATAATGAGTCAGTTTGCTAGTCTCGGTAAGTCATCTAAGTCATCCATAAGCGGGTGAGGAGATGTTGGTGGTGTTACTGCTTGTACAAGTTTTGAAGACTTTGGTTGTGAAGGTGTTTTGGATGGTTGTGAAGTAGTCATAATGATGGGTGATTTTGGTGGTGGAGTTGGAGTACTTAAGTTTAGAAAGTTCACATCTTGAATGGGTGATGAGATGTTGAGAGGGATGAAGAGTGCAAGTTTAATGAAGCAACAAGATCAAATGCTAATCCTAGTGGTTTATTTGAGGTTGAGAATTTAGTCATTTTGACTTTGCTTTAAGAAATGCTAAGCTTAAGGAAAACTTGATGTAGGTGTGAAAATGACCATCATGAATGTGTCGATTTATGGAGCTAAGGATTCACGGAGAGATGTGTTTTATTTGATGTTAATCCATACAAAGATGATAGTTTCTAATGAGATGGAAGTGTCTAAGATCATGTCAAACATCCTAAGTTAATCCATTGAGGATGTGTTGAGTGAAGTATGAAAGATATGCATTAACAAGTATCCTAGAAACGAGATTTGGTAAATTAGATTAAGGATTTAGTAAATTTAACAACAACTTACACCAGGATCCACGGCACCATTTCTTTACCAGTGAGGAACCCTTAAATTGGTGCGGTGGTCGCTTTATGTCACAGTATGGCGGTACCAAAATGCATAACAAGCGGTACCAACATTTTGGTGCCGTTATGATCGATGGACACGAGAAAAGTTCCACAGACCCATTTTTTAGGTGTCTGGGAGTTTTCCAAAACCTGAAATTTTGCTTAAAACATGTGACATTAATTATTTCTAGTTAGGAAAAATTGATAACACATATACAAACATAGTGGAGCATAGACTTTGACCAAGGGCTAACGATTTTCACATAAAAGTGAAAATGGGTAAAATTGATAACACACTTGTGCTATCCACCTGCATAAACCGGTTAGCATACAACATTGTTTTAAGTCATATTATCATCCTACAAAGTAAAAACAAATAAATTACATCATACAATATTGTTTTTGTCCTTGTACCAAACACTCTCTTAAAACCTCTATTTTTCAAAGTACTTGACTAATTTACTTAGTACTCATTGCTAAGCGAGTCATGACATTTTATAAGTTATCTTGAGATGTTAGTATAACCTATGCAAAGGAAGTGATCAAGATCTATAAGTGATGGTAAAACAATTTTTCCAACTAAGTGCACAAAATCTAGCAAATGTCTATTGTGCATAAACAAGAAAGCGTCAAACAAGCGAATAAATAACATGGCAAGATTGACACTTATATTATGCAAACAAACAAGTGTAAACAACAATTTGAAAATAAGCAAGCAACATATATGCAAACAACATAAACAAGTGGTCATTTAGCATAGCATAACAAGAAAAACACTTTTTGTCATTTTGCGTTTAAGAATGGCGATGTATACCAAGCTTGATTAGTTTCCTTTAAACATATTACCAAATTATTTAGTTTCAAAATAAATTGTATCCAAGTTCTAAGAATACCAACTTAAATTACTTGATTCAAAAAATTTGAGTTTTTATGTTAAAGCGAAACTTAATATCTTAGATATATGGTAGTATTTGGTCTATTTCACTTATTTAAAATTAGACTCAGGCCATGAGAGTATTTTTAAATGAAATTAGACTCAATTCCCTTTAAAATGATAGGTGGTTCGACTCCTATGGACTTACGGTTAATAAGTTATGAATTTTTTAAGTTGGCCAAAACAAGCTGCGTCTTGTGGAACCAAGGAACCAAAGTTTACAAGGAAGGGCCCTTTTTTTGGTTTCCTTGATCCGTGGTCTTCAGAAAGTTGAAAAATGTACTTACTCATGGCGAAAAATTCTTAAGTGTAGGACTTTACTAGATTTGATAGAAAATATATAATACACATATTTTGTTTATTATTTTTACTAATGTGACTTATCTAAACATTTAACAACAAAATTTCTAAGTTTAATTAGCAAAACATTTTTCATATTATATTTAAGCTTCAATGGTAATTTGATACATGGAGCGTACTCTATTTTAAAAACCATTTGTTTTGAAAATAAAAGCTTCTGAAGGCTCTGGTACCAATTGTTGAAAGCGTGGGGGGGGGGGTGAATACGTTACGTTTAAAACGTTAGATCTTTTGTATCAAATCGTTTATGAAGCTTGTTATAATATGAAAGTACCAATTATTGTTTGTGACTAATATAAAGCATAGTAAACCAAGTTGTCACACAAGCATAAACATCAAACCACATCACAAGCAATTACAAAAGTAAAGAGATAAAGAAAGGAAAGTGCAAAAAGCCGAACCGAGGATTTATAGTGGTTGGTCGCGGATCTCTCATACTACTCCACTCCCCGAGTACCCAACTCGAGAGTTACTTCACTAAATCAACAAGCTCCTTCTCGGTGAGAAAACCTTACAATCGTCGATTACACTTTTTACAAAGCTAAATACGGGTTCTAGTTCGAGGTAGAACCAACCTAACGTCGCCTATACAATATTTCCGACACTAAGCTAGATGTCGAGTTCTTTTCAAGGGTACAACCACTCCCAATATGTTTTATGGCCCAACATAACAAACCTTGTGTTTTATGGTACAAACACATAAACCATCTAATCTAGTTTGGTGAAAGTGTTGTGATGATGCAATGATGTTTACAATGATGATCCATGACATAAATGTCTAATGGATATGAATAACTAATCTAAATGATCTTCTTAAATAAGAAGTCTTCATGATCAATGGATATCAAGAGATCTTGAATCTTCATATGTTGATATGCTTTGGTGAATGAGGATGGCTAGATCTCCAAGCTTTCCTTGGTTGATCAAAATGAAAAGTATGCTTACAACAAAGATGAATGTTAGAAGCATTATGATCATGTGATGATGAGGGTGATTAATGTATGTTACTACATGTTTATCTATAGATCTAAAGATGAAGAAAGATAGAAAGAATGTGTGTTGGAAGGGATGAAGAAATGAGAAAACAATGGGCTCTATTTATAGCCAAAAATGTAATCTAAAAATAATACTTTATTAGATTTGATATCTTAGAATATCTTTCAAGATCTTACAAATCTAACCAAATATTGACCAAATCTTCTAAAGATATGCTTTATGCATGAAGTGATGTAAAATTGTATTTTCATTTAGATTAAAATGTTCATGAAAATAAACTTGTAAAATGTATTATGTAACTAGTTTATAAAAAGTCTAATTGCCTTTTATAAAATAAAATATCTAGTTAGGTGCTTGTCAAAATAATATATATTTTGTCAAGTGTAAGTAAACTTTAGTACTTGTATGAATATTATAGTTAGTTTACTTGTACAAAAAAAAAGTATATATTTGTTAGACATTTTACAAAAGATGTATTTGTATAAAATACTTGTGAATGCAAAATGTAAAATGAGGTTCGAAATAGAATGGTTAACCTATTAAAATACTTAGTGACTCTAACGTATTTTAAACATTCTAAATGATTTGTTAATGGGTTTGATCATAATGCCACATAACAAACATATGCGAACACTTTGTGTTGTAACATCTGAGGACTTGAGACATCGAGAGGTGTTGAATGTATGTTGAGACAAAGTGTAATTACAAGTAACTTGTACATTTTACGTTATGTATTACAAGTTACATGTTTGTCATCAATCAAAACAAACGAGCTGTATAGATTAAATATCGTAATATTTGCACTAACAATCTCCCCTTTTTTTATGATGACAAAGATATCATAGCGTAATAGAAAGTAAAATGTAAAAAGTTACTTGTATCCTTACTACCTTTACATTACCTTCTCCGTTTACACTCTTCTCCCCTTTTTTGTCGAAACAAAAGGCATGTATGAGTTTAACAATTTCTCCCAAAGGCGAGCTTGCATCATTCCTAGTGAAGTTAAATCGTCTACTTCAATCCGTCCCTTGTTTGGTAGCGGATCCATGGATCAAATAAAGAGGCTTAACCTACATCAAGGTTAGTTTTATGCAACAAAATTATGAGAAATATATGAAAAAGAAAAGGCATAGCAATGTTAGCCTATTTCTCACTTTTTATCGAAGCAAAAATGCTTGTTGAAAAGTGAGAATGATGCTAAATGCGTGCATGCTCCCCATTGAGTTGCTCCCCACTTGTTTGGCGTCAAGGTATGATTAAAACCTACAAAACAAATATTAGTGCAAAACTATATTAGTCATTGGACGAGTAAGTGTTATACAACAAAGTGTGTATAAGATGCATTGATAAATTCTTGAGGAAGCTCCCACTTGCTCTAGAGCGTCAAGATGAACCTTCAAAATAAATATTAGTATAATAGAAGCTTTGTCTTTAGACAATATGTCATATACAACCAAGTGTATAGGCGATGCAATATGAGTGCTTAAAGGATATTCCTCCTTGTTCTAGGGTGTCAAGAAGCACCTAAAATAAGAAAAATAATTGATGCAAACTTCATCCTTAGATGAGTAAGTTATATACAATCGAGTGTATATGATGATGAACCTACAATGAAAAACATTAGTGCAATATATTTCATCTTTAAGAAAAATAAGATGTATATATGTGATAAATGATATAATCAAAGATCTCATGAAGTGTAGTCTCCTAATTACAATCATAAGAAAAGTGAGAATATAATATGATAAAAGCCTACAAAATAGTTCCTAGAAAGAAGATATAAAGTCTCCCACCGGGTTGTGCCACTAGTGGTGCTAGTGTTGGTGTCGGTTTACTAGTAGGATTCATGTGGTGATGGTAGATGACTCGAGATTTACAAAAGTAAGTTTTAGCTAATCCATGGTGGTGATGATTAGTGAAAGTGGTGATGGAAGGTGGTGGTGATTAAATAGGAAGCTATTAAGAGTTAGAAACTTCGTATGTATAGCAAATATAAAAATATGGATTCATGCAATCCTTTAGGTCAATGTCAAGTGACCAAAGCTAAGAGGAAAAAAATATGAATGGACATTGCATTTCAATGATGCATAAGGGTTATGATTTGAATGATTTATTGATGCTAACAACCTATTGTTTTGAGCAAGTTCTCATATGCTTCAATACAAGAGTAATCGATAATGCGTTCTATCTAAGAGTATTATAATGAAGATATCAAAAAATATAAAAGTGATAACATGAAGATAAATTCGTTCATTGATTGACATGAATTATAAAGATGACATATTCTAGGTGACAATGGGAAAGGTAGTATTAGCATGGTTTTGACCGTCATGGATGATTATCACATTGAAAAGAAGTGAAGACAATATGAAAAATACTAATAATAATGAGTACGTATATGAGGATGACATTATTTGAGAGTTGGATAGATAGCGTGTTGAAAAGGTGTTGGGAATGGCGGTTTTGATTAATATATCATTTTGCGACAATGACATGCATGATATGCGAGAAAAGGATAAGATCCTATGATGGTGTTCTAGATAGTGAAGTTGTACGGTGCTAGTTTAAGGAAAATCCTATATGTGGAGATGAAGGCGTTTGTAAAAATACATGATCATTTTCACTTGATGAGGTATTGGTGCAAACTTGTGGTATAAGGTTAAAAATGTTGAACTAGTTGTGGTTTTAGTGAACGGTTTTAGCTAAGTGGTGTTTACCTATGTGTTGGTATTTTAGAGTCTAAGAGACATAAATTTTGACAAAAGACAATTATGTGAATGGATTTCTCTTCCCCTTAATTGGTGGACATTCAACATAATGTGTAATGTATCAAATAAGGAATGACAACAAAGTGTTTAGGAGGTTATTCGGGTTAGCGAAAGAGATGAGCTTAGTGATGTTTTTACGGATGATGGTTAGCATACAATGAACTTCATCCTTAAAGTCAACGATACCTCTTCTCGATTATCTGAGATGATGTATGATGAGGCATGTGGTTTCCTAATAGGAAGTGAAGAGGATTAGAGTATTGTTATAACTAAATAATGATTGAGGTGATTTTTGGAAGCGAAGCAAAATGAGATTTGGAAAGGTCGGTTGAAAGACAAAAATGCAAAGCCAACCCTCTAGAACTTAATTCTATATGCTTTTAAACTATATGCAAGTGTAGGGGTCCCATAAAGCATAGTACTAATCTACGTAGCAATAAAGGGGATTATGCAAAATGAGCATATAAAAGTTAGAACCAAGTGAGATAACAAATAATTTGTTATCAACCTACAAAACAAATTTGTTAGTGACAAAAGATGTTAACATGATAGAAATCAAATGATAACATATTATATAAGAAAAAATAACACATTGCACTTAGTAGACAAGAAATCACCACACAAGATAGCATCAAAATAATCATATTATGCAAGAATACTACTTTATTCAAGACATTTCATTTATGAGATTGTTTTGTCGTTAGACTTAGACACTTAAGCATACTTGGATATACAATAATCTATGTGATTAATTTGTAAGATAAAAAGGCTTCTAAAAGTTTGTCATGCCAAAAGCTCTTTGACAAATTATATGTGCACACGTAGCAAACAAATAGTGTGACAAGAAGCAAAAGAAACAAGATGAAAGATTCATGCAAGCCATGTTTAAGACATAACAATTTGAAGCATGTATCATTTAGGATGCATTACTACACATAGATGTAATGAATGCCAACTAATAACTTTCAAACACAAATATATCATATCAAATTATCCGCATTATCAAAATGGCATATTAACATGTTAATCATGCTAAAAATAATTCAAAAGTAAGTGTCATGCAAATAAAGTTTAGGTTTTACTAAGGTTTACACATTTGACTAGTTATCAAACACTAAGATAATGTCAAATCAACTTATAGTATCAAACAAGAACATGTAATCAACACATGTAAGTGCAATGCAAGTGGTTTTAAAAGAAAATTCATATATACTACTTGTTTGATTAGTATTCTAAAGAGGCAAACTATCAATGTTTTAACACTTACTTTAGGCAAGTATAGGAAAGCAGATTTTTCAAGTTGGAGAATGAATATGAGACTATTACTAGCGGTGCTCAATTAAGGCTAAACCGCGACCATTTTGGGTGATTCCACATACCCAACTTCTCTCGGAAGCAATTCAATGTTAGGTCAAATTGAGTTTCTAGTGCAATAGGTTCTCCATTAGTCATTCTCATGTTAGAAAGATGGGAACTCCTACTTTTGCCTATTAAAGTGCATAAAGATGATAGTTTACCAATACTTGGCTTAATGTGACTTAACTAATATGCAATATAACTAAGGTGATGACGATGTCATGTTATACACATGAACTTTAACAATGGTGTGTTGATAAACAATATGTTTTAATCTTGTGTTTAGAATCTAAGGTTGTTCAAATTACATAGCTAATTGTATGATCTAATGGATGACATCTTTTACGTTGAAGTGTATACTTTAAAAGTGATTTGATTATCTAAGACTAGGGAATGGAACATGTTAAAATAAGAATGTTCTCAAGAAAGCTCTTTGGAACTTTATTTGAAAAGAATCTAAATAAGGTTACTAACTTAAATAGATCATGTGTATGTTCTAGAGATGTGTAGTTTTAACCTTGGATGTGCACAAGGTTTGAGCAAGGTTAGGTTATGATGTATGCTTGAAAGGAAATGGATACAAATAGTATCTTTCAAAAAATGAGATTATCGCATGGGATAAAGTTATCATGCTTATGAAAATAAGTATGACAAGATGAATTGGATATGCTAGTTCATAGAACTTGTGGATGTTAGTTTCAAGATCATTTAGCCAATGAGGTGTAATGAAATCTCTTGTAACATAACCATTTATGTCGTAAGGAGAGAATGATGCATAGGATATACAATATCCTTTTAACAAGATGAATACTTAACACATGATTTCTTAGGCATAATGTTTTTCAAAACATCATGTTTTCCTAAATGAAGATATGAAACCAAAGTGTTTGAATGGGATAGTCCCATCTAAATAAACTTGGTCTCAAGATTATATTCACTAGATGATGACAAGATAAATTCACTTTCGAGTTTCTTATGTATACTCCTCAAGAGTCATTGTTGCTTGGGGTGTATGATGTTGGCTTTGAGATTGCATTTTAACATATGTTGTTAAAATGTTGATTTGAGGTTTAACAAAATATATATGCGAAGTTTAACGACAAAGTATTACTAATACTTTGATAATTTGTGAAGGTAGTACTACTTATACCTAGTGGAAATTGACAAAAATTACCAAGAGCACCATGCTTATTTGATAGTTGAGGTTCTAGCCATAATGAATTATCTATATGTGGGAAAGGATGGTTGAGTTTGTTCAAGCGTGCATTTGATTCAGTACAAGTGTTGGACACAAGGGCTTTTTGAGCAATACACTCAGCAATTCAAATGATGGTAAGGATGGTGGATTGGTTGATCTAGGTGGTAGGTCTTCTAGTGTGTCTAAATAAGGATGTGGTGATGTAGGGGTTTGTTGTGCTATGGATGTACTTAGGTTGATTATTTGTCCATAGATGTTGAACACAAAAAGTCTGGATACTAATTCTTATGGTTCATTGGTTGCTACAACTAGTGGGTGAAGTGCTTGAAGTTTTGGTTATGTCTATGAAGCTTAGGGGTTGAGGTATAGGTTCACCTTGAAAGGACACACTTTGTTTTAAAGGATGCTCTTGGAATTTCATGAGCAATACGCTTAATGGTGCCAAAAGATGGAAGAGGGATAGTAGGTGTCAAAGAGGGATAAGTGCACAGTGGGTTGTTTGTTTTGGATAAGTGTTTCAACATGTGTTGTTAAAATACTTGGGTGTTGTTTTTTTTTTCGGATATGACTTTTAATGACTACAATCGTAAGTCTCATATACTTGAATATTTCGGATGAAATACTTAAGTTGTCAATCCTAATTTGTTGAAATTATAAAGCTTAGATTGAACTCAAGGATAACAAGACTTGATAGTATGTCTTTAACACACGTGTGAGTTATGACTCTATGTAAATACTTATCGTCTTGAAGGATGACACATTATTTTCATGTTAACCAAGTGAGGCAATACATGTAGATACAAAACAATATCTATAGTCATATGTTAGACTTGTGTATGATACCTTTGCAAATAATGAGTCAGTTTGTTAGTCTCGGTAAGTCATCTAAGTCATCCATAAGCGGGTGAGGAGATATTGGTGGTGTTGCACAACGTACAAGTTTTGAAGACTTTGGTTGTGAAGGTGTTTTGGATGGTTGTGAAGTAGTCATAATGATGGGTGATTTTGGTGGTGGAGTTGGAGTACTTAAGTTTAGAAAGTTCACATCTTGAATGGGTGATGAGATGTTGAGAGGTAGCGAGTCCGAGGATGAAGAGTTCAAGTTTAATGAAGCAACAAGATCGAATGATAATCCTAGTGGTTTTCATTTTGAGGTTGAGGATTTAGTCATTTTGACTTTGCTTTAAGAAATGCTAAGCTTAAGGAAAGGTAACTTGATGTAGGTGTGAAAATGACCATACTGAATGTGTCGATTTATGGAACTAAGGATTCACGGAGAGATGTGTTTTATTTGATGTTAATCCATACAAAGATGATAGTTTCTAATGAGATGGAAGTGTCTAAGATCATGTCAAACATCCTAAGTTAATCCATTGAGGATGTGTTGAGTGAGATATGAAAGATATGCATTAACAAGTATCCTAGAAACGAGATTTGGTAAATTAGATTGCGGGATTTAGTAAAATTTAACAACTTACACATGGGATCCACGGCACCATTTCTTTACAGTGGAACCCTTAAATTGGTGCGGTGGTCACTGTCACGGTATGGCGGTGACCAAAATGCATAACAAGCGGTACCAACATTTTGGTGCCGTCGATCCGTGAACACCGAGAAAAAGTTCCACAGACCCATTTTTTAGGTGTTGGGGAGTTTTCGAAACGAAATTTTGCTTAAAACATGTGACATTAATTACTTCTAGTTAGGAAAAGTCGATAACACATATACAAACATAGTGGAGCATAGACTTTGACCAAGGGCTAACGATTTTCACATAAAAGTGAAAATGGGTAAAATAACACACTTGTGCTATCCACTGCATAAACGGTTAGCATACAACATTGTTTTAAGTCATATTATCATCCTACAAAGTTAAAACAAATAAATTACATCATACAACATTGTTTTTGTCCTTGTACCAAACACTCTCTTAAAACCTCTATTTTTCAAAGTACTTGACTAATTTACTTAGTACTCATTGCTAAGCGAGTCATGACATTTTATAAGTTATGCGAGATGTTAGTATAACCTATGCAAAGGAAGTGATCTAAGTTTATAAGTGATGGTAAAACAATTTTCCAACTAAGTGCACAAAATCTAGCAAATGTCCTATTTGCATAAACAAGAAATCGTCAAACAAGTGAATAAATAACATGGAAAGATTGACACTTATATTATGCAAACAAACAAGTGTAAACAACAATTTGAAAATAAGCAAGCAACATATATGCAAACAACATAAACAAGTGGTCATTTAGCATAGCATAACAAGAAAAACACTTTTCGCCATTTTGCGTTTAAAATGTGATGTATACCAAGCTTAATTAGTTTCCTTTAAACATATTACCAAATTATTTAGTTTTAAAAGAAAGTTTATCCAAGTTTCAAGAATACCAACTTAAATTGCTTGATTCAAAATTTGAGTTTTTATGTTAAGCGAAACTTAATATCTTAGATATCTCGGTAGTATTTGGTCTATTTCACTTATTTAAAATTAGACTCAGGCCATGAGAGTATTTTTAAATGAAAGTAGACTCAATTCCATTTAAAATGATAGGTGGTTCGACTCCTACGGACTTACGGTTAATAAGTTATGAACTTTTAAGTTGGAAAAGCTGCGTCTTTTGTCGCAGAGACCAAGGAACCAAAAGTTTACAAGGAAGGAGCCCTTTTTTTGGTTCGCCAGTCCGTGGTCTTCACGAGAAAGTTGAAAAATGTATACTTACTCATGGCGAAAAAGTGTAGGACTTACTAGATTTGATAGAAAAATATAATACACATATTTTGTTTATTATTTTTACTAATGTGACTTATCTAAACATTTAACAACAAAATTTCTAAGTTTAATTAGCAAAACATTTTTCATATTATATTTAAACTTCAATGGTAATTTGATACATGGATCGTGCTCCATTTTAAAAACCATTTGTTTTGAAAATAAGAGCTAAGAGCTCACAGTACCAATTGTGAAAGCGTAGAGGGGGGTGAATACGTTACGTTTAAAACATTAGATCTTTTGTATCAAATGGATTTATGAAACTTGTTATAATATGAAAATACCAATTATTGTTTGTGACTAATATAAAGCATAGTAAACCAAGTTGTCACACAATCATAAACATCAAACCACATCACAAGCAATTATAAAAGTAAAGAGATAAAGAAAGGAAAGTGCAAACCGAACACGAGGATTTATAGTGGTTCTGTCACGGATCTCCTCTCTAAGCTACTCCACTCCCGAGTACCCAACTTTCGAGTTACTTCACTAAATCAACAAGCTCCCTTCGGCGGAGGAAAACCTTACAATGAAGTAAACTACACTTTTTTCGGTACAAAGCTAAATAACGGGTTCTAGTTCGAGGTAGAACCAACCTAACGTCGCCTATACAATATTTCCGACACTAAGCTAGATGTCGAGTTCTTTTACAAGTGTACAACCACTCCCAATATGTTTTATGGCCCAACATAACAAACCTTGTGTTTTATGGTACAAACACATAAACCATCTAATCTAGTTTGGTGAAAGTGTTGTGATGATGCAATAATGTTTACAATGATGATCCATGACATAAATGTCTAATGGATATGAATGACTAATCTAAATGATCTTCTTAAATAAGAAGTCTTCAATCAATAAGGATATCAAGAGATCTTGAATCTTCATATGTTGATATGCTTTGGTGAATGAGGATGGCTAGATCTCCAAGCTTTCCTTGGTTGATCAAAATGAAAAGTATGCTTACAACAAAGATGAATGTTAGAAGCATTATGATCATGTGATGATGAGGGTGATTAATGTATATTACTACATGGTTATCTATAGATCTAAAAGATGAAAGAAAGATAGAAAGAATGTGTGTTGGAAGGGATGATTGAAATGAGAAGACAATGAGCTCTATTTATAGCCAAAAATGTAATCTAAAAATAATAATTTATTAGATTTGATATCTTAAATATCTTTCAAGAA
>OU343217.1:110819779-110894615 GCA_910596185.1 Chrysanthemum makinoi
TTTCCCACAGAAGTGCAATCACTTTCCCTACCTTAACTACGGACAACGCAGTGGTAGAGCCACTCATCATTGAAATTAATGCGGGGGGTCACGACATCCACCGCATGTATGTTGATGGTGGAGCATCTGCAGACATAATGTACGAGCACTGCTTCAGGCGACTGCGCCTAGAGATACGCGGTCAGTTGAGCCCGGTCACGACAGCGCTGACTGGCTTCACAGGAGAAAAGATATGGCCTATGGGGCAATTACGACTACTAGTCAGAGTGGGTAATAACGACCACTCCACAACAGCCTGGATAAATTTTATGGTGATCAAATCCCCCTCACCATACAATGCCATACGCGCAGTACCGTCTACAGCACACGGGATGCTTAAATTCCTAGTGGAAGGAGGAATTGTTACCCTCTATAATACCGCCGTGCCACCTAAAGAATGTAACGCGGTCACATGCGAAACGGCACCCATTATAGAACAGCGCGCGACCAAAGTCCCAAATCTGAAGGTCGCAATTCATCCCGATTACTCTGAACAAGAAGTATCGATAGGAGGATCACTGTCGGACAACGACAAGGAATCCGTATGCGCACTTTTGCAAAAGAACTTGGACATCTTTGCATGGGAGCCAAAGCACATGACGGGGGTACCACGATCAATCACAGAACAAAGTTGCCGAGAATCCGACAAGGATACTCACCAATACGCCAGAAAAAGTGCGTCCAAGCTCCAAAACGCGCGCAAGCAATTCTGGCAGAAGTACACAAGCTTGTGGAAGCAGGCATCATGAGAGAAGTCTATTACTACGACTGGCTTTCCAACCCAGTAATGGTAAAGAAGAGCGACGGTAGCTGGAGGATGTGCGTGGACTTCACAGATCTTAACAAAGCATGTCCACAAGACTGCTACCCACTACCAGAAATAGACTGGAAGGTAGAATCTTTGTGTGGATACCCGCTCAAATGTTTCCTAGATGCATACAAAGGACACCACTAAATCCAGATGGCTAAGGAAGATGAGGAAAAAACGGCCTTCCATACAAGCCAAGGCGTCTACTGCTATACCAAAATGCCCTTCGGCTTGAAGAACGCAGGCGCCACCTATCAACGGTTAGTAGATAACGCATTTGAAAAATAGGTGGGCCGCAACTTAGAGGTTTACGTTGACGACCTAGTCATAAAAAGCCATACTGAGGATGAGTTGGTGCGCGACATTGAGGAAACATTTAAGAGACTTAAAGAGATCAACATGAAGCTAAATCCTAAAAAGTGTACTTTTGGCGCTACAGAAGGCATGTTTCTCGGATACCTGATAGAACCTGATGGCATTAAACCATGCCCAGAAAAAACCAAGGCCGTCATCGAACTTCCTTCACCGCGCACATTGAAGGAAGTCCAATCTCTCAATGGAAAGTTGGCTGGCCTAAACAGATTCTTGTCTAAGTCAGCAGACAAGTCATTACCTCTCTTCAAAACACTCAAGAAGTGTATAAAGAAGGGAGATTTCCGCTGGACTACGGAGGCAGAAGAAGCCTTTACACAGCTCAAACAACACCTGGCGGAGCTTCCCACACTAGTCGCACCTCGACCAGGGGAAGAACTGATTATGTACTTATCAGCGACACATGGAGCAGTTAGCGCAGTGCTGCTGACGGACAGGGACTCAGTTCAGACACCTGTCTACTTTGTAAGCAAAGCACTCAAGAAAACGGAGATTAATTACAGTGCAATGGAGAAGTTGGTCCTGGCCTTAGTGTTCGCCGCCAAGAGACTGCGCAGGTACTTCTAGGTGCACCCAATAGCGGTGATCATAGATCAACCAATCAAACAGATCATCTCCAAACCTGACGCATCAGGACGACTGCAGAAATGGAGTGTGTTGCTCGGTGAATATAACATCTCCTATAGACCGCGCACTGCAGTGAAAGGACAGATACTGGCAGATTTCATCATCGAAAAGCCAGAAACTGATGAGGCACCCACATCAAGCATAAAGGAACTACAAGATCCATGGATCTTGTTCACTGATGGATCTTCATGCGTAGATGGGTCAGAGCGAGCCTCATCCTCATAAGCCCGGAAGGAATGGAATTCACTTAAGCGCTGCGCTTTGAGTTCACAGCGACAAACAATGAGGCAGAGTATGAAGCCTTAATCGCCGGACTACGCATAGCAGCTCGGATGGGTGTACGCAACCCGAAGCAAACATGGATTCTCGGTTAGTAGCCAACCATGTGTTAGGCGAGTATGTAGCTAAAGAGGATAACATGATTCAATACCTCGACAAAACTAAGGCGCTAATCCAAGGTTTTGACAGGTTTACAATCAAACAGGTTCCTAGGGGAGACAACCGAAAGGCGGATGCACTGAGTAAAATTGCATCCACCAGCTTTGCACACCTGTCAAAACAAGTGTTGGTGGAAACTTTGAAGAGCAAGTCCATCTCGGAGATGGAAATATCAACGGTAATAGAAGAAGAAGGTCCTACATGGATGACCCCAATTAGGAGTTCATAAGCAAGGGTGTATTGCCCCAAGAACAGACGGAAGCCAGAAGAATACGGCGCACAGCTCAGAGGTTTGAACTTAGAGACGGTGTGCTCTATCGACGCTCTTTCCTGCAACCATGGCTTCGCTGCGTCGGTCCCCTACAAGCAAATTATGTGCTCAGGGAAATACACGCCGGCTCATGCAAAGATGCATTCAGGACCACGATCCGTGGTGGCGCCAGCGCTTTAAGGTTAGGTACTACTGGCCCACCATGCACCGTGACGCAGGGAATTAATAAAAAGTGTGTCGACCGTCGGTTCATCGACCCATTCCGCGCCAACCAAAACAGAGCTGACACCCATTACAGCACCATGGCCATTCTACAAATGGGGTATCGACATAGCAGGACCCTTTCCCGCTGCAGAGGGAGGACTGAAGTTTCTAATAGTGGCAATAGACTATTTCACCAAGTGGATTGAAGCAAAAGCAGTAGTGACAATTACCGCAATCGTCAAGCGCTTTGTTTGAGATAATATTGTATGCCGCCGACCGCCTGGGAAATCATCTCGAAACGGAAACAATTTCTGTGACAATCCCTTCAAGGACTGGTGCGAAAAGTTGAATATCACGCAAAGACTTCGCGTCGGTTAAACATCCACAATCCAATGGGTTAGTAGAGCGCGCAAATCGAAGCCTAGGTGAAGGAATTAAAGCACGCCCGACAAACACAAAGGAAGCCGGGTGGAAGAATTATCCCACGCCCTATGGGCGCACCGCACCTCCATCAAAACCAGACGGGACACCCCTTTTCTCTAGTCTATGGGACAGAGGCGTCATACCAACCGAAATTGGGATGCCAACAACGCAGACTGCTGAAGTTAATGTTGAAACCAATGATGACGAGCGGCGCATCGACTTGGACCTGTTGGAAGAAAGACGTGAGCGCGCAACTATATGTGAAGCAAGGTCGAAGTCAAAGATGAAGGGATACTATGATGCAAAGTTACGAAGTGTTTCATTCAGACCAGGTGATTTCGTATACCGCGCCAACGACGCGAGCCACACAGAAGACACAGGTAAACTTGGACCAAAGTGGGAAGGACCCTATGAGGTTACTGAAGCACTAGGAACAGGCGCGTACAAGCTACAAGACATGGATGGTCATGAACTACCGCGTACATGGAACATTTACAATCTCAAGCGATGCTACCTTTAGTACTGACGTCCCCGCACTTTAGTGAAGTGCTCAATAATTATCCGTGTATCTACATTTTGTTTTACTTAGGCATATGTTTTATTTATTTTCTTGTGTAAAAACTTGCAAGTATTAATAAAACGTCACGGTTTCTAGCTAACTCCGCGACACATTTTCAATTTGTTATTTCCATATACTTTATGTCTTAACATTTTTTGCCTACATGGTGTGCATGCACCTAATAAACCCACGATGGTAAAAGGATGAGTAAACCTACTAAATAACTCGTTGAGTAAGAGGGTTGCAAACCCATCAACAGTGGATCACGTATCCTTGTTAAACACCTTATTCTTAAGACGTTGGAATAAGTTACGTGCGCATCCCACGATGAATGCGCAACAATGCATACTATGCGCGTTTAACAAATTAGGAATCAAGACACTTGGCTCCTTACTATGATATTCGCAGTACGCTGCGTGTACCAACATACATGACTATGTTTGAAATACTTAATATTTTATAATAGTTCATACATAATTATGAACAACAACGATTACTCGCGCTCATACAACAGTTTGTTTCTTAGACAGTACGCATGTTTTTCATGAAAAGACAAGTAACTAAGTACAAATATGATAAGTCGCCACGACATTTAGCAAAAAGTGATATTTTATTAAGTACCATACGTTCTTACAAAATATTATTTACAACGTAACATACAGTCCACACATTACAAACTATGGCAACGTTTCAGAGATGAACTACCCGCACAACTAGCAGCTTCTCCAACCTCATCCAACTTCTTCAATAGATCGGAGTCTTGGCGAGACACCGTGGCTACACTAACCGGTATCCCGTCAGATCTGGGAAGATGAGCTGCACCAACGCCACACAAAACTGCCTTACCTTTAATCCCTTCTTTCCTTGCAAGCCTGGTAAGATGCGCTTCTAGCACTTTCTTCAACGACACTTCCTTTTCTAGAGCAAAGGGATTCAAGATATCACGCGGACGAGCAAACACAGGCACTTGAAGCTGGGATTCATCAGGCTTCAAAAAATAATCAGCTAGCGCTTCTGCATTTTCAGCGCGGTGCCGAGCTAGGGTCAGCCCCTCCATGATAACCCCTATGGGGAAATCCTGGTCGCGCTCTAACTCAGAGATCATGGGAAGCTCCAATGACTTCATCTTCTCCATAGCAGCCACCAGCTCATCATAAGATTGCGCATTATTCCCAGGTACCTTATCCACGGGCACCTTTAGCAACTCAGCCTCATGAAGTTCCTCAACGACCTCTCGATTTACCCCGCCGCTGCACACCGCACAACTCCCCGGCGCCCACAACTTCCTGCGACTCCAAGGAACCGAGGCAAAGCAAGGCGCAGACCATGGTGATGAGCCACCGCACTCGCCGATTGATGATGAAGTTGGGGATACAACTCCTCATCGATTCCGTGCTAAGTTTGCGCAATTTCATCTCCTGTGTTCCAGAGCATCGCCACAAGTGGCACCAAAGTCTTCCAACTGCGAGGTCATAGCGCCCTTATCCTTCTACAAATACTTCAGCCCAGAGACACGAAGCCTTATATCCTCTGACTCAGACGCTCTCGCTTATTTGGCCCATCGCGCCATCTTCTTCAAAGAAGCTTTTGAGCGTACGAACTGAGGCCCTCTGCTTCAGGTTTAGCACTAGCCAACTGCGCCTCCAGCAAAGCAAATCTTTTGATCTTTTTGCGCGCCTTGGTTGCCTTCCCCAGAAACCTTGGCCTTTAGCCTCTCTACTAGTGACGTTTGATGCGCAGTTGCCAGCACCAACTCTTCAATAAGCTGCTCCGTGGGCATATCCTCAGCCGCCAAGGGCTCAGTGTTTTGGATATTTGGTTCAGAGAATTCAGTACGTACAGGACTCTCCCTGGCGGGCGACTCTGCAGACTGTTCAAACCTACACGCAAGAAACGGAATTAATAATTTCTCACATAACCAGAGATACGCAGCACATGTTGTCAATAAAAACTTACTGTGGCCCAGCAGCACTATCTGACGGAGGAGGCGATTCACCGTCACCAGAAGAAGATTCCACCACATGGACAACGGGGCGCTTTTTTCTTGAGGAGCTCGCGCCGTCATCTTCGCGTGACCTCTTGCGCAACAACCCTTGGTCCTCTTCCTCTTCCTCTTCCAGGTGCTCTGCCACCTCTGCTTGTGACGGCTGCACTATGGAAGTAGGCACATTCACGCCCGGCATGCTCTGTAATGGGGTCGCTCCCAGTGCGACAGATGAGCTTGCTTCTCCCAGATCCATTTAGACGACATGCCCTCCTGTCGCATCAAGAATGGGGTCCTCTCCCTCCCTCAGCGGCCGCGTTCCTACATTTACTTGACGAGGCTTCGCCAGCTGCACAACCCTGAACAGATCCATCTCTGCGCCACAGATAACCACAACAAAACATGTTATTATAAGTACAATGAACGAAGAATAGACTTACGTTAATAAAGTAAAGGAATTCACAGGATGAGCACCCACCCTGGCCATCCGCGCCTAAAAAGATTGGAACCTCATCAGGTCTTCCAAAATAGTTACGGCTAATGCCCATGTGCACCAAAAATACCTCGGGGTAGGAATTAATGGGGAGGCGGTTGGTGTTTATCGATCAATGCTGCTTCCGCACTATATGATCCGTGGGTGGGGCGCCATCTTTTCCATAGAACCCGGGTATAAAAGCAAAGCGAGGGAAACACACTTCATCGACCCAAAAAGGACTCTCTCCAATTCCTAAGCGCATCTAATTTTTAGTGTAACATGAAGTCGCCTGCATGCGCTTAGCAGATGACACCCACCCGTTTGACCACGTTGTGTGGTAAAACGCCTGAATAGGTGGATAGTCGGAGTAATTGCTAGCGGCGACAATTAATCTCGGTTGGTGATTTTAGCCGCACTATGCAATGCAGGTGATATATGCAGACGATAGTAGTTTAACACGTCGCTCAGGAATAAAGATATGGGCACGCGTTGATTTGCGAATTCGAAAAACCGCGTGTATACCCCTATTTTCTAGGGATGAAAACGAGCCGAGCCGAGCTTGAGCTCGTTTAGGCTCGAGCTCGGCTCGTTTATATATAAAAAGCTCGAGCTCGAGCTCGAGCTTTCGAGCTCATTTTGAGCTCGAGCTCAGCTCGTGAAATTTTTCACAAGCTCGAGCTCGGCTCGTTAACACAAAGCTCGACTCATTAACACAAGGCTCGAGCTTGTTAACACGTTTATACGTATAGAAAATATATATACGTATATATTTCTAGGGCTCGTTTAGGCTCGCGAGCCTAAACGAGCCTTTTGTATAGATCTCGGGCTCGAGCTCGATTATTAAATGAGCCCAAACTTAGGCTCGAGCTCGTTTAGGCTCGGCATGTTCGAGCTTTTTAGCGATCCGATCCCGAGCTTTTCACGAGCGGCTCGGCTCGTTTCCACCCCTACTATTTTCCCTTCGGGAAAGTCCGCAATCGATGCATTTGCACCCGGAACTTCCGGATGCACTGCGAGGGGAATATAATAATCCGAAGAAAACTCTAGTAGTTCATCCTCAGTTATGACGGATGTGAAATCAGACAACACTTTGACCATGGTTTTGTTTGTATATGCGCACGCCGCTACCTTTGACGATACGGTTTCTTGCTGGGATGGTTGAAGCTTTTTTAATGGTGGAAATGTGTTTTTTACTGTGATAAATCACAGTAATAAGCAGGCCGATGGTTATATAGATCTCCTCATCCACGCGATGACTGACACGTGGATTCCACTATCTCTATTTGAGTGGCTAGGATCTACTGAGGTGACGTGGGTACAGTCACTTTCCCCCGATTTACGAGGTACCTATTTTAAATATCATGTTTAGCTACAATGTGTATCTTTCAAGGCGGGAATTTTTTGGCTTCTTCGTTACGCTTTGTAGCTTTTATTAGCTGCAGTTATTAGTCTATCATCCGCAGTTCGTCACTGCGCATACTAGACTGGGGGGACATGATGACGTATAGTCTATATTCGGGTCACGAACCCGACCAAGGACCAATATTAGCATAGCCTATCACGAAATGGGCTATGCCGATCAGTGTTTAGGCTCACGAAGGCCCAAACCCAAAAACTTATTTATAACATAAGATATTGGATATCTCTTATTTTTGGAGATAAGCGTTTACCAACCGACTTAGGCCGGATACGCCGAAGTTTGGGGAACACGAAACCAACAAGGAGATCGTGTATATAAAGGGAACCCTATTCATCATTAAAAGTACGATCTCAAACCCTAACTCTCTATAACCCTAAAACCGATTACTTACTCTCACGCCGGAAGATATTCGTGGGAGACAATCCCACGATAAGCCTAACGGTGTTTTCTGTTTATTAGTGCGCAGGTCTCAAGCAGCAAACAACCAATTGATACGGGAACCGGAGCACCAAATAGGAACGTCCAACTTTTGTATCAACAATAAACAAAATGAAAGATAGGCTGGTATAAACAAAATGAATGTGCATGATATGTGCATATGGGAACTTGAAAATTTGATGCATGAAATTTACTACAACTACATGATAGTATATATGGTTACTGTTATTAATAAGCTTACACAAAAATGTCAAAGTGGAATACATAAATCGAATGATATGTAACAATACAATGTGCTAAAAAGAACAAGTGATATATAACCAGATAGTTGTTATTTAAACTTAAATACATTTTGATGCTTGAAGTGTAAGACGGGTAAGTTTGAGGGCGATCACGGGTTTAATGGGCAAGTTGTACGAGGTGTTTAACGTGTGCCATGGAAGTCGAGTCGGGGGTTAGTAGTTACGGGTGTTTACTTAGTTGTGTCGATTAGTCGTTTGAACCGCGAGCGAGGGTAAAGATGGCATGTCGAAAGGAAATGAAATGTGAAAATGAAAAAAAAAAAAAAAAGAAAACCGTAAGAGTTGATTATAAAAAAATGGTTGCATGTTTAATAGATTTATATATTTTCACTTTTAACCCTCGTTTTTAGAAATTGTCACATGCATACCTCGAATTATTATGAATTGACACATTATACCTTAGACTAACATAATAATATTATTGATTTTTAATGTTTAGTTAATTGTCGCAATAAACCTTAAACTTTGATAAGTTACACTTTAAACTTTATGTTTGGATTATTTATATTTTAAACCCTAAACCATGATAATTGTTTTTATTAGACTTTTATTTCATTTAATTAGCATTTGTAAACCTAAACTTTTCATTTCGGACAAACTTACTAATGCGATAACCTTTCTAATTTGAGGAAAGTATTTAGCGTGGTAAACTTAATAATTAAAAGTTACTGGATACGGAAACCTGCTAAATATGGAAAGTTTCTAAAAATAGAATGAAACCTTCAATATGAACAATTATGAATATGAAATGGTTTCTAAAACTTAAACGACTATTATTCGTGTAGATTCGCGGAGGAAGGAGTAACCATTGGTTACTTGTGTATTCTAGTAGTTTGCTTTACGGTTTGAGGTACATATATTCTTTCCCTTTTCAGTAGGGATACTTTGTACGTTCTGATCCTTTGATATGATCCCTTGCTATGATTCCCCTATGATGATCCTTTGTTTGCTAAACACTAACGCTAAGCGCTTCTTTAAGTAGCGCTTTGTTAAATATAAAAACGCTAAACGCTCCTTGCAAACGAGCTTTCAATTTTAAACGCCAAATGTTAAACGCTCCTAAACACTCTTAAAAAAAAATTTTGCCAAACATACCCCAAAGTCTATTTTTGGAATTTTCCTTTTCAATTATTATGAATTAAACACATGTTTTTTTTTCTTCAATATTTCACAGCTTTATTGATCACTTATGTACTGTTTCAATTTCTCGTATTCATTTGTAATTGTAAATGTGTTCTATTTCAGTTTCTCGCTACTTTATTAACTACACATGTGCTGTTAATGTTAGTACAATTTGTGCGATTGGTTATAGAAGGTCTGGATGTAGCTTATTGGACTGGGCCAGTAAACCTCCGATGGGTTGATCTTGTACTAATTCAAGTAGTATGAATGAGATCCCTGCACAAGAAAGGTAAATCGTTAGTCTTACCGTGGGGACGGACCCCACGATTAGACTTCGGCGTGAGAGTAAGTATACATTCTTGAGAGGGAAAGTAGAAGTATGTGTGTGTACTTATGAGAGAGAAAGTTGTTATACCTTGTATGGGGATTAGAGCCCCTTTTATAGGCGAGGTTTGCCGCTGGGGCTTTCTGGATTATCGCATATAGTGGTTAGTCGTCAGAGCCAGACCTTTGACGGACAAGGGTTCCATGTTAATCTTGGATGCGGACGTGAGAGGCCTGACGGTTGAAGGTTCAGCCCGTGATGTACCTTGGACACATTCCAAGGCCTGGGCCGTAGCCAATTTAGTCATTGGGCTTACTGTCGGCCTAGGGTTTGTGATTGTTGGACCTGAGTCCAGGATTTCAGTCATTGGGCCTGAGCCTAGAGTGGTCGTAGAGTATGTTTTGGGCTTAGTAGGCCTGTTGTACATACTATACGTCATCAAGTCCCCCTAGTCTAGTATGTTCATTGCGTGTGGATATTGTCGCATGCGGTGGATGTCACTAGACTTGAGTTGACTAAGGATTTCATCATGCGTTTTTTCCTTTCCGGAAATACTTTTTTCTACCCTTAGGAACTGCTATACCATCCAGTCCCCCCAGTCTTAGTATGTGCACTGCGTGCGGATATTGTCGCGCGCGGTGGATTTACTTAGACTACATCTTGCGGGTCGATTTTTCTTCCGCATTTTCGAAGCGTTCCTTTGACGCTCCCTTTCCTTGGGAAGTGTCATTTGCAACGTGGGCGTTTTACGAATTTTCATGTTCTGGTTGATTTGACTCCGTAGGCCCTTGGTCTTCTACCATCCTTATTTGATTTTGACCGTTGGATTAGATTGTTTTTTGGACGCGTGTCCTCTCTTACGGTTTTCTAGGTTAATCGTCATTCCGTTTGTATAAATACCTCATGTTTTGGCTTTAGCCATTTTTTCTTTTTACTGCTCTTCTGTTGCGAACGCTGTTCTTCAATCTGGTTTTACTTTTGGTTGTATCCGTTTTCCACATTCCGCAATCAGGTTAGGTTCTTGATTCCCTTTGTATTTTTCAGTTATGGGTACTTTTTCTTCTACCAAGTCTAAATTATCCCAGAAGGCACTTGATCATTTCTGTGTTGATTATTCGATTCCGAGCTTTGTTCGTCCGAAATTGCCTACAAAAGTATTCGTGAAGCGCCAAATGGAAAGATCGGTGTTTACACCCATTTCTTTGAGTTTGCTAATTTCCGTCTTCCCTTGTCCTCTTTCCTTGTTTCGATTCTCGACTACTATCACATTCATATGTCACAGCTTTCCGTTATTGGTGCTGCTAAGGTTTCTCAATTTGAAATTCTTTGTTTTGCACTTGGTATTGAACCCTCAGTTGGTTTGTTTAGGTGTTTTTATATCTTGTCTCGCAGCCATGGCTGGCTTTCTTTTAGTAAACGTGCTGATAGCTTTGGTTTTTGCTATACCAAGCCCCTTGATTGCCTTAAAAGTTGGAACGACCACTTTTTCTGGATTGAATCGTTTGCTTGTCCTTCTATTCATCCTTTCTTCGTTAGTGGACGTCTTCCTAAGGATGCCACCCCTAGGGATACTGAATTTAATGCTGAACATGTTGCCTCCCTTGTTACCAATGCTTCTTCTTTTGTTAAGTTTCCGGAACCTTTCCTCTGTTTGTGATAATATCAAATAGTCCTGAATATTAAGCGTCAATTTCCCCCGTTAATGCTCGTTATTTATATCATTTATATGGATTTACGCTTGTTTTCCATTGTTTTCCACTTTCAGGTAAATTACGAGCATTGGAGCTAAAGAGACGCGGAAATAGAAACATATCTAAAGATTTATCACAGTATGCTATTTTGAAGAAGTTACGGCGTAACTCATCTCTCACATTACGCCGTAACTCTTGCATGACTAAGTATGCCAACTTATCAGAAGGTTATGGCGTAACTCCTCCCAAAGGTTACGACGTAACTACATTAGGTCAAAAGAGGTTCCACGCCTCTGATACTTACGCCGTAACTACTGCATCTCTTACGACGTAACCGAGTTTATTGAAGACTACGGCGTAGGGGTGAGCAAAACCGACCGAATCCCGAATCCCGTCCCGATCCCGAGTCCCGAATCATTTTAGTCGGGCTTGTCGCTTGTCGGGTCGGAGTCGGTTCGCTTTTCGGTTAGTCGGGTTTCGGGCTTGTCGATCGGTCGGGACGGGCCGAAAACCAAAACAACAAACAAAACCGACAAATCGAATCCGCCCCATCCCGAAGCCGAATCATGTTAGTCGGGCTTGTCGGGCTTGTCGGGGTCGGGAGTCGGTTTGTGTTTGCCGGCTTGTCGGGATTCGGGCTTGTCGGGATTCGGGTCGGGCCGGGTCAGGATCGGCCCGATGCTCAGCCCTACTACGGCGTAACCACTCATTAGGTTACGCCGTAACCAGCAGATCTAGTGCATTTTACGAAGAAATAGAAGGTTACGTCGTAACTCCTATATTGGTTACGCCGTAACCCGATCCGACTATAAATACCCCACGAATTCAAGCATTTCTAATCATCCTATTCCACACACAACACTCTGAGAACGTGGGAAAAAGCTCAAGGCAGGTCTTGGGGAGCATACGGAGCTGTTTCCAAGGGAGAAGTCACTCCATTACGATAAGCATTAGCGTTTTATATTTCTTTTACTTTCAATTCATGTATTTCGTACCATTGAATATTGAATTGATTTGCATGATTAATATGAGCGGCTAAGCACCCTTTGGTGCTAGCCTAGTTATGATTCCTTAATTGTTTTGTTTACGTTTACCTTTACTTCCGTACAATTATTTCTAAATGTATACATGCATAGTTCATTGGTAGCCACCCTTGGTTCGGTAGTATTGAATGGCGGTAGAGGCCAATTGCCTAGGAGATATGACCAACTGACGACCCTTTCTACTTGTGCTATTTGACCAACTGATCACCTATCGTTTGGATGAACTTAAGAATTGGGGGTGTAGTGTCTAAGTTCCTAACGGCCGGGCACTCACTATTATGAATCTAGTATGTAGCGGTACTTAATGACTTGGCTTAGGGGACCAGGAACAACAGGACTTATGACGGTGCGCCTGATTTCTCCTATGGTGGCATCTTTGCTGATAAGTTAGGGCGAATTAACCAAATGTTGTCCTCTCGAATTTGACCCCACCTGAAGTAATTGGAAGTAAGTAGACGTAGACATAACTAGTTAGGATGATTAACTAGGTTAGCACCACTTCTCTCTATTGATTTCCCTTTACCATTTATCTGCTTTCATTTATTTTATTCTGCATTAGTAGTTTAATTAATTAAATCCCTATCGAAACTATTATTCTGTGACACTAGACTTAGTAATAATCCAACACACATAGCTCTTGGGACGACCTCGGCTTTACCGTTTACTACACTATACACGACCGGGTACACTGCCCGTTAGTGCACTAGGGTAGACCATAGGTATAGCGAGACACTATAAATATTAAGACCTGGTCAGTAAAACCTGCATCAAGTTTTTGGCGCCGCTGCCGGGGAGTTATATTAGGATTAATATTTAGTCTTTAATTTCGTTTTAAACTCTTCTCATGATCATATTTCAAGTTTTCAAGTACCATGGAAGTTGTTAACATCGATGACCTAACTCTTGAGGAAACTTGGCGTTGACAATTTATGAGGGAGCTTCGCGCTAAGCCTTTTTCAGGAAACAGGGACGAAGATGCATATGAGCACGTTGAAAATGTCCTATACATCGCAAGCCTTTTCAACATTCCGGGTGTGTCTCGTGATGCTGTTATGCTAAGGGTATTCCCAATGACTCTTACTGGAGCCGCCAAAAGATGGATCGAAAGATTTCCCGCCGGGGCAATTAAGACTTGGGCGCTACTAAAGAAACACTTTATTCAAAGATATTGCCCGCCGTCAAAGATTTCTAACCAGCTTTTGAAGATCCATAATTTTAAACAAGAGGACGACGAAACATTATATCAAGCATGGGATAGATACAACAATCTCCTTTACAAGTGTCCTACTAATGATCTGAACAACCAGCAAAAGGTCAACATCTTCTACAAAGGAATTAAAGTAACTACAAGGCAGATGTTGGACTATCAAGGACCAATCCCGAACATGACTCCTACTCTTGCAATTGAAGCCATTCAAAAAATGGCGGATCACTCTCAAAAATGGCACGACGGAGGAAGTAAAAGAAACCAAGGTGGAAGTCTTGATGGAATTGCAGCAATAACCAACAAGCTTGAAAATCTCGGTAGAGATATGCTGAAAATCAGAGAAACTGTTCATGCCATCCAAGTCGGCTGCGAAAACTGTGGTGGGGGACATTTGACTAAAAACTATCCTAAATTTGACAAGGAAGATACGATCGAGGAAGCTAAATATGGAGAGAATAGGCCTTTCTACGGGGATAATCGTAACGGGTTTTGTGGAGGACCCCCACCGTATTATGAGCGTAATGAGAGAAGAGCTAACCTGGAGGAAATTATTAACAAGTACCTTGTGGACACTACCAAGAGGCAAAAAGAGCAAGAGGAATGGCTTAAAAATTTCTAAGATAATACAAACAAGAGCCTCTCTTCCCATGACATATCACTTAAAAACTTGGAAACTTTAATTGGAAAGCTTGGCAACGAGGTACAAAGAAGAAACGAAGAACAAAAGAGCAAATCCACTATATGTAAGGCTGTATTCTCTGATAACAATAAGTACTCTGATGATTCCGATACTGATGGCGAAAGTGAGTTACGCCGTAATCACACCTCAGAGTTACGGCGTAACCCGAATTCAAGCAAAGACACGGACACCAAGGACGAAAACCCTAAAAGGAAAAGTCATTGGTGTAAGGCTATTACAATTGACGATGGAGAATGCTATAGTTTGTGGGCCTCGTGTGATCCTCGGAAAACTTGCGATGGTGGTGTTGATAAAGAAAGGATAAAAGATGACTGATACAAGTGGACTACACTAAACGACGAAGAAAGGTTAGCCAAGTTCACGATTAACGAAGAGGAAGGACCACCCATTAAGCATTACTGCAAACCCTTACTCATCATGGAAGATGAGATTACTCACACTTGGCCAACGTGCAATCCTTTTTCGTGATTATTGCAACGGAGGAGGTAATGAGAAGAACGGAGTTTGGATATGCCCAAACGAATCTGGGAGGCACGACGTTGATTTTGGAAATCTATCATTCAGTGATTGGTATTCGATAAGATTCGGGGACGAGATAATTAATTCAGCTTTGTTCAGAAATCTGGAACTCAAATATGAGAAACATATTCTTCGAGGAAAAACCATTAAGCCCCTCGATGATATTCCTTCTGAAGATGACAATGACGAAGGAGTTCAGAATCATTGGTGTGAACAAATTAAAACCAACGACGGAAAAGTTTGGGCTTCATGCAACCCTTCTGAGTATGAATGTGACGGATGAAGCAACATTGAGAGAGTTGGGGAAGACGAATTCCTTTGGACTTCAACTAATGATTTTGAAAGAAAAGAATTGCCTTGGCCAGATGATCTCGGATTCAATGATTGGGTCAGAATCAAATACGGAAAAATTGACGCGTTAACTAAAAAGAAAATCTAGAATGGTTGTATGAGTAAAGATCAACCTAACAACGAAGTTCCTTATGAAAAACCAAAAGATGACACCAAAGGCTCATCTAAGGTAGAAAATGAAGAGTGCAATCAAATACTCAACCAACTTGAAGATACCGATTCCGACGATGATTTCGATTATCTAGAGTTACAAGGCGAAGACGGTTTCATTGACCCAGATGATGAAGTACACGAGAAAAGAAGATGCAAGCTTCTTGGCATCCCATTTAAGAGGCCACCACCTATTATAGCCGAAAAATTTGAGTTTACCCGATACCATTTGGGTCCTGAAGAAAAATTTTGAAAGATCCAGAAAATTGAAACCAAAGAATATCTCCGCACTGCCACAAATGTCGGGTGGGTTAGGCGCAACTTAATGAAAGACATGGAAGAGGTCGGGGAAGTCCAAAGGCCCCCATAGAAGCCTCACGGCTCTGAGTCTAACTTAAAGACTCATAAATAAAGAAAAGTGCTCTTTCGGGAGACAACCCGAATTATAATTTTATTTTATTTTATTTCCTTTTCTGTTAGGTTTTGTGTTTTCCAACTATTTTTACAGGAAACGACGAAGTAATTGCTGCTGCAGTTTGCTGATCTGCACAGAGTTACGGCGTAACTCATCTTGGTGATTACGCCGTAACCAACATTTTAGCAGCAGAATTTTTGACGCATTACCAATTACGGCGTAATGCCATCTCAGTGGTTACGACGTAACTTTTCTCTGCTTTAATTATTTCATTTTAAAACACAGTAACCTTGTATTAGTTTTTAAATGAACTTTGTGGGTGTGTTCCCTGTAAACCCTCACGAGACTTCACTCGTCCACTTGGGACACCAAGTGGTTTAAAGGCTTGTTGCATTCGCTAAATGCAACCGTGATTCCTACGAAAGTGAGTTAGGTTTGTTTTTCATTTTTCATTTTTTCTTTTAGAATTATGCTTGTCGGTATTGTGATTTCATGGATTGAAGTTTGTTCATGACGCTTATACGAAGGCACGTTTCTTTTTCCTGGGCCTTCTTCTTTATGGAGCAAATTTCAGGGAAGTTCTCACTTTAATTATACCTTTCTCTTCACCTTTATTTTAATGCCTAGTACAAAAGAGACTTTGTAAAATTCAAGCGGGGGGACGGGAGTAGAATTATCCTTTGAACTTTATTTCGCCATATTTTTCTAGTTTATTTTGAAAAATTTTGACATGTTTTTCTTAACCTAACTAGATTAGACCTTAGCCGAGCACATACAACCCTTGATATTATATGGTGATATTAGCCTTATCCGTTTCCTATATTTTACCCCAAATCCACCAAATTATAAGTGTGTCAGTAGCTTGTAAACTTTAGAACTTGGCCTTTGCATCATTTCGAGACCATAGACGAGGTATGTTAAGTTAGCTCGATGTATTTGGAATTTTCAGTTTTAGAAGGCAATATTGTAGGATTATCACCCAAACAGCCTACCATTGTGAGTCTATCGATTAGTCACCTCGACTTTTCGACCCCCATGTGAAACCCTTTTTGTTGCACTCATCTTAGTGCAAGATACCCCTAGATACACCCTTCTGATCCATTCCTTTCATTTTGTTCACCCAATATATTGTTTCAATACACCTATACACCTTAGCCTACCCTGTAGTTCAAGGTTCGGAAATCACGCTTTCACCGACAACATTTGCCTAAGTTCAAGATTCGAGTGGAAAGGTTCGGAAATCACCCTTTCACCGACAACATTTCTGAAGATCATTGAAGACCCCCCGAATTCCCATTGTTCATCTCAAGTGGGGGATGTTATGTTATTGTTATGTTGAAAAAAAAATAAAAATAAAATAAAATAATAATAAATAAAAATTGTTATGATTATGTTATTGTAAAGTGCGTTGTTATAAGCACTGTAGTATGAGCTTTATGGATTTAGTATCGAGGAGGCCACCTCGGTCACATTTGAAGATTGGAGTTGGTAGTTATGCCAACAATTGGAGAAAAAGGTAGTGTGCCCATCACGATGTCCTCTAATGCCACATCTACCTTGCATTTCATGATCCGGTTTTTTGACTTCTAAGCTTGAACTTTGGGCGGACAGTAAGTGGTGATGACTTGGTTATAGGTTTAGACTACCTGCTTGTTTTTTATCTTCCACTTTCAGGTAAATTACGAGCATTGGAGCTAAAGAGACGCGGAAATGGAAACATATCTAAAGATTTATCACAATATGCTATTTTGAAGAAGTTACGGCGTAACTCATCTCTCACATTACGCAAGAACTATTGCGGACTCAAGATGCCAACTTATCGAAGGTTACGGCGAACTCCTCCCAAAGGTTACTGACGTAACTACATTAGGTCAAAAGAGTTTCCACGCCGCGATACTTACGCCAGTAACTATTGCATCTCTACGACGAACCGAAGTTTATTGAAGACTACTGGCGTAACCACTCATTAGGTTACGCCAGTAACCGCCAGATCTAGTGCATTTTACGAAGAAATAGAAGGTTACGGCGTAAATCCTATATTGGTTACGCCGTAACCCGATCCGCCTATAAATACCCCACGAATCCCAGATTTCTAATCATCTCATTCCACACACAACACTCGAGAACGGGAAAAAGCTCAAGGAAGGTCTTGGGGAGCATACGGAGCTGTTTCCAAGGGAGAAGTCACTCCATTACGATAAGAATTAGCGTTTTATATTTCTTTTACTTTCAATTCATGTATTTCGTACCATTGAATATTGAATTGATTTACATGATTAATATGAGTGGCTAAGCACCCTTTGGTGCTAGCCTAGTTATGATTCCTTAATTGTTTTGTTTACGTTTACCTTTACTTCCGTACAATTATTTCTAAGTGTATGCATGCATAGTTCATTGGTAGCCACCCTTGGTTCGGTAGTTTCTTCATAACAGGTAGGTTCAATACTTTTATTAAGGCTAGATGCAAAGCAGTAATTATCTTTGTTAAGATTAGAGTAATTAACAACCTTTTCAACACCATATTTGACTTTTCCTTCTACAATAAAGTCGTTAAGATTATTGGGCAACTTAGAGACTCTGGTTGACCTTCTAGCAAGAGTGGTCGGCAAGCCTCTTTCTTGTTCGCAGCAGAAACAGTGTAGTATCGCCAGAATTAGAAGATGCATTAGCAGGATGTGATTCATGTGATATGGTGCCCTCGGGGTGTGTATTATCATCTATAGATGTTGCAACCGGTTCATCAATCCTAGTAGGATGACTTACCACTGTTCCATCATCATAGGATGTCACTCTCCCTTCATCATTGGGACTTATTTGTGAGTCAAATTAATTTTTGTGATTTAAATCTTTTGGTACAAAAGTTTCAACAAAAGGTTTTGACAAAGTATTTTTCATTTTGAAGGGAAAAACAGTTTCATAAAATTTGACATCTCCGAGTAAAAAATATTTTTTGTTTCTAGGCTCAAGAGTTTATAGCCTTTCTTCTCATTTGAGTAACCAATAAGGACACTTTTTCGCACCTACTACCAAATTTATCGAGATGTTGAGAATGGTGGCATAGCATAAGTACCCAAAGACTCTAAGGAGAGAGAGTGAAGGGTCATGCCCATACACAAGGAAGAAGGGGGACTTGCAGACGAATCAAGAGGGTAACCTGTTTATGACATAGGCAGCAGTTAGAACACATTCGCACCAAAGATTTAGAGGTAATTTCCCCTGAAACATAAGGGATCTAGCTACATTAAGGAGATGCCTATGTTTCCTTTCTGCAATACCATTTTGTTGTGGTGTATAAACATAAGAAGTTTGATGTAAAATTCCTTTTTCATGGAAAAAATGTTGAAGTTTATTATTGACAAATTCTGTCCCATTATCACTTCTAAAAATCTTGACATTGTGTTCAAATTGATTTGATAGCATATGAGTAAAGTTAACAATGGAAACATAAACATCATCCTTCCCTTTAAGCATATAAACCCACACTGCCCTCGAATAGTCATCAACAACTGTTAAAAAATATTTGTAACCATCTCTGCTAGTGACTTTATATGGTCCCCATACATCAAGATGGACAAGTTGACCAATTTTAGTTGATTTATGTTCACTTAGAGGGAATGGTTCTCTGGTTTGTTTAGCTTTATTACAAGTATCACAGAGATGATCAGGCTTTCGGATGTACTATCAAATTCAAGAGTGGGTTTAAGTATGTGTAGGACTTGGTCAGAGGGATGACCAAGTCTTTGATGCCAAAGATTTTTAGAAACATGACAAACAGATATGCAGTTATTAGAAATAATCTTACATGTAGAATCAATATCAAACAAATATAACCCATTGTATTGTTTACCAATCCCCACAATCCTTTTTGATGTAAATCCTGTATATAGCAATTAGATTCATTAAACCCAACAAACATCTTATTGTCTCTAGCAATTTTATGAACAGATAGCAGACTAACATTGTACTCAGGAACAACAAGTACATAAAAAAGAGTTAGGTCGTTATTGACCTTTAAATCACCAATTTTAGTAATTAAGGCCTGAGTACCGTTGGGATGTCCAACAGTTAAGCCAAGATTTGAAATGTTAACAACATTGATTAAAAATTTCGCATAATATCATGTGCTGATTTGCACAAGAATCAACAATCCAACCAAGACTGATGTTTCCAGATAGAGTTTTTGTGTTGTTGTTAAAAAATTTATTAAAGTTTACATTAAACTTGACACTGCCATTAAAGAAGGTTCCCGAAAAATTTTTACCGCCAAGTTGGCATTAGCAGATGACACATTGTTGTCATTGAGAAGACTCATAAGTCCGAGATCTGTTCATTAGACAAGGAAACAAAAGAGTTGCTAGCACTATTATCAGTGACATGATTAGTTTCAGCAGAAACATTGTTACTGCTGAAAGGTTTACCATTAAAATTCCTTTTAACATATCCAGCAGGATAACCAACAAGATCATAGCATCTATCAACAGTGTGACCAGGTTTTTTGCAATTAGTACATTTGAGATTCATGTTTGGTCCTCTGCTATCTGCTTATAGGCATGTCACCGATCTCGCCTTATGCCTAACCGCTTACTCGTTTCAATTTAATACCATTACTGGTTTGAGTTGTTTCGCGGGACACAAGAGTGTCCCGACGTGCACTTAGATTCAACCATACCCACGAGGGGTGATGGTTTGAGTTGTTGTGCCTCGGCTCAAACCAGGACCCTCCAAGGGTATAGAGTCGATTGGCCACCTCGGGTTGTACCCAATTGACACGAGACCAGGCTTGGTTTGAGCCTCCACATTTTCATTGACATTAGTAATAATACTTATGTCATAAAAATTGTTTGGTTAATGTTTGGCTAATGTTAGGATGTTGTTTCAGTGTGCAATAGGGACCCCAATAGGTGTGATTAGTACAAATTCTTGGTCCTCGAATCGGGTCGTACCCGGCCTATAAAAGGAAGACTCAATCATTGCCCTTTTGTCCCTCGTTTGGTACGTGTTGTCAAGACTTACGAGCCACTAAGAAACACCCAAAGAATGTCGTACCGTGACTGTCACCAGGCCATGAGAATGGCTGTGTAAATCTTAGATATTGGTTGTGTTGGAACAAAGTAATCTTGCTATAGTTGCGTTAAGGATATACTCGGTCTAAGTCTTACATTCAAACAAGTATGCTATCTTCTTTGTGTCAACTTTTTTTTAGAAGACAAAATACCAATATCTCCCTTTGAGTCTGCTGCGTGACCTCTTGGATTGCAAGACCCATCTAGGTCCAGTGTCATATAAAAGGGTAAGTTAGTCAAGACTGGGCCGCAGCCCATTCAGCTTAAGGGTCCACTTTGTTTTCGAACAACCATCAGGACGCATGTACTCAAGTGTAGTCTCGAGTTACCCCTCAACGCATTTTATCCGACTCATCTCCGTCTTGTCTTCCATTCCCATGACAACATAAGTGAATCGGCATACTACACAAGTCGACATTGATAAATAAAACAAGTTAACGAACGAAAATGAGATTATTAAAACAAGTATTTATACTTACCTCGACTTGTAAACTATATAAAACTTGTAAATATATATATATATATATATATATATATATATATATATATATATATATATATATAGAGTTAGGATCAAATAAGAAGATTACTTAAAATAAGAAGTAATAAGAAGAACTATAACCAAGAAATCCAAGATGCGCCGAGCTAAATTAGATGCATCCCTATAATCTTAGATGCATTATAACACACAATAATGTGTTTTTAGCTTTTAATCGATGCATATAATTATATTAGATGCATTTCATGATTTCTCTTGTTTTTGTTCCTCTGCGACGCGTGCGAAATCATGAAAATCAATTTACACCATCTATACATCAAATTAACTTTCGAAACTCAAAATGTTGCATCTATATGAATAGAAATGCATCTAATGCAAGTCGTTGCATCTCAAATGCGTGGTTTTGGTCACTTCTCACCACTTCTTATTTTAATTTACTTCTCACTGGATCCTTACTCTATATATATATATATATATATATATATATATATATATATATATATACACACATATATATATATATACACTTGATGAGGACCGGATATAAAACTCAATTATATCAATATTTGACAAACCAATTAAATAGAAGGATTACCCACGGGTTATACCTATTTTTCAATAAACTAATTTTACGATTTATAAACAAGATATATTACTTGAAAACTTATATTGTGATAAAGTTATTGGTCGGGGACATACACAACTTTTGAACTAAAGGTTTAATCCAAATTGTAACGTAACTTTTGACATCGTTAATTTACATTTCGAAAAATAATTATTTAGATTAAATAAAACCTCTTTCGATTATAAGACTTATTTCTTGAAAACGAGTATTGGGAATTCTTCTAGTAAAATTTTATTTAAAACTTATCGAAACATAATTATCATTTTAAAATGTAACCACGATATATTTTATAAATTGTGTATAAAGATTTAGTTGAGATTTAAACTTTCTTTAAAATAAACATATTTATTTTAAATACTAGATATCACGAGTATATATATAATATATATACACTTAATATAAATATATATATTTCTTTCGTTCACACCGAAAATATCTCATCCTACGTACTACCTTTCGTACATCGCCATTCGGATGTCATCAAACCGAAGTCTTGTTCATCCTTGATATCTTTTCTGCGTGTACCCTTCCAAGTATTATCATTTGGTCATCATTGAAACAAAATCGTAATTCCTTCCTTGAGACTCCTTCCATGTCATCCTTCCTAAGCCGAAATCCACCCAATTCCTTGTAAACTATTTTAAGATAAACAATGCCACATAAACAACAACAAAAACATTTAAAATTTATAAAGTTAAACTTTATCGAGTCTTAAGCATAAAGACTAAATTGCCGTATTAATTAGGTTGCGTGTCGGAGCCGTGCACTATCACTCCTTGATTAAATTCTCTTTAGACTTCATATTGCACATTGCCAAGGTGAGTTTCATAGCCCCTACTTTTACTTGTTTTATAACTGTTTTGGGGGAAGATACATGCTCATTTTTTTTACTTAAATGATTTAATTACTAAAATTCTGCATTCTATGCATACTATGCCCTTTGATTGATATGTTTTAAGATACATCATACCTAGATGCTTTAAGGACCACACCAAAACCTTTGACCTAGAATATTACGCAGCTTAGCCTAAGACTTTAGATCCCAAATTGCCCCTTTTCATGAACCGTCAATTCTGCTGGAAGCGCTAATGTTATAAATAGATCTATTGGGGTGACTGCTCGTTGGCTCCGCATGGGTCAAGGCGAACATATAGCATGTCGGGACCGAGTGTATTGGGATAAACACTTGCCATGGGCTCCTTATTTGTATGACTTCCTTGTGCATACATGAACTGTCATAGCTTCGGTTGCATGAACTTAGTGTTAGCGTAATAGACTCAACATATGACATTATATTCGTTGTAATGTACATATACCCTACTTATTGTCCACTAATGAAATCTCTTTTATGAACTGAAACCATAAACTTTATGACATTATGCAAGACATAATGATCATCAAAAACCAAATTTGAAACTGTGTACTGAAATCCCTTTTTAAATAAACCTATGAACTCACCAGCGTAAGCTGACCCCTTTTAGCATGTATCTTCAGGTTTCGAAGTGATAGCTTATATTTGGAGGCGCAAGGCGAAGGCATGACATGGTCATAGACGACTCTGATTTATGTATGGGGACCACCTTTTAATAATGGGTCATTTTCCGCATCAAATCAAAAATGTAAACATTGTTTTTAAGAAATGAATAAAAGTTATTTATAAAAATCCGTTGTTCTATGCTTAAGTTGTGGTATCAATTTAGTAGCACCCCAAATACTTGTATGCTTCCGCTGAGTCATTTTCTTGGGAGTGTTATAGACCCTTTGATTTGTCTGGTGACCAGGCTAGTGTGTAATCGATTGTGGTATCTGTCTATCATGTATACGTTTGTTCAGTTATGTTCATGGGCTATGATTATCCGTTCGTATCCTTGTCTGTTGATTGTTGACCTGTTATGTTACATTCCTGCTTATACTTCTGTTTGATTTTGGCAAATGGATCATCTTATGTTGTCTGGCTTGTTAACTTGTTTAGCGTCATGCTAGGACCTTGTTTAGATAATTCTTTCAGTTATGATGTGGTTCTGTATTCCTACCTGATACGTGTGACTGCCATGTTTTGACTGTTGTTATGATACTGGTTATGTTTTCAACTAAGGGTTTTGACCTGTGTGATTGCCATGCTCACTTACTAATTAATTTCTTCCGCTTGCCTTTAGATTTTTGTTTGACTTGTATGTCTTCGATTTCTGAATTGATTGTATGCCATATATATGTTGTGTGGGTACGACGTTTCCTGTGCTTGCTTATGTTTCAAGACTTGTATGCCCGGTTTGTATGTGCTTGTATATATGTCATCGATGCTTTGCTTTGCTTCGTTCTCCTCTTATCCGTTCTTTTGGATATCAGATAATTGTGTTCTCGCAGATCCTCTTTGACTCATTGTTCTCATTTCGTTGTGACCTTGTTATCAGTTTCCTCATTTCACTTCGCATTTCTGATTTTATTTAGCTTTCGTGTTGTTATATCTGTTCACTGGGCTTTTTAAGCTCAGCCGCATTTCTTTTCCTGCGGCAGGTTTTAGGTTGGAAGATGGGCTTTGGTGGGCTGAGAGTCGGATTATCGAGTGGACTGACCCTAGTTACCATATCTTTTTGGGACTAAATTCGAGGAGCTTTTGTTTTGAGATTTCTTTTCATATTGGATTTTGTATTTTTCCTTGTTAGTCAAATGTTTATATGAAATGGTACTTTATTTTTAAGGTTTCCGTTTGTAAAAAAATTATTTGTATGTTCTGATATGACACCAGAATGTGACACTTCTACCCTTGCTTGGGGCGTTACAATTAATTATAGTAGTAATATAATTATTATGATTAACGTCTTATATGGTTACGTAGTCTTTTCTGTCTTAACGAGCCATTACATGTCAAAACGGAGTTAGTGTAAATTAAAAATCGAGTCTCCTAAAAAGATGGTTAGATGGAAGGGAAAAATGGTTAGAAGTGAGTTATGACTTCTGTTTGTAATTTGACATTTGAATGGGCTGTTATGATTGTTTCAATGATTTACAACGGCAATTGACGAGTCATTAACCCATTTGATTGCTATCATTACGCCATACTAGCAGGGTACTCGCGTAATGCGGCGGCGGGTACCGTGTGACTAAATTTTATGGCGGTGGGTACACTCGGCCTTATTGCAGATGTTTTAGATGTGTGTGAGAGAGATGTGAAATGGTTTGTATGTATTTATATAGTGGATGCAATTATATGTTTTTAATAATCATTACTAATAATAATGATTTTTAGCGGTTACACGTTTTAATAATAGGCTATGAATGATTTGAAAACTGTATTTAATTTAGTTAAAACGTTTGCATTTAATTTCGAATAATGAGATATATTAAATTTTAAGCCTTCCTTTCATAGTAAGTGTGTAATCTTATTTTTTTAAAACTTCTTTTTTAGTAATGATTTAAATGCATTATAATATAGTTAAGATGTTATATAAAGGTGTATAAATTGATGGCAATCTTAATCGTTTCACAAGACACTAACAATTCACAACTAACATTTTTATCTCTAGCAAACTCATAACAAATTCATAAAATTTCGAGCAAGTTGTCAATTCCGGCAGTAAACTACTTTGGCCGTTGTAATATAAGAAACAACCGTTGTTGAAAAAGTACACGTGCAATGTTTTAAGGTAACCATAGTATGTTAGAGTATTTGTGATGCAGGTTTATATAAAAGCTTGGTACTATTTTTAGAATGTTGTTCAAAATACTTTTTTGCATTTGAAGAATACCTATAGTAATAACTTAGGTAAATATAAAGCTTCTTTTTACTACATTAATACAATTTACAACTCGCATTCTTTACCAAAAGAAAAAAGAAGCTTTTAAATAGATTTTTTGCTTTCCAGTAGAATTGACAAAATTACTTTTTAATCAGAATAGTTAAGTAAAAGATAAAAGATACGTCATTGATGGCTTGATTCATAGGAATTGATCGAGAGCCAAACCAGTTAAAACCAAGACCGGTCGGGTACTAAAACCGAGCTGAAAACTCATGTGCCTTACAAGTAACCCATTTACGGTGCAATTCAAGAGTGCAGTGGCATTGGATCATTTTATAGATGGATTGGTATTTAACCAGCAAGAGTTTCTACTTTGAAGAATGGGAATATGGTTGGTTGAATAGCCATCGTCATATCTAAAATTTGCAAAGTAGCATGGTTATTGACTCCTTATGATAAAGAAACTTGACTTTTGAGGGTCAAATTGGTCAGTTTAGACTTTGGTGCTACAACAATAGCAAAGTTCAATTCAACTGTTTTTTTCTCACTGAAATCTGCAACCATGGCGAAACCATCCCTTAACTTATGATCGATTGATGTTTGAAATATGATTACGTCTATATTATTATTCTAATTTATCAACAAGTAAACTTATAGGATGTATTTTATAAATACATTGATTCAGGATTTCAGGTCACTTTTGACCCGTCGTTTTTTAGGATTGCCCATTTAACAAGCCATTTCAAGGCAAACATGTTGAAGATATCACCAACTAAATGCAGCATATAGAAAATGACTGACAATTTGAGCCAGGGAGCATTATCATACCTTTGATAGCTTTTCACATGCTTCATGCGATAAGGTATTCATAGAATGATAATCCAAGTCCGCGGGAAGGGGTTTATGTTGTCGATGAACCATCTGAAAAGAAGATGAGATTCTGAAATTAATCAACATGCTAAAGCCATATAAATTCACAATTTAGCTAAATGGGCACTTTCTTTATGAGGAACATCATATTTACAAAAGGTTAAAATTTTGAAAATAAAGAAAAATAATACTAAGTCGGAAATTCTTTTATTGAGTTGAAAATTTATAGATTCACAAGGTAAATAAAGGCCATGAACCAATCTACATTGAATTCTTAACCTGTTGCAATTGGCTGTGTTGACGTGAAATCAAGCCTTCGTACTTGATATCAATCTCAATGCATTCTTTTTCGATCCTTGACAGGTCTCATTTCCAAAACCATGCTTGTCGAACAGCTTGTATTCGATATGTGGCTTTTTAAGAAGTCCTTCGAGTGTTGAATGATCCTTGACTGGCTGACCCGACAGAAGACTAACTTCTATAAATAATTCTTCATCTATAACAAACAAGTGGAGCAAAATATGAGAAAACTAAAGCTTTCTACTATTACAACCAATCATCCGAAAATATTGGCTGGTCTTACTTGTAACCCGTGCACTCTTCAGTCTCTTTTTCTCCTCTGAGATTCGAGCTTGTTTGTCTTGATATAATGTCCATCTTTTGTCATTAATTAAACCAATTTCACCACCTAGCAATAGGATCAAGATTTCCCGTGAACCTTGGCACATCACATGCCGTAAAGTCACGGTAAGTAGCTTTTTCACTCTTTGCCATCATCGTCTCTAAGACTTTCATCTCTTATGCCAAGAAACCCCTAAGTTTAGGGCCCCCGAAACTAGTAGAAGAACTATTATCACTTTTACCATCATGATCCGCATCACTTGCCGAAGATTCAGAATTTTTAGAATTCGTGGCATTCATGACTTCCTTATGATGGGCGGTTTCCTTTTTTCCTCCTTACTGAAAATTTGCAATTCAAACTGTCAAGCATAATTATGTACATAGTCGATGCATGAATGACATTTCTAAATTCTTTATACTTTACCACCCTATAGCTTGTCTCGTGTGTATAGTCTTAACGAGGTTGAGTTTACCAACTGCCCGGTTGGTAACTTCTAGTCCAAAAACCCCCGTTTTGCTCGGGAAACCAACTTCCCGAGTCCGATACTTCACAAAACTTTCCAGAATCTCTATAGATATTATAAACTTTATAAAAACATGAAATTTCGACATTTACCATGACCGGAAACAACTTTTATTAAAATGGGCGAAGTATATGCTAAAACACTCCATTTGACCCATTGAGCAATTCATTTAAACTACATACATACACACTTGACAAAAGCATGAAATAAAATTAAATAATATTACTATACCATTCAAAAGATGTCTTTACAAGTTCTTGACCCGTAGCATTCTAAAATGGGTAGAAGTGGCTAGATGCCAAACACCCCTTTAAACTACTTCTATGACTACATTATTAACAAACTCAAACATTTTTAACACAATTACACTAGTTACTCTGTCATAGAAAATCCAAGACAGGACAATAACAATACTTAACTTTTACATCTTCTAAGTTGCTTTGCAAAATGTTACTAATTTGACACAGGTTTGATGTTACCAGGATCGTTATGATCAAATAACAACATGTAATCAAACAAACACGAATCAAAAGAAAAGTAAACAATGAAGAGAATATGGGTTGAACCCTTTATAAAGAATCTGATATAAGAACAGAAAAAGGGTTGATGTTTACAGAGAATCTTAAACCTACCGTTTCACCAAAAGTAATCGAAATAATTGTTTCTAATCGTTATAGCTATTCTAAAACCTAAATAACCTATGTATTGGACGGTTTGGACCCAGCCTATGTACACTTTGGGTTTACAGAATTCTTAAACTATAATACATAATATTATACATATATACTTTGGTAATCTAAGACATTAATATGGGCCAACACAAAAAGCCTCCAGGTTGAATCCTCAAATAGTCCTAGCCTTGAAGTCTACTAGTCACAAAGACAGAAATGCACACCACAAACCCGGAAACAATGATCACACCACATGCGAGTCTGACCAAATAGTCTTTAAGTACTGTGACGACAGCAATGAGTCCATCGTGTATCTCATTTACGTAGGTGCAACTTGCCTGCCAAATTTGCATCATAATGGCACTGTTTCCAACCCATACAAGTCCTATACGAGCTGCAAAAAAAAAATCACATGATGAGTAGGTTGCATATTAGTAAAAACATACACAAACCGTAACTGTGTCAAATGAAATGAGAGTATTAGTTGATTTACCAAAGACAATGACGAGAGAGATAGTACGTTCGAGAATTCCTGTGTAGAAAGTGATGCAGGTGCCGGTAACAGAAAGATCACCCTCGGGATAGGACTGGGATAAATGAATGGTCTGCTGGGTATGAGTGATCAGGTGGTAGAGAATGAATAGTACAAACACGTAGATGTACTACAATAACAAACAAACAAACAAGAAAGCAAGTATCATATTATTTTTTTTGCAGAAGAAACAAAACAAAAAACATAATCAAAATTATCTGAATATCTTACCACGAGGTATTGAATAGGATACATAAAACATATACTTTGGATGGATATGCATTGGATATGAATTAGGATGCAGTATTTCCAAACGAATACTCTGTCTCTACAAAGCCACAGCAATACACACCAAATAACTGGTACAACCAAAATGATTGTGACCATGTATACTGGCTCTTTTGGTATCACGCAAAAGGAGATGAAAACAGGTAGTGCAAATGCATTTAACTTGCCTATCAAGTTGGAATCACGAGTCCATAGAGCAAAAATGTGATAGGTGACTAGGAAGATGCCAGAAGCGTAGAACGAAACAATGTACCTGCAAAAAAGGGCGATAATTGATGTTTAATATTACATCACTTATAAACCTTCCTGCATTTATTCATTACATAACTATCTCCATCCTCATATTAAAAATGCGCCATTCTAGGACACAGTTTAAACTTAAAGTAGTCAACTGTTTTCGCTGAGAATAACTTAGGTAACTTTAACTTTTAAAATCAATGGTAAAGAAAAAGCTATTGCTCTCGGCAACAAACCACCAATGCATAACATGAGCAGAACACCTACGAAGTGTCAGTGTTTTCATTATCTCAAAACTCACAGTTGAGCTTAAATATATCACTGAGATCTTATAATTTATATATTATACACACACATACAAGCATAAATAAACTAGGAACCATAATATTATGTAATATACTACTAGGTTTTAACAGAGTCAAGCCAAAAAAGAAAACAACGGAGGCTAGGATTTATCCAGGCCAGGCCACAACTGTTTCCGAGTCGAGGCAGCTTTCAACTAGCATTTGAACTAAAATGTCCTCAAGTAACACCAGACAGGCCTTTAGGACCGGGATTAGGCTTTGCCTGATTTCCTATCTCTATCAATAATAATGTCTCAGTAGTTTAAACTTCTTTAAGCAGATAATATTACAACAATGAGCAGAATCAGAATTTACGATTGATCAATATGATAGAAGTGGTCTAGGAGAGACCCAATAGTTGCCCCAAGAAGAAAGGAGGCGATAAAGATGAAGATACACCTAAGAAACCACCTCCCTGTATCTATTGTCTTGATCCACCACACAAAGGCAATAAAATTAATCCCAGTGCCCACCCCTTGAAGCTCAAACCAAACAATCCCAGTGCCCACCCCTTGAAACTCAAACGAGACAATCAGCCCAAGCATGGCAAAGAAGAAAGTGTTCAGCAGCATCAGGTACACCTGTTATTGACATACTATGTTATTATATACATATAGATATAGTTATAGAAAGAAAAAAAAAAAAAAAACAGCAACAATAAGGAATCTATAAATTGATAAACCTAGTTATGAGAAAGAAAACAATGTTTATCATGATATTTACCGGGGTAAAACCCTTTACCCAAAAAACATTGTTTGTCATGAGAAACCTAGTCGAAAACACAACACACAGACACATGGTCAATTCAAAAACCAGCCTACTTAAGATACACCTAGTGTGAAACTCGTATAAAGAATGAGAGAAAAATTATTAGGATTCAAATCTTAAACCAAACAACAAACACACAAGACTATTACTAAATCATCACAAACTTAACCAGTTAGAAATCTTACAGAAATAACCTATAATAGAAAAAGACAAATCATGAGCGTTGTATCTAAACATGGGCTTAATGTCGCTGCAGACAAAGGGGGGATATTAATCTTCAAAATTTTCCAGTATTACCATCAAACCTTTCAAGTTCTATTTATTGTCCCTGCTTATACCTTTTCTGCAGATAATATAGCTGCTGTTTTACTGCAGGGATGATTTTCCCGATTAAAATCGATAAAAGCTAGTTATGAGTACAGTACACTAACATGATGTTTATTCACCAACTTAACTAATTTTCAAACCAGCTCAAGCCTAGTAATGTCTTGCAGGTAACATTATCATCCATTAAACGTAAATATGATACTTATACTCACAAAAATCCAGTAACTGCGTAGGATTATATAAATATGAATATGATAAAGCATAATATGCAGTAGCCAACGAAAGACTAGTTAAAAACAGAAGTAAAAAACAATACTAGTAAGTTATTAGTGGATCACCTTATGGACGAAACGCCATTTTACTATGCGAACCCGAATATCAATAACAACAGCTGAAGCATCCATAGAAATGCAGGTTGAGTTGTTTTGCTGCTTGATACACTTAAGTTTGAGATGGTTGATCGTTGTTTTGCTTCTTCATTCATTTGTAACCTTTTTTTGTGCGGGAGGCCCATTATTTATAGTGTTGCACACCAACAAAATTCATGTTTACTCCTTGAGGTTTGGAAATTGCACGCGACACCCCCTTGGAGAAGCTTTGGGTTCATTTTCATCTAAGACCAACAAGAAATGACTAATATGCCCACGTCTTCTCCCTCCATAAAATTTTCTTTTGAATTTATATAGATTTTTGAAAATAACAATTTAAGAACATAATAAATTATTTTATGTATAAATCAAGAAACACACAAAAAGTTATATATGAAGAATAAGTAAAAACATATTTCATCAACCTTTTTTATTTACATTAAATCAAAAAACTAAAAATCTTTTTTTTCTGTATTCATCTTTACATCTTCAAGCCACTAACACAAACAACACACTTTGGATTTGGACATGAAACCCAAATTCGAATTGAATATAATAATTTCGGAATTGGGGATTTCAAAATCGAATGAAATTGACAACGATGATTTCAATATTAGCTAAAACAAGAAGATGATGATGAATGTCTGTGGTTTAGTGAATGGTGTTATTTAAACAAAATATATATAAGGGTATATTAGTCATTTGGTGTTGGTTAGTGAGGAAAATGAACTCAGAGTTTTTCCAAAACTGAAGGACTAAACATGCAGTTTTAGCAAACCATAAGGAGCTGTAAATAGCTAAATATAACCGCGCGTTGTGGGCCACATTATAACGTAGTATATTAGTCATTTGCTGAACCCCTTACCACCTTCGGGGAAATTTACAGTCACTTATCATTTGAAGAATACGAAAAAAAAAAAAAAAAAAAAAAGTCACTTTCATAGTTTCGGTACCGCACATGAGCTGTAAGAGCACAAGGTATCGGGTGTCATTGATGAGACATTGGTGTGCCAACCTTATCGGCCAACATGCTAAACTTGTGCCAAATGCACTCTTTTGTGTTTTGAGCCACTCCACTAGCTCAAGCCAAATGCACATTTTGTGTGTGTGTTTTTTTTATTGTGAGTGAGAGGTATATTTAATGGGGTATTTTGTGAGACCTACATGTGATGTTAGTGGTGTGTTATGAAAGAGGGTTGTTTGAGTCAATGGTGTGTTATTGAGAGGTGTATGATGTGGCGCTGAGGTGGCATAACAATAACGTGTTATTAGAGCACAAGGTATCGTGGATACCAATAACACGTTATTGGTATGCCACCTCAGCGCCACATCATACACCTCTCAATAACTCACCAATAACTAAAACACCCTCCCTCATAATACACCACTAACATGTTATTGGATCCAACAAAATATCCTACTAAAAATAACCACACACTCACAATACAAAAAACTAATACAGTAATAATAAACAAACAAAAGATGCAAATGGTGTAAGCCATTCCAATGGCTCAAACACCCAATGGCTCACCAATGACATGTTGACTGGTATCGTTAGCACACGAATGACAAAAAAAATAAATAAAGTGCATTTGGCATATTATTCATTTCCATACCTTGTGCTCTTAGATCCTTGCATACCTTTTGCTCTAAATATAACCGCGCGTGCCTTTTCATTTGAAGAATACGACGTGTCTTTTGTTAGAAAAATTTAATATATTTCACTAACTTTGGACAATTAATGTAAAACCCTGAAAATCTAAAACGTGTGAAAAAACTATTTTACCCCTCTAATTTTACGTCTATAAAAAATGTAATTCTAACCTAACTTGCAAATAATTACCAAACATATTATGCAAGATAAATGAAACCAAAATGGTTACGTCTAAAATACATTGTACACGTTAATATGATGCATGAACCGAAAATATGTATACAAATTACGAGATCATGCAAATTAAAACCCAACAATAATATTGTATTTTTGGAAGTCCATATTTTGTTTTGATACCCATTATATTCGGCCACTAAAGCCGCCATCTTCCACAACCTCCAATAAGCTCCTCCCATGTTGATATAGTATATTACGACTGATTACATGAGTTGAGATCAATATAGAACTCATATTTGTCATAGAACAAATGAACCAATCATAACCCTTCATTTTTTATCTAAATTAATACAAAATCATTTTCCACCTTTTTTTTACATGTGTACATATCAATTCCCTTTAATTATTTTGGAGTATCTCGTAACTGACATTTACACATTCAAATATGAGAATTGATTTGGTCTATCACTTTGCTCCTAGCTCAGCCAAAATCATCTCCCCCTTTAACTCCCATAATTTTCCCATTTAATTCCCTTATCTATACTACTTAAAGCTTATCCCCCTTAATTTAATGTGCAAGGGGGGTTGTGCACAAAATTAAGTACGGTACAAACATGCTAAAGCTTCACAAAAGTTCTCAAATGAATGTCCATAATCATGTGCAACTCCAAAGAATACAAACAATCTTGGAGTTACACGAATCATAAATCTATGTATACAAAGTTGGTTGATTTGCTTTTGTGATTAAGTACATTGATTATAATTACAATAACATTTAAAGTGTCTCTTGATATCTCTAAGATAGTTACATATAGTGCCTTTATAAATAGCAAATTTTTGGAAATATGCTTAAGTTACCCGCAGTGTTCCTTTTTCATGAGAACCAGATTATGGAATATTTCCTCATATACCTCATCCTAACAGGCGTGGTTAATTGCAATGTTAATTGCATGAGCTCTTCAGAGCACCTGTTTGCTCCTGTTTCTTAAATTCATATTATGTTTTGCTCCTGTTTCTTAAAGTCATATTATGTTTTTATATCTAATCTTCTTTGACATAGGACGGTGATCAACTGACTGGCCTACATTGTTTTCGTCATCTTGAGGATCATGTAGCTGCTGCAATCGATTCTGTAAATAGGTTAGTATATCTTTCAGTTATGTGTATATAAGTTTTTATGCGCAAAAGAGGTACCATGCATCTTTTGAGTTAATATATGAGACACATCTGTATCGTATAGTTGCTGCTCTGTTTGATGACTATAATTGGTTAAGAGCCATAACATGTTGCTATCCAAGAAACATTACTCTCATCAATAACAATCACACAGTAATCCATCTACTGTAGATAATTCAACCATTATCTGGATGTTTGCCATCATTCTCTACAAAATTGAGACTGTCTATTGTGTAAATGAAAGTCAAATATTGGTTTTGTAGGTTAAAATGTAAACGTGCTGTGAGCAAAGAAGAAACAAACTAATTGTAGCCTAAACCCCGGGTTTGTTCTACTATTGATTTGCGTTGTTTTTAATGTCTGCTATTGAATGATGTATATCTCATACCCTTTGTATTTTGTTCAAGTTATTTACTTTATTTGAAAAAAATGTGCTTATTTGCAGATAAATAACACAACTATGCATTTAACATAACAAAACTACCTTTTAGTGTAACCATTAATATAAGAAAACCAAAAGATTATAAACCCTCCATCCCTTTGCCTCCCATAAGTTACAACTTACAAGTAAGTCATACTAAACCATTATATAAAGAGTTGTGTGGGAATGTGAGTTGTCCATGGTTCGAGACATGGAACGGATTACGGATGCTTACAATGGATAGATGAATAATACAAGTAAATAAATCACACCTATTTTGGTTTCAGTTAATTGTCGTTCATTTAAAGTATTTTTTGGTGTCATCTTTGTATAAGTTCATTTTATGTTCTCAGCAGGATGGTTCGTTATCCTCCATGCCAATATAAATCTGGAGATATCAACAGCATTGAGGATTCTTGGTAGTAATGGACTTCCGATCGATGTATATCCCAGCAAAAAAGATTTTCTTGGGGCTTCCAGCAGCGCCTGACGATGCAGCCGGAAGTGTTTCATTCCTGTTTCTGAACTCACTAAAAAGATTCTCCCTGTAATTAAGGGTTCTGATAAGTATGGAGGTGATGCTTTGGTCCAAGTATTATGATGATCAATCTCGATATAGCTCTTCCATCAAGAGTCATGTTTAGTATTTACTATGTATTCTGAACTTTATGTGTATGTGACCTCTGTTTAGTATTTAATGAATAAAGCAATGGATATTATATGAATGGCCATTTAAGTCACTCTAAAAAGTTTACAACGGTTTCTACCATAATATACAAGACGACCAAAACTTACTTTGACTGTAGTGCATGCTAACCGTACCAAAAGCACTAGAGGAGATCATCAAGTTTTGACTGTAGTGCTAAGCATGTTAGACGTTATGTCAAATAGAGTACTAAACAAAATAATTGATGCAAGTAGGACGTCAACAATATCATGTAAGATGTTTGATATCTTATTGATTGTTTCTCATGATAGTCATGTACTCATATATAATGCGAGTTTTCTTTACACCAATTACAAGTTTTTGTATATAAGATTATGTCAAATACTAAATTGTACTATCCCATGCAGGTAAGATGTCAACATATATTATTGGAAGATGTGTAAGCACCTAATTTGTTATTTTCAAGTAATAACATGTGTTTGACCAATATACGTTATGAGTTGTAATTTACAGAAAAACGAGTTGTGCCGTCTATAAATTACAGTGATGCGTTTGTTTCAGTCGAATTTTACTATGCTATCGGGCAAGTTAAATCTTAAATTATGAAGTGTTTCTAGCTTGCGTTCATAGTTTTAGTATTTTAGGATATATCATATAATTACTAATCGTTGTTTACAAGTACGTGAAAAAATAAAAAAAGGTATCTTTTTAGCTTATAGAGTAAATGATTACCATTTATTAAGTTGGTTAGTAAAAAAAGTTTAAAAACAATAAGTTATTGTTGTATGAACATTTAACACCATGTGTATCATAATGTTTGTCGAAAAATTTAATGAGAAAATGATTATTTTCGCTAACTTTGGACCATGAACCTATTTAAAAATCTAATATGTATCTAAATACCATCATATACAACATTACGGATAAAAACATCACCCCTCAACCACTAGACCGTGCATCGCACGGGTTAAATTCAATTTTATATAAGTATCAATGAGTGAATTCATTAAGATTGTTGTTTGCTCATGAATAATGTAGAAAATTAAATGTCATGTGGTACGTAAGATTTAAACAAGAATGTTTGTTCTCTATCATCAATCTTGCATAACGTATTTGCTACTTATCAACCATTAATACTATCTCTTAATAACTAAGTTATATATTTATCATCCCATCAGAATAAGTATGTCAAATTTGGAACTTGCATGACATTTAGTTTTTTTACAGACATGCAAAAATGATATATAATTTTTTCTTACATTTATGGGTATATATATGTAAAAACAAGTTCAGAATGTAATTATTGTCAGATTATTCAAGCTTATAAAGGTAATTACTTACAGTTTGCTGATTTAAATAAGTCTACAAATGGCGTTTGGAAAGTTGTCATGGAATCGTTATGGTAATGGCCGGCCGGGTTTGATTATAGAATGGGTGTATTCTCCACAGGGACATGGAGTTCATGTCATTAGACTCCTCATCGAAGCATCGAGTTCTTTTAGGCTTATTAAAGAGAGACAAATGCAAATTTTGAAGTCTTACAGCTTGAAATTTGGTAAAATATATTATGCTATTATAGTATTACCAATTTACCATTTGATAAATAATTGATGTTTTCTTATAAATTGCAATAAATGTTTAAATCAAAAGCATCCCGCCCGAATCCGAACCCTTTTGTAGATTGATCCATATGGTAATAGATGATCCTGAAATATTCATCAAATTCTCTAACAATTCAAAATTTGCCATTGAAGAGTACAAATAGTGACAACAATCAAAAAGTAACTTTGATAATGCATCATCTTCACATGCCTGTTGCACAAACCACAAACGCATACAATCATGCAATTTAGATGATCCTGAAATATTCATCAAATTCTCTAACAACTCAAAATTTGCCATTGAAGAGTACAAATAGTTATATAATTCCTAATAACAAAAGTCACAAATAAATAAGAAACAAAACACTTATGTAACTTACTCAAATTAAAATACTACATATGAAAAGACTATGTTAATAAAAACTTTTAATGGAAATAAAGTAATGTAAATACAAAAGTAATTATAACATTATTAGACATCTAAGTATAGATTCCACAAAAATAATATAAACTAAACTAATAATAACATTATTAGCCATATAAACAATAAATAGAATGCAAATTCTCTAATAGGTATCTAAATACCATCATATATAACATTATGGATAAAAACATGACCCCTCAACCACTAGGCCGGGCATCGCACGGGTTGAGGGAAGCCTCGTTACTCTTATTTGTAACTTCCTTTCATATTAAAAAAAAAGTTTCACACATACAAACCTAACCAACAAAAACATGACGGCATAAGTTCTTATTCCTCATTTTCATCCGAAATTCTAAGCAAAAAGGTGTGGTGATCGTGTGGTTAATTCGAGGGTGTCGAGGTCGTTTTGGTTCGAAAAAAAAAGAAGAAAAGAAAGCTGTTGTGGGTACTTCTGCTCCTGTCGTGGGTTCTACAAGCCAAGGCAAGCTTGGTTTTGGGTCATAACTCATTCGTCGTTGTTTCGTCTCGCGCACCACAAGGGTATTGTATCCTCCATCTCTTTTTGATTTTCTTCCTCACTCTATTTTTCTGGTCGTATGGTTGTCCTCCAAATCAGAATGCATGCTAAACATATGATAGACACCACATAAAATGATACCATCGTGATAAAAAAAAAAAAAAATGATTCTTGCCATCATTTGCTTTTGTGAGTAGCGAACAATTTTTTTTGCTTTTGTGGGTACTATACTTACAAATTCATCCTCTTTAGGGTACTATATGACATTTTTGCCTTTCGAGAAGAAAAAAAAATTCTATTAGCTAAGAAGGGCATAATTGTCCAAAAAATTCGCAAAATACCCTAAAGATGATGAATTTGAAAGTATAGTACCCACAAAAGCAAAAAAATTTGTTCGCTACCCATAAGAACAAAATGTGTCAAGTATAATACTTTTTTTTTTTTTTTTTTTTTTATCATTTGCCCAAAATAAAAATATCCTATATTCGACCCATATATATATATATATATATCATGTTTGTCTCGAACCCTTTCGACTCATCTTGTACGACCCATCTACATATTTCATTATCATGGTACCAAGCTAAAAACGAGTAATATATACATGTGTACATCTTGGTTATTTGTGGCGTTAATAATTCTTAAAAATGGATCTCGAACTGTTTGATATGTGTCGCACGAAATACAATGAAATACAAGCCTAATATACGACTTAGTAAACTATTGGTTCGAATGGAGATGATTTTGACGCATAAAGTCATGAAGACATAGATCAAATACGTATCTGTTTCGGGTCTTATACGTTTTTATTTTAGCCATTAAAAACCTTTCATAATCCCTTTTATAGATTCTTGAATCTGGGAAGATTAAATATATGAGTAATAAAGTTAAACATGCATGCAAATTCTTTAATTCACGTAGTAGTAGTAGTTTTTTTTATAAATAACTAGCTTAATGACCCGCGGATTCGCGGAGTTTTTAAAGAAATATGAAAATGAGATAATAAGAAAACAACGAACGTAAACATGTTTCATTAATATATGAAAAAAATAATGAGATAAAACGTGAATTATTCGACAATCAATTGAGTTTGTGACAATTAAATTAATAGACGTCCATGCGTTGTCGTCTCCAAATTTGGTATGTGTTATATAGAAAATGACGTCTGTGAGCGCTAATCAATATAATCGCCAATGTCCATTAGGTGTACACCCAATAGTCCATAGAAACTCTTTAAACAACCACATATAGTTGTCCGTGTGTGAATACCGGATTTTGTAAAGCTAAACAAAAGTTCTGTCTTTATAGTACGGAGTATAAAAGAAGGTTAACAAAATAAAGAAGATTGTGATTATTTTATGAATCAACATACAATCATGTTTCACATCCATATAATATTGTTGATGCCTAATATGTTGTCCCAAGTTTCATACTAAAAATTATGTCCATGTATAAAATCAATCTTAAAAAATAAGGATTGTAACCATAAACATAATCCTTTACATCAATGATCACAAATTTGATCCCTTTCGTAAGTCAACTTTCATGAGCTAATCCTTGGTAGTATCGCCTCATGAGCTAATCCTTACTAATATCTCGAATAGTGAATCTTCATTTGGTCCTCACAGTGAACAGCAAGCTGCAAAACAAAATCTCAGTAATCAACTTAAGATAAAAAGTTTCTACATAAAACTACCTTTAACATATAGTAACTAAGCTCCTTTTGTAGTATGTAGCTCACAGACACTGTTATTTATTAGAAAACACCACATAACCAACCATGTATTCCCGTATATGAGCTTCCATAATAACTAAATCACTGTCGCACAACATTTCGAAAACATAAAAACTAATGTACACCTAAAATAAGTTTACCCAAACACCCGTTCACTACAGCTTAAGATGACTTTTTAATCTAAACATATATAGATAGGGAATATGACTTTCATAGCAACATGAAGTCATAAATCTAAAACTACCTACATAAGTTTTAAAGCAACAATCAACACTAAAACCAATAGGTAAAACTTAGCTTGGATGTAATTTTCCCACAACAGTGTTATGCTTTCCTACTGCATGAAAATGATGGATTCGCTGGGTTTTTAAAAAAATATGAAAGCGAGATAATAAAAAAATGAACGTAAACATGTTCCATTAATATATCATGTTTGAGAAACTCATTAGCTCATTTGTAATGCCACTTGAGCTTGTGAACTAAGATAAGCAATAAGGTTAAGGGAATAAGTTCATATCAAGATTGAGAAGCTCTTTATATGCAATAACTTTTCAATTCAAACTTTAGATTTTAAGCTCATGCACACATTAGTTATTGATATGGTTTAACTTTACATACAAAGATAAACGACATTTCAATATGAAATAAGAATTTAACATAAGAGTTTAGAAATTTGGAATAAACATAAATAACAATAAGCTCCTTATACAGAATAACCAAAGTGTCTTAAGTAACTAAGATCACATATAACATTTCAAAACTTGCTTTAAATGAAATATGATTCATGCATTTGTCAAACAAACTTACCACTTAAATCACACTCTTCACTTCTACTTGGTCTCTTTTCACTTCCATCAACTCCTCTCACTCCTCTTTCCATTTTTTCATCATGGGTTTACTATAGCTTAGCTTTTATATCATCAATATCCAATGAGTGTAATGAAATGCTTTTCAAGCTAAGTGAAGCAAACGGCCAACCTATGACATATATTAAGAGTTATGGTGGAGCATTTACACGCATTTAAACCCACATGGCAAGTTGAAAGACAACAATAATTAAACCCACATCATTATACACATTTACCTCCTTGCGTATGCCATCAAAAGATTTGATGTTGGGTGTTATCAAATTTTGGGTTTTCTTAATCACTCATTGCAACATAAACTTATCAAATCTTTTGACATTTAGCTTTTGGCTTTACTTCAAGATTATAAACGTTCAAGTAAACAGAATTTAACAAAGTGTATGTACTAACTTCTTTCAAGTTTTTAAACCTTACTCATGAATTAAGATCAGTTCTTTCAAATTAAAATGAAAATGCAAACAGCAAGATAGCAAGACGTACCAACTTTATATATGAAAGTGCTTTCAAATTATAATGATACATGGCTACTTCATGATCAAGTTATAATGAAATTGCAAACAGCAAGACATGCCAACTTTAATGGAATCAAAACACATAAAGATCACTGCTTTCAAAATTAAACAAAAACGATTATCTACATCAGATAGAAAGGGCAAAATAAGCAGTTGCGAGTAGCTACATAGCAGTTTTCATCTTACAAAAAAATAACTCTCCGACATGTTTTATCTTGTTTACCTTGCAACTTTCTCTTTTAACGCATGACCAATATAAAGTGCCTTAATACATGAGGGGGAAAAAAAGGTTAAAGCCCAATAAGTTTCATCTATAAATAACTAAACCATGAACCATGTAAATATTATGGTTTAAACAATAAAGAGGTGAATTATCCAAGAATAAAAAACAGTTGGTAAGGCATGTGTATTACAAATATGATTGCATGAAAATTACTATTTTGAACCCTTGAAAAGCGCAAATCAAGATATATTAGTTCATCCTCAATAGCAATGGTTACTAAATTCTCTTAAAAAAATACTGTAATATATAAACAACCCAAAAATTCACATTAATCAAATTACCTAAATGTTAGTGTAGTAATTATAAAAGTTTAGTTTAAAAGTGTAAGATATAACTTTTCACATACACATCATAACATTAACACAAGGTAGCATATAGATGGAATTCTAGAGAGAGAAAGTTAGAGGTTTAGGGAACTTAGTGAGAGAAAGTGAAAGATATTATTATGAGCTCCAACTCTCTACCTTGGGAGGTAGAGAGTATTTATAGTCTTACATAAATCGCCACACATCGGGCTGTGGATCAGGCATACAGTGGGTAAAGACCCGTCCGTCCTCCACGGTGTTACTTAACTAAATACTACTTAACTAAATATTACTATGACTACGAAGCTTTCTAACGATTACATATATACTTGAGGTGACCGACTCTTTAATACTGGAATTTCTAATTCCTAACAATCTCCCCCTAAGGAGGTCACCTCAAACATATACTAAAATGACATTGAATACAATCAGATATTACATTAACAATTGATCTTGCATTCTTGATGTAGTACTTTGTTCCGAAGCTCGTAGTCATTGATTCCACTCATTGCATGTTTGGTTAATCCAAGTGGAGGTCTTTTATCGATCCACGGATAATAATGTTGAGCCGCTTTTGAGATCATCAGCTAATAGAAAATCTCTGTTACATCCATTGTGGTGTTGGTATTATGTGATGTTGTGACATTCGGACCGACATGCTCACATTCGGGATCATGATATCTTCTCATCAGAGTAGCGGAAGCATTTGTTGAATCATGATATTGGCGGCAGCGTAGCAGAAGCATGGAGTGAAAATATCAGAGTCATTGATGCACTAATCATGATTTCTTTTGAGATGAATGTGTTAAGTGAGCATGCGGCTATGGATTGACCGCTTCATTCGAACAACCGCAAACGCCGGGCGTGCACCGCATACAACATTAGCAATAAAGCGTACGAAAGTGTCTTTGATCACTTTTGTTGAATTGAGGTACACGACCCACGGTTCCCCGCTGATCATACATGTACCGCTCTGTGATCGTATAATTCAAGAATTTCCTTGACAGGGTTTCGCAATGGTACTCTAGCCGTTCTCAAACCGAACATCTCAAAGAAGACAACACGGAGTGAGTGAACCAAATAATTTCGTCCACGATTGATGAAAAGAGATTTGAGAAACAATCATGTATTGCTCAATAGAAATTGTTTTTGCAATATAACGAAGGTTTTAATGAAAATCAATTATCAATCATAAAACACCTTTTGATTTGAAAAATTAGTACACGGTCGACATGCTAATGAAAAGAGTTTTAAAGCACAAAGACCGGTTTTTCAAAGGTATCCGTCAATCCATAACTGAACCAGATTGATTCAAAAGATTGAATCGCCCCATTGTTTCGCTTCAGCTTGTCACATGGTTGATATGTATAATAGATCTCACATGCCACCTACCAAGAGCTTGTTAGATGTTGGCTCCAGAAGGCTTTCCATCTTCATTGTGAGTATGTTTGCATATCACTCGGATGTTCCGCAATACCACAAGGATAATGCGTAGGACTCAAGATATAATCTCTTTCCACATTGTGTGAAACAGAGAGTCTTCATTGAAAGTGTCCTAATGAGATTTATTGATGATCTCGTGGCTCTAGACTCAATTTGTGCATATTTGGATCCTATGCCGGAGACTAGGGAGAGGGTCTCCTTCTTCAATATCAACAATCTCTAAGAGAAAGTCGATAGATAATGTCGGTTCCCCGTGAGAATGAAACAAGTCCTTTTAAGAGGAACTTGAGTGGTTTGGGAAGTTGAAGTGCAGTCGTCCTGGGTCCATGACGCCTTGTCTTCAATACCGATGTTACCATCAGTAGTATATGAATTGAACCCGGTTTTTGCCCTAAGGTTGAATAAATGGAGGGCTATTTGTTTTCACCCTTTTCTCATTCAATTCTTTTTAATTCTTCAACCCCTTCATTGCTTACCGAGACTTCATAGCTAGAACCTTGTTGGGTTTATTCCATTACTAGCTCAGTCTCAGTCCGCACTCTTCCCATATCTCATTTTTCTCCTTTTATCATCATACCTAAGAACTCTACACTAACTAGTGGATAGTCCCCGGGTAGATCCCTCCGGTTCAGGCGGATCATGGGAACACATACCTAACCTTATCATCCTTATATCACCATACATAATGTAAAGTTGGTCGGTCTTTTTGGTATTGTTCATCCGCCATAGGAACCAATTGAAAACCATTTGAAAATCAATCCAGATACTTATGATATTTTATCAAAGCATTTTGTACTGAATTGTTTTGATATTTTAGAAGAAGAACTCTCCTTCAACATGTGAATCAAGTATTTGAAATAGTTTTCCACACGGAGGCAAGAGAAAGAATTAACTTCTTTGATTACCATTTTAAAAAAATATCAACATCACTTCCCTAATCGAATCAAGTAGATAAAGCATTTTGGGGAAGGATGAGGTTTTCATGATTTTGCTCCCCTCAATATGTGCCTCGAGATTTGAAAAGAGTTTTTCACATACTAGAGGGAACCTGCACATTGAGATAAGTGATCACGTTTCAAATCATTGTTGTTTAAGATAGATGCTCCCCCTCAACGTGTGCATGGAAAATTTGAAATCGTTTGTCACTTACGGGGAGGCAAACATGCTAATCACTTATGAAACCATTTATCGAATTATCAGGTTTAAATCCTATTTAAATCACAACTTCTTCCCCGATCACAATTATCAAAACATTTGAGATTTGTGATCTCTGTAGATTTAAATTGATTTTGAAAGCTTTTAAGGAGAATTGTGACTTGATTATGAAAGCGTTTTAACCGATAAGGATCGGATGTTGAGATTTTAAACTCCATTGGTTAAACATGCATGTACATCTTTTGAAAACAATTTAATGCCAAATAACTTTTTAATTTAATTGAAATCATTCTCCCCTCAATCAATGACATAGGTTGTTGATTGAGAGATAGAGATTTTGACAAATAAGTCCCGATGATTATCAAAAATAGAGACCGAGTTATTTTTCAAAGCATTTAGTTTTCACAGATAAATGTTATAGAATCGAGCATGGAATTTGAAAACATGGTAAAACATGGCTCGTTCTTTCTTTTAAAACCGGTTATTGCCGAAAATGACAATAAACCATTTTTTCTTTCTCCCAAAAATATTTTTTGATTTTTTGATTTTTTTTTTTTTTTAAAATTCGAACAACATCTAAAGTCCCGTGTCATTCTTTGAATGACAGCACAAAGACCGTAGATATAATCGAACCGAAAAACGCATGACAAAATGACAATATTTTTGAAGATTTTTTTTTTTTTTTTTCAGATTTTTATGGATTTTGAAGGTTTTATAATTTTGTATTTTGATTTTTCAAATAGATATATACAAGAGATAGATGAAGATAGACCTTTACTCCTCGTCCTTCCTCCCTCAAGACGTTTGAGAGTATCTAGTTGAAGGCTTTTCAAGCCAAGACGTGGAAGAATAAACTCAAAACGTTCTCTTGGAAGAGCTTTGGTGAAGATGTCCGCTAACGATATTCGACCTCACAAAATATAGTTCCACCACACCTTTTTCCACTTGTTCCTGATGAAATGATGTCGAATGTCGATATGCTTTGCTCTTGAGTGTTGAACGTTGTTGCATGAGAGAGCAATAGCACTTTTATTATCACAAAGATGTAGGGATTTTGTTGAATTCAAAGCCATAGTTAGATAATTGAGATCTCATCCATAAGATTTGAGCACAACAAGATGACATGGCTATGTATTCAGCCTCTGTAGAGGAAATAGAAGTACTCATTTGCTTCTTTGAAGACCACCTCACAAGCTTATCACCCAAAAACTCGAGCACCTCCGCATGTACTTCGACGTGTATCTTGACAACCTGCATGATCAGGATCTGCATAGGCCGTTAGTGACATACCGGTGTCCTTCGGGTACCATAGTCCCATATTGATGGTTCCTTGGAGATACCGAAAGACCCGTTTAACCGCTTCAAGGTGCTTTTAGTAGGCTTAGCCTGGTATCTAGCACACATGCAAACAAATAACAAGATGTCCGGTCTACTAGCTGTGAGGTACATCATGGATCCAATCATACTACGATATTTCGTTTGGTCAATCATGATCCCCGAGTGGTCCTCATCTAGTTTGGTTCGATCAATCATGGGGTGTCAACAGGGTCACTTGAATCAAATCCAAATTTCTTTAAAATCTTTGTTGCATATTTAGATTGATTTATGAAAATGCCTCCGGGACTTTGTGAAATTTGTAATCCCAAGAAAATGACATTTGTCCCATCATTGACATTTGAAACTTAGAACTCATTTCATTAGAAAAACGATCACATTCCATTGGGTCAATCGAGGCAAAAATAATATCATCAACATAAATTTGAACATGAGTTAAATGTTTGCCGACTTCCGGTGAACAATGTAGGATCAACTGCTCCTTTGCTAAATCCGGTTGATAGAAGAAACTTTGACAGTATATCATACCATGCCCTTGGAGCTTGCTTTAAACCGTAGAGAGCCTTCTTCAGACGATAAACGTGAGTAGGATGCTCTTGATTCACAAATCCTTCAGTTGGCCGACGTGAGACGACTTCTTTAAGATCTCCGCTCGAAATGCCGTCTTCACATCCATCGATACACTACCATGTTCTTACTAGCGTTAGCCGAAAGATTCCGATTGCCTCGATTCGAGCGACAAGAGCAAAAGATTCTTCAAAGTCTATACCCTCCTCTTGACGATATCCTTTAGCAACTAATCGAGCCTTGTTCTTCAACACATCACCATGCTCATCAAGTTTTACTTTGAAGATCCATTTGAGAGCTATAATCATAGCACACTGGAGCGGTACTAACTCCCATACCACAAGTCGATCAAACTCATGAATTTCTTCTTGCATGGCATTGAACCATCTATCTTCATTCATGGCGGTTTTAACATCTTTTGGTTCGATCTTAGAAAGTACGGAGTTGAAGAAACACCATAAGGCATCGGTTGCAAGTTGTTTCCGGGTTGATACAGAACGAGAGGGATTTCCAATGATGTTGTCTAATGGATGATCGTGAGTCCATTTTCTAAGGTGTTCATGTGGCGGTTGTTGAGGAACTGAGGTAGCGAGTCGATGTCTCCGAAGAAGATGGTTCGATGATGATTGAGTAGCAAATATGTTTTCAAACGGAGCATCTTTAGGAGTAGCAAAAGGATTAACTTCATCATTGATGCCAGAAACATTTCCATGATGTACATTTGAAGAATGATGATTTGTTGATGAGATCAAGGATCGCCAGGTGCTTCTTGACTAAAAGATATTGAGACTGAAGGATTGACTTCATTCACAGGAATATGAGCATCCTCTGTTGCAGGAATCATCACCTCATTAGTGTTTGAATCATACAGTTCATCAAACATAGGATCAAACAATTTCTTTACATCATCTTCGGATGGAGGTACATATGGAGTTTCTTGAGTAGAGTTTGGAACAAGAGATGAACCAATGGGACTGTCTTGAAGTGCGGGTCCCGAGCTGGAGTGTTCAGAGCCATTTGACCGTCACTCATCAAACGTAACTTGAATGGTTTCCATGATATTTCGGGTTCTTTTGTTATAGATTCGGTATCCCTTTTGTTTGGTGCATATCCTACAAATACTCCAATGTCAGCTTTAGCCCTAAGTTTCCTTAAGTCTTGACCCTCATTAGTTGGATAGCACAATGCACCAAACACACGAAGGAAAGAGAGATTAGGTTTTCAGTTGTGGACAAGTTCATATGGAGTTTTTCCATGTACGGTGTGGATTAGGGAACGATTTTGTGTATAGCATGCAAGTGGCGATTGCTTCATCCCAGAGAAACATTGGAACCTTTGAGTAAATCAACATTGTTCTAGCGGCTTCAACCAGAGTCCGATTTCGTCTTTCAACTACACCGCTCTGTTGAGGAGTTCGTGAAACACTTCTTTGATGACTGATTCCAACGCTTTCATAGAATTCATTAAGTTGTTTGTTGACAAACTCGGTTCCATTGTCTGCTTCGACAATTACGACGGTTTTGTTAAGTCGAACCCGCACTGTTTGATGAGTTTGATGATGATATCAGGAGTTTCATCCTTTGTCCTTAAGAACTTGACCCATGTGAATCTAGAGTAATCATCAACCACAACTAACACATATTTCTTCCCAAAGATATTCTGTACCTTCATTGGTCCACATAAATCCATATGAATCATATGAAGAACTTCTGTGACAGAGTTAGTAGGTTTGGGTTTATGGGCATATTTCTTGCTTTTTCCCAATTGACATGCTGAACAAAGATGATCCTTTTCATACTTTAGTCTAGGTAAACCTACAACTAGGTCCTTTCTCGAAAGATCGTTGATGGTGCCGAAGTTCAAGTGATTGAGACGACGATGCCATAACCATGACTTTGTTTTTGAAGCCTTTGATAACAAGCAGATTGGAGAAGCCCTCATCATGTCATCGATAGAGATGGTGTAAAGGTTTGACCCACGAGTTCCTTTTAACAGTTCCTTACCATTAAGATCTCTAACAAAGCAGTATGTTTTCTCAAGGCAACTTCTAGATCGAGTCACATAATTGACCAACAGAGAACAGATTATGACCCAACCCTTCAACATAGTAGACTCTCGAGATGACACTATCACCAACAACATAATCTCCATAACCCATAATAGCACCGAAATGATCATTACCAAATCTAACAGTCCGATGAACTTGCTCACGAAGTTCATGAGCCGCAACCGTCTCCAAATCATATGCTTGGAACGGCTGAGTCCGTGTACCACGAACGATTTGAACGATCTGCAGTTGAACACGCACAAAATGGATAATCGGATAATTGGGATCCCCATGCAAGAATGGGGTCCACTTGGTTAGTAACAGGAATTGGAACACCCACATCGAATCAAAACATCCATATCGAAGTAGAAGCAATGGAATCATTGGGAATAGATGCAATGTGGTGTCTCAGATTTGACCTATTCAAAGTATGTTTACTTCTTAAGGGAATAGTTCTACCAATAGGCATCCATTTTCTAGTGGGCATAATCTTAGCAGTTTGAGAACAAAACTGATTATTCTTATGGCCAAAAGGTATCCAATAATAACCTATCTTTATAAAAGTTCTTCCCGTGGGTTTCCATTGTTTCTAACAATTTTCGCTTTTGCCTTTTTGCCTTATTTGCACGATTATTAGCATTAGCAATTTTAACGGGCATTTGACAAAGATTAGACAAAGCATTCACACCACATTCATGATTAGCAAATGTAATTCAAGCATACAACATTACAAGGTTTGCAATAGTATTAGAATTCAATTAATTACAAGACGCCTAAGGCTAATCCTAGAATCAACACGATTCGTTTTATTCAACTCAAGCCTAAAGTTCCTAGATTGGTCTTCTACTCTTTTCCAATGCACATTCTTAGCTTGCAAGGTCCTATCATTCCTTGTATTGTCTTGAGACTTTGACCGGCTCGCTTTAAAGTCACTGATTACTCCTGTAGAGGGAATGGGAACATTAGTTGGTTGATCTAATTTTTGCATTCTTGAACTTGATGTGCAAGGATCTGAAGTACTAGAAGGCACATTAGTGTATACTTTAAGATCGTGATTTGAGCTTTTTGCAGGCACACTAAAGTTCACTTTCTTAGCACTAACATATCCGGAATCTGAACTACTTGAAGGCACATTAGTGTTTCCTTTTTTAAGACTGGGCATAGAACGGATTTCCCGCTTGGCACTAGGCATAGAACAAGGCATCACAGCTTTGCCTTTTGCACCTAAGGTTAAGGATTTTGGACATGTGGCAATTACACATTCTAGCAACTCTTGAGATCGTTTGGCCGGGAGGCAAGCAAACCTAATTTCACTATCAAGAGGTTTGTTAATGAAATCCTCTTCGACAATCTCACGGAGACATTCTAGACTATCCTTAAGGTGAGCACAGTAGTCATGAAAAGCATGTTCATTATTCCTAAGATGAGGAGGAATATATTTAACTGTCACAGTGTATTTGCAATCTAAGGGTGACTTTGAGACAACATTCTTATTGAAAACAAGTGGCAGTTTCCCATTTCCCCGACTTCTCAGATTCTCAATTTCCTTTTGTAAAGACGTTATTTTTTCGTTGTTTTGGTCACGGGTGACGTTTATTGAATCATATAACTCTTTAAAATGTCGTTTAACTTTTTCATTTTCTTCTAGAAAACTTTCGTTTTCCTTTTGTAAAGCATTTACTAAGTTTTGAAGATGAAAAGTTTGAGAATTCTGAGAATCTAAAGGAGGAGGCATTTGGGAGCCTGTCTTATTGTTCGTTTGACCCTTTAATTGAGAGATTTGGGCTTTCAACTTTCTCGATCGTGTTGCACCGAGCTTGAATCTGTTCATCACGTTTGTTAATTTGAAAACTGCATCAAACTCTGGAGCATCTGAAGATGTCTTGATATTTGAAGTTTTGACATTTTCTTTAAGATGTTGATATTTTAGTTGTAAATTAAAATGCTCAACTTCTAGTTTAGAAAAATGTTTAACCAAATTGTCGTGATCATCTAGTTCAATTTTCTCGTTTAGTTTAGAATTAGTTTTTCAAGCTCAATGACACGATCATGGGAGACTTTTAGGGCCACAGATAGTTCATGAAATTTGGAAGCATTAATAGAGCAATTTGAAGCAGAGAAAAAGATATCTTGAGCAACACATTCAGGAATAAGAGTCTCATTTAAGGTATGCAAGTTCTTCCTCTCAATCTCATTATATTTTAGTGCACGCTCATAATCACTAACTTCAACTACCATTGCATCAAATTCCTTTTCCATTTCTTTAATATCTGATTTTGTCCCCTTTTTAAGACTCTCAAAATGATCTTTTAGTTGTTTAAAGAAAGGCATGACCTCAGTTAAATAACATTCTTTCATTTGCTCAAAACCCCTTTCCCTTCAGTTATCCCAGTGGGTGTGATCCTTTTCTTACAAGTTTTCTCAAAATCAACAAATAGTTGAAGAATAACATATTGACTGATTAAGGTCTTGCTCTTAGTGGCAATAGTTCTAGGAACTAAATGCATTGGTGTATTTGGAGGATACACAGCTTTAGGAATTTCCTACAAGGGGGATTCTTTTCAACAAGATTTTCAGCTTTTTGCAAGTCCATATCCTTTTTCCAACACTTGTTCGGGGTCAACAATGTTTGAGGTTTAAACATGTTCAAGGAAATCCAGTTTTCCTTCTTGTAGTCATGGGGAGTGATAATAATCTTTTTCTCTTTGCATTTCGGTCATCTAGTTTTTGTTCATCCTTTCCCTAGTGACTTCATCTGATTTCTTATCTTCCTCATTGCACTCAACGCAACTAGGTTTCTGCCTAGGCTTAAGAATTTCATTACCATCATAAAGCACCTTATGAGCATTTCTAGCCTTTTTAATTACCTCGGGATTCGGTTCCTCAACAAGGGGAATGCTATGCTTATCGCTTAAGACTCAATGTTTAGTGACCATGTGAGCAAATCTAATGGTGTTTCCTTGTTTGTACAACTTGTTCTCAAGTTTGTTTTTCAAAGTTTTCAGATTAGAAAAATCTCTCAAGAGTTTTGATTCCTTTGCATTAAATTCTTGCTTAAGCATTTTCACATTTTCTTGAAGTTCTTGTTTTTGTTTAGATGTTTTAGAAAGTTTTTCTTGCAAGGAATTTAATTCTTGTTTCAATACTTCTTCTCTAAACTTACTTTTCTAATTATCGTACTTACTTGGTTATACATTTCCTGCTCACGAGTGGTCAACTCAAACTTAGCACGTTGTTCATAAATAGCAACACGTTCTTTATAGGCATTTAGTTCGAAATAATGGAATCATCAGGGGCACATGCAGTGTATTCATCAAAAACATAGTCATTGTTGACCGCAGAAGATGCATCACTTGGTACAACTTCACTTTCACTTTGTTTCACATATTGATCATATGGGACAATATTGATATTACCCATATTTTCAATATTTGATTCAATAGTTTCAGTTGATTGTACTTTGTCATGCATCCGTGCACATCAGATCATCGTATAGTTTTAATACCTCTGAGATGAGCTTGTCATGGGATGGCCCAACTAGTGATGAAGAAGAGACCTGGGGAGAAACCATTGGAGAAATGCTAGCCATAAAATTGTGTGTGCAGAGGTCCATCATCCACATCGAGTCGTATGCATCACAATCAGCGACTTGAAAGGCATTCTGATGATTGTGACCTATCTCCTGAATAGGCCGCTCATCCACATCTGCATCATAGGTCTTGGCATTGCCCTCAAGAAACAAGCAATTCCTCTTCATTTAGAGTAGCACCATTGTCCCGAGCTTGAGCCAGATCTTATCTCTGAAGTAATCAAGATTCGTGGGCGCTTTGGAGATGTATAGTTCCTTGCAATGTGTCCCTCTCCACCACAGTTATAACATTTGATGAGCTTAGTTTGACCTTGGTTACCATTCCTTCCTCGATTCGGGTTTCCAACATAACCTCTCCCAGCTCCACCTCGTCCCCGATCATACTGTCTTTCCTGAACTGGTTGCACCACGATCCTTCCATCTTTAATAGTGGCTTGATTGTGTGGGTTAGATGCGTTCGAGGTTGTTGTTGGTTGGTGGGAGAGTATTCATGTTTTGACTGATGAGAAGAGCTAGTTGATTAATGAAGCTACCCACGTGAGCATCGCATCGCTTGTTTGTACATAGGATCAGGAATGAGTTTGTGATTACCATTACCCAGGGTATGACTTGTGATGCTTTGGTTGTGATTCCGATGTTTGAGTAGAAAGCAGAGTCATTAGACGAGCTTGTCTCTCCCTGGTTGGTTTTGAACCGATTGAGAATTAATTTTTCAAACATAGCATGTCTCTCATTCTGAAGGAGGAAGGCATAGAGTTGCTCATAGTTTGTATTCTTCAATCCTTTAGTGAGCTTCACGGCGGTAACAAACTTGTGCCATTCGGGATTCATGTTGTTCACAAATTTTGAGTTCAACTGAATGTTAGGCATAGTCATTCGGATGTTCCTCATGTCATTAACTAACTTATGAAATCTCACATAGTACTCATAGACACTCTCATCCGGTTTCATCTTGAAATGCTCAAATTGGTCCATAGAGTTGGGATTCACTGTCTTCCATAGTTAATTCAGAACCTGAGAGAAGCATCTTAACATTGTCCCAAACTGCCTTAGCATCGGTGTTATGATTGATCAGCTTGTAGATGTCTTTAGGAAGACCTTGAAGAACAATGTTTGAAGCCCCGATATCTGCATCAAATCTCTTTTTATCCTTATCATCAAGCTCATCATACATCTTAGGTCTGTCCATTCCGTAAACAGAGTACCATGCATTAGTATCAAGTCTGTCTCTAGTCGTCTCAACTCGATATGGTCCTTCATCAATGGATTTGAGAATGTTGACACCATTTTCCTTTCCAAGGCAATATAGTCTAATTCGTTGAGCCCAAGAGTCGTAGTCAGTTCTGTAAAGCATGGGTGGACGAGTATCTCGAGCCACCGCTTGAACATCCTCGGCAACAAAGGGAGATGACAGGGGAACGTTGGTAGACATGTTAACAGATTATACGGATTTTATAACTCTATGATTAAACCAGGAAATAGATTCTTTCACGGGATTTTACTGAATCAAGAGAAACCGTAAACAATCACTCAAGACTCTAGAAGATAAAATACTAAATCGCTAGAAGATAATGCACTAAGTCGCTAGAAATTAATGCACTAAGTCGCTAGAAATTAATGCACTAAGTCGCTAACCCTTAATTCGCTACACCCCTAAGTCGCTAGAGTCCCAAGTCGCTAATGAAAAAGCAAGTCGCTAAGTAGCAACTCGCTACTGACCAAGTCGCTAACCAAATTTTGGCAGCAATTCGCTACACAAGTCGCTAGAGACACAAGTCGCTAAAGAGCAACTCGCTACTGACCAAGTCGCTACCCCAAGTCGCTACCCGTAGTGGAGAATCCACTACTTGTACTTTAACTCGCTAGATCTAACTCGCTAGCTCCAACACTGTAAGTCGCTACAAAAGTGTGAAGCAAGTCGCTACCAAGAAGATATTCCGTGAGCTAAGTCGCTAGCTTGAGAAAACCATAAAAATCTCACTTTTCAATCCAAAAACAACCCAACCAAGATGATTCAAGCTTACCAAATGAAAACCTAAACACTTTTGATGATTCTAAACATAAAAGTACCAACAAAATTCAAACTTTAACACAAGAAATCATCCAAATGATGCAAAAACCACTAAACTTTTTCAAACTCAAAACCACCTAAAACCACTAGAAATCCAAAGATGTGCAAGATATGATCTAACCATGGCTCTTGATACCAATTGTAAGATATAACTTTTCACATACACATCATAACATTAACACAAGGTAGCATATAGATGGAATTCTAGAGAGAGAAAGTTAGAGGTTTAGGGAACTTAGTGAGAGAAAGTGAAAGATATTATTATGAGCTCCAACTCTCTACCTTGGGAGGTAGAGAGTATTTATAGTCTTACATAAATCGCCACACATCGGGCGTGGATCGTGCATACAGTGGGTAACGACCCGTCCGTCCTCCACGGTGTTACTTAACTAAATACTACTTAACTAAATATTACTATGACTACGAGCTTTCTAACGATTACATATACTTGAGGTGACCGACTCTTTAATACTGGGAATTTCTAATTCCTAACAAAAAGAATAAACAACTTAAGTTCAAGAATGCCAAATTCCCCTATCTTATTTCCAAATTAATACGACTATAGGTTCCTAATGATCTATTTCGCATATAAAAGGGAACATGATCGAGCAAGTTTCTCTACTGATCTCAAGTATCCAAAGTTTATATTTTTTTTTTCTAACTTCACTAAACAAAGTTAACATGTGAACAAAATACGTCAAAGATGTCTATTATCACTGCATAAAAATAATTATTAACAATTTAAAACATAACGCACCAGATTAGGTCCATTTTAACATTTCAACACCACCAAAAGTAACTACTTTGACTCCCTAATAAGTACTTGTTTTAACTCGTTACTATGTATTGACATTGTGTGTACACATTTATCTAACAAACTATTGATTAAAAACAACCATTTTTTAAAAGATAATAACGGTTTAGGCTAACCCAACTTATACCAATCCACAAAAATTCAAATATTTTGACCCGTTGACTAACTCATGTGTGCTAACCTGTGAGATTAGGGTGCTTTCAAAAGTAGAAATTTATTCACTATACCTCTCTAACATGTGGCTGCGGCCTTTTCTTGTAGAACACCTTGTTTGGTTAATTCACATTCCTCAGCCTCTTTTAGGCGACTTGTTACTTCACTTTTGGCTTCAATGTTAGATTGGGCATCTGCTAAAGCTTCAGCTTCAGCCTCTTTTATGCGACTTGTTACTTCACTTTTGGCTTCAATGTCAAGTAACCAAAATGGATGAGTATCATTAACAATAGTGTTTACATGTTTTGCATAACAGTTGAGTATTTCAGTTTCCATTAATTTTACATTCTAAAGCTTCTATAATAATGTTTTAACAAAACCTTTCATATGTAGTGCAGGTCAATAACTTATGGAATAGAAATTATACTTACCACACTAATATGCAGTTTTCTATATAATAAACTAAAGCGCAATTCAAGTGTGTAAGAAATAGTGTAGGTCATATACCTCATTTTGTGAATTTCCAATGTCGATGCCCTTTGCTTCACCAACAATTATGTCTATTGGTTGATCAACAACAAATGTTTGACACATGCATTGACAAAAACACAATACCAAATATGTATTACACTGGACTTGATAATTACTCAAATCTCAATTGTATGGTCTGGCTTCTTTCGCTGAAAATCCAAGTGGCCTGGCTTCTTTCGCTGAAAATCACCAATAATTTATCAAATTCGGGGCCTTTGCTGCGAGGTATACTTATATATGCAATCAGATATGTTCCCATACATCATTTTATATGTAGATCTGACTAAATCCAACGAAAATCCACCAATAATTTATCAAATTTGGGGCCTTCGCTGCGAGGTATACTTATATATGCAAGAAGACCTCTGCTGACCACAAAGCAATTTAAAGCAACCAATTAGTAAGTTTATAAAATAAGTATCGACAAACCGTTCATAATGCATAGTGTCAAAATGAGCCAAAAGTTCAATTAGGCTTTCATTATAACAATATCATATAGATTCTTCGGATGCGAATTTAGTCCTTATTGAATTATCAAACACCCCTTGTTATAGACAACCATATTTTTCAAAAATAAAAATAAAAATAAGTAAATAAAAAACAACATATCCATACCTTCCTTCATCATATCCAACTATAGCTCATAAACAGCGATGCCCATCTTAAGCGTTTTTGTCAATTCTCAAGCACAATTAAAAAAAGGGTGCTTGGTGGCATTAGATTCTTCCAATTTTGTACTGCAACTTGCATTAGATGTGGTCTACAAAATTATAAAATTTAATAGAGATTGGCATTCAAGCTTGTTTATGATATGTTTACGATAAAGCAATCCCCCATTATAGGTAAGCACGACTTAAGAACTGCACTTATATGACAACATTGTAGGACCTTTTACAGGTTGTCTACAAAAGTTATAATTCAGATTTTATCATCATTTTGTCTCAAAAGTTGGCGAAAAATATTTTACATGCTTCAAAACCAAAAATTAACAAACTGTAAGAAAGTATAGGCAACACAAGATGAACAATAAAACCTTTATTCAGATCTAAGCTGCAATAGTCAGCTTAGATTAAGTTTACAATAGTATCCAAATATTACAAGATTAGATTAATGTCAATGAGACAACAATCATGTAAATGTAAAGACAAGACAAGATCAGTGAAATGATCTGAAAGAAGAGAGGAGAGTGATACAAAAGACCGCACACTCAAGTGTGTGTAACCCTAGATTAAGGGACTTATTAAATAGGAGATTAAGTTTCACTAAGACCCCTCTAACGGCTATAAATGACTCATCAGCAGAACGATGAAAGCTTCAAATTGAACTGAACATCTTGGAACTTTAAATCTTTTATCCTTTGTCCAAGTTTAACCCCTTTAATTAATCCTGCAATGAACCATAACTAGAAAGCCATTAGCAATTGATAGAATGATATGTTTGCCACAGATTATCACCCCAAAATTTAACATTCCCCTTAATCTGATGAGCAAACATATCAAACAATATCAATTTTTCACACAAAAATTTATGCTGATAGACAGGGAGGTTCTTTGTGAGTATGTCTCAGCTTGGTTTGAAGAGCCAATCTTTTTAGCACTTATAACACCTCTAGCAATTTTTTCCCCTGATGAAGTGAACATCAATTTCAAAGTGTTTTGATCTTTCATGGAAAACGTGGTTGACAAAGAAGTTGTAAAAGCGATTTGTTGTCACAGTAAAAGATTGACAGGAAGATTGATATCAACCTTTAGATCTTTTAAGATTTTTTGAATCCAAATAATTTCACAGGCAGCAGTAGACATAGATCTATACTCTGCTTCTATGGAAGATTTTGAAATAGTGTTTTGTTTTTTACTTTTCCATGAGATTAAACAATCATTGAAGAAAACACAATAACCTCGTGATGATTTTCTGGTTTTCTTGCATTTGGCCCAATCAGATCACTATATCCTTCCGATGATTTTCGAGTTGCTAAAATTGTACCTTAGACCTTTTCCTGGAGCTCCTTTTAGATATCTCAACATTGAGGCACATTCCGATGAGATTTTAAGGGAGAATGCATATATTGTGCCGCATAATGAACTGAGTATGAGATGTCAGGTCTTGTATGGGTGAGATAGATAAGTTTACCAAGTAACTTCTGATAACCAGTGATGTTGACAAGCAAGGGGTCATCAGCAGTGGGAATGTATGGAAGCACAGATTTGGGTTCCATAGGAGTGGACACAGGTTTGCACCCAAGAAGACCAAATTCTTTGAGGAGTTCAAGACAGTATTTTCTTTGAGAAAGACAAATGTCATTCCCAGTTTTTAAAACCTCAATGCCAAGGAAATATTTTAGATTTCCCAAGTCTTTGATATGAAATTTGGATTTCAAAAACTCTTTAAAAAGATTTATCTCATCAATACAGTTTCCAGTAAGAACAATATCATCCACATAAACAAGCAGAGCAATAAACTTGTTATTCTCTGTTTTGGTGAACAAGGAGTGATCATTAACAGATTGAACAAAGTTATTTTCTTTTAAAACACTGACAAGTTTTTCATTCCATTTCCTAGGAGCTTGTTTTAGGCCATATAGAGACTTGACAAGTTTACAAACTTTATTTTTATTGTTCTCATTACAGAACCCTTGAGGATGGTCATATAGATATCCTCATCAAGATCTCCATACAAGAAAGCATTGTTAACATCAAGTTGAAAAAGAGGCCATTTGTTTTTTACAGCTAAGGCAATAAGACATCTAACAGTAGACATTTTCACAACAGGGGAAAAAGTTTCATCATAGTCTATTCCTTCCCTTTGGTTATAGCCTTTAACAACTAATCTAGCCTTGTATCTATCAACTTCACCATTGGCTTTATATTTGATTTTAAAGATCCATTTGTACCCAATAGGAGTTCTATTAGGAGGTAGATCAGTTATATCCCAAGCATGGTTTTCATTTAAGGCCTCAATTTCAGAATTCATAGCATCAACCCAATTACTATCAAGGATAGCTTCTTTATAACAGGTAGGTTCAATACTTTTATTAAGGCTAGATGCAAAGCAGTAATTATCTTTGTTAAGATTAGAGTAATTAACAACCTTTTCAACACCATATTTGACTTTTCCTTCTACAATAAAGTCGTTAAGATTACTGGGTAACTTAGAGACTCTGGTTGACCTTCTAGCAGTAGTGGCTGGCAAGCCTCTTTCTTGTTCAGCAGAAACAGGTGTAGTATCAGCAGAATTAGAAGATGCATTAGCAGGATGTGATTCATGTGATATGGTGCCCTCAGGGTGTGTATTATCATCTATAGATGTTGCAACTGGTTCGTCAATCCTAGTAAGATGACTTACCACTGTGTCATCATCATAGGATGTCACTCTCCCTTCATCATTGGGACTTATTTGTGAGTCAAAGAAATTTTGTGATTTAAATCTTTTGGTACAAAAGTTTCAACAAAAGGTTTTGACAAAGTATTTTTCATTTTGAAGGGAAAAACAGTTTCATAAAATTTGACATCTCTGGAGTAAAAATTATTTTTTGTTTCTAGGCTCAAGAGTTTATAGCCTTTCTTCTCATTTGAGTAACCAATAAGGACACTTTTTCAGACCTACTACCAAATTTATCAGAGATGTTGAGAATGGTGTCATAGCATAAGCAGCCAAAGACTCTAAGGAGAGAGAGTGAAGGGTCATGCCCATACACAAGGAAGAAGGGGACTTGCCAGACATAACTGAAGAGGGTAACCTGTTTATGACATAGGCAGCAGTTAGAACACATTCAGACCAAAGATTTAGAGGTAACTCCCCCTGAAACATAAGGGATCTAGCTACATTAAAGAGATGCCTATGTTTCCTTTCTGCAATACCATTTTGTTGTGGTGTATAAACACAAGAAGTTTGATGTAAAATTCCTTTTTCATGGAAAAAATGTTGAAGTTTATTATTGACAAATTCTGTCCCATTATCACTTCTAAAAATCTTGACATTGTGTTCAAATTGATTTGATAGCATATGAGTAAAGTTAACAATGGAAACATAAACATCATCCTTCCCCTTAAGCATATAAACCCACGCTGCCCTGGAATAGTCATCAACAACTGTTAAAAATATTTGTAACCATCTCTGCTAGTGACTTTATATGGTCCCTATACATCAAGATGGACAAGTTGACCAATTTTAGTTGATTTATGTTCACTTAGAGGGAATGGTTCTCTGGTTTGTTTAGCTTTATTACAAGTATCACAGAGATGATCAGTTTCAGATGTACCATCAAATTTAAGAGTGGCTTTAAGTATGTGTAGGACTTGGTCAGAGGGATGACCAAGTCTTTGATGCCAAAGATTTTTAGAAACATGACAAACAGATATGCAGTTATTAGAAATAATCTTACATGTAGAATCAATATCAAACAAATATAACCCATTGTATTGTTTACCAATCCCCACAATCCTTTTTTGATGTAAATCCTGTATATAGCAATTAGATTCATTAAACCCAACAAACATCTTATTGTCTCTAGCAATTTTATGAACAGATAGCAGACTAACATTGTACTCAGGAACAACAAGTACATCAAAAAGAGTTAGGTCGTTATTGACCTTTAAATCACCAATTTTAGTAATTAAGGCCGAAAGTACCGTTGGGATGTCCAATAGTTAAGCCAAGATTTGAAATGTTAACAACATTGATTAAAAAATTTCGCATACAGTCATGTGCGATTTGCACCAGAATCAATAATCCAACCAAGACTGATGTTTCCAGATAGAGTTTTTGTGTTGTTGTTAAAAAATTTATTAAAGTTTACATTAAACTTGACACTGCCATTAAAGAAGGTTCCTGAAAATTTTTTACCTGCCAAGTTGGCATTAGCAGATGACACATTGTTGTCATTGAGAAGACTCATAAGTCTAGAGATCTGTTCATTAGACAAGGAAACAGGAGAGTTGCTAGCACTATTATCAGTGACATGATTAGTTTCAGCAGAAACATTGTTACTGCTGAAAGGTTTACCATTAAAATTCCTTTTAACATATCCAGCAGGATAACCAACAAGATCATAGCATCTATCAACAGTGTGACCGTGTTTTTGCAATTAGTACATTTGAGATTTATGTTTGGTCCTCTGCTATTTGAGTTGTTACCATTATTAAAACCGTAACCTTTGTTGTTAAAGCCTTTTTGTTATCAAAAAATTTTCCACCATCGACGTTTTGCAAAGCAAAGGCTCAGTAGCATTGGGTTTAGCAGAGCTATTCCTGATGAAACATTTCGTGAGATTCTTCTCCGAGACAACAAAAAGCAGTTTTGACATTAGGTAAAGGATCTCTGGTTAAAATATTGCTTTTGATGGGGACATAGGAGTCATCAATACCCATAAGAAATTGCATTAACTTGATTAGCTGATTATGTTTTTCAAAATGTTTTGCAGCCTCACAAGTGTAGGGAGGCAAGCTGATCATACAATCAAATTGTTTCCATAAAGAGTTAAGGTTGTTGTAATAATCAGCAAGAGAGGACCCACTTTGACTAAGAGAGTTTATATTTTTATGCAAATTAAAGATAGTTGAACCATCAACCTTATCATAGGTCTCTTTAAGATCATTCCACATTTCCTAAGCAGTTTTAGCATATATAGCACCAAAGAAATAGTTCAGTGAGAGAATGAAGAATCCAAGTAACCACAACAGAGTTACAAGTATCCCATTGATTAGCAAGACTAGGTTTCGAATCATCTCTTATGCAAGTACCATCAATAAACCCTAACTTATTATGGTTCCTTAAAGCAAAAGTCATGGCCATATTCCATATTTTATAATTTTCAGTTCCAGTGAGTTTAATAGAAATAATAGGAGTACCATTGGTATTGTTGGGGTGTAAATACAAAGCATCACCAAAGGATAAGCTTTTCTCAGTGGAAGAACCACCACCACCAATATTATCATCACCAATAGCCATAATGCAAACAATAAAATAGACAGATATAATAAGACAGACAAGGAATCACAGACAAAGATAATAATAAGAGCAAATAGACAAATAAATGAGACTTTGTATATAAGAAACAACAAGCACCAAGCCTGTGGACTAGGGTAAACCAGAGCAGGTATTCGTACCACTCAAAGGTGGCAGATCAAGATGTTAGTCTACCCGCTTGCACCCACAAAGACTTAAGTACTGTATGTTTGAAGAAAGGATAAAACTTAGACTTACAGAGAAATATGCAAATGAAGAACAAGTCATAATTACCCTAGATTCACTTAGTCTAGGGCTAATTGTAAGCAGAAGATAACCAGTGATTACGCCAGTGGCAATAACCCCAAACCACCAATTTGTTGCCGAAGAGAATCAATGAGCCTGAAGCTTTGATACCATGTAAGAAAGTATAGGCAACACAAGATGAACAATAAAACCTTTATTCAGATCTAAGCTGCAATAGTCAGCTTAGATTAAGTTTACAATAGTATCCAAATATTACAAGATTAGATTAATGTCAATGAGACAACAATCATGTAAATGTAAAGACAAGACAAGATCTGAAATGATCTCGAAAGAAGAGAGGAGAGTGATACAAAAGACTGCACACTCAAGTGTGTGTAACCCTAGATTAAGGGACTTATTAAATAGGAGATTAAGTTTCACTAAGACCCCTCTAACGGCTATAAATGACTCATCAGCAGAAACGATGAAAGCTTCAGCTGAACTGAACATCTTGGAACTTTAAATCTTTTATCCTTTGTCCAAGTTTAACCCCTGTAATTAATCCTGCAATGAACCATAACTAGAAAGCCATTAGCAATTGATAGAATGATATGTTTGCCACAGATTATCACCCCAAAATTTAACACAAACCAATAACTATAATACAAAAGATCCAAAATAATTATGCTTACTGTTAAGAGAAGGCAACAAACTAAAAACAACAACAACAACAGTCAAGAGAAGGCATGAAACTTGAAATAAAAAGGTATTTGATGATTATTACAGGAAATGAAAGATACCTGATAAAAATTCTTGAATTTCATTGACGACACCAAATCGTATTGGGTTCATACATACATTTCATCAAGCAATTTGCAGGCACACAAACACACACAAATTACTAAATAACCTTTGTGCATTACTGCATTAGCATCTAATGTAACCATTCAAGCTCTCGATTAACTGAGGCATAAACTTGAAAGGAACATTAGCAAACAGGATAGGGAAAACATTGCAAATCCAAGCACCCCTGTAAAGAAGCTCATATTCCCGTTAATTGACACTACTACTATTGCCATCAGATCAAGCATATCGAACACGTGGCCATTCATGAGAATATCCAAGAATGGCAAGTTGGAAATCTGTCAAAACAAAACAAACCAAATCAATTCACCTCCAACTTGTTCCGTCAAGAATGATTAAAGAAATAATTTACATGAATCATGTTTTATATACGTGGAAATTAAGTGGGAATTCTTCCCATTGTGAAGGAATTATGAGATCATTATATGAAATGTATTCATGGTAGAAAATCACATGACAAAAATCAAGACTTTACCTTTATCTCATCCATTAAACCCACTCATCATTCCAAACGAATCACTTACAACCTAAAATTCAAACAAAGTCGATAAATGATTAAAGCTTCAAATAAATTCGAAATTCACAACAACGTTTAGAAGGTTTGATTCATTTGTATCACCATTTTCTTGTTAAAAGGTTTGATTGTTTCAATTGAGATAAATACACAACAACACAACGTTTAGAAGATACTTATGGAACATCTACAACCTCCTCTATTCCATTTAGTGCAAATCTTTACCATACAATCTTTACAAACTATAAAGGAAATCGGTCAACAACAATAAATGAATCGTTATCTATTTGATGATCCCGTTGCGGAAATCGGTTAAAAAGAAAATACATATAGGCACTACTGGAGTTCCCTAACCCACAAGAAAATAGGTATAACCCAAACGGTCCCTAACCCTTAACAGATTGCATACCTAACCATAATTTTCAGGATCTAAAACTAAGACATGGCCAACAATCTTCTCCCATAGTGGTTTTGTTTCGCCATCCTCTGTCGCGTATATCTGCATAAAACTAAGGCTGGCCGGAATGAACCGCGCCTCCAAACTCAGTGAACCTACACTAAAAATTAAGAGATAAAAGAAAAGAACTGAAGATTTGATACTATTTTAATGAGAGATGATTTGTAACTAAATTACCATCCTAACCATCCTAACCATTGTTATTTTGTTTGATCTGTAAAAATGAATTGCACAAAGTTTGAGATTTAAATCAAAACCCTAAAAAAACTAATAGATATACTTACTAATCGAATGATGTAAATGTTTCGATTGAAACTGAATGGAGACTTTGAGATTGGTAATCGTAGACCTGCATATCAAATTGAAAAAAATATTAGAACAATCGAATCACACATATCAAAATTAATTGACACAAAATTAAATTAAAAAAACTAATCGATTCAATACAATCAGAACTTACTGAAATTATTGAGTTGTTAGGGTTGATGATAATCCTTGAATCATATATAGACCAATTTGTAGGATATTTTTGGAATTTTTTGAGTGCATTGAATTCGATTGGTGCATTAAAACAGTTAATTGAACACTGATTTACAACATAGGAGCGTATAGAGGAAGATTGGTGATTAATGGACTTGAATACTTTACAAAAATAATACAAAGAGGAGCGTATGTTTTGTTTGACTTTGTGAGTCTTAGTTTCATATGTGTTTCAATAGCATTTAATGTGTGTTTAGAAAAGTGGGTGCTTTAGGGTATTGTAAATTTGTGCTAAATAAGTTAGTGTTTTTAATAATAAAATTTAATGCGCTGCTTTAAAGTGTTTGTACAAAACCTTGTTTTATTAGTTAAAATAGATCTTTCACTTTAAACCTTAAACTTTGGACCTTGTCACATACAAACCCTAAGGTGTTAGAAATTTGATAATTAACCCCGGACTTTACTAATAAGTTATTAAAGAATCTAAAATATGATATTTGTTATATTAAACCCTTAAGTCTATTAAATTGCCATTTATAACCCTAAAGTATTAAGATTACTTAAATATGAAAATTTACTAAATATAGAAATTTCTTAATTTGAAAAGTTACTTAATTCGGATAGCCGTCTAATTTGAGAAGTACGTAACTTAGTAAACTTAATTATTGGAAGTTACTCATTCGGTCAACTTACTAAATATGGAAAGCTATTAAAAATGGAATGAAACCCTAAGTATGAATATTTTTGAATCCAAAACTATGAAATGGTTTACTAAAACTTAAATGATCATTATTCGTGTAGATCCGCGGAGGAAGGAGTAGCCTTTGTTTTCTTTGTGTGTTCTTGGTGAATTGCTTTACGGTTTGAGGTACAGATATTCTATCCCTTTTCAGTAGGGATTTCTCATGACTTTTCGATCCTTGACTTTACTTCACTTATGATATTCCTTTGCTATGATTTCCTTATGCTATGATCCTTTTGATATGATTCCGACATAATCCTTTGATATGATTATGTTTGCTATGATATTCGTTTGTTATGATTATGAACTTCTGATTATGAACCTTTGATTATGAACCTCTGATTATGAACTTATGATATGGGACTCTGATATGAACCTTTGACTTCTGTTCCTTTGATATGAACCCTTATGATTTGATTATGCTTTGACCATTCAGTTTGATACCCGAGCCAAATATGTGTTCCTAGTCATGGAGGTACCATGACCATGTCATTGATGCACCAATGGCATGACTCCAGTGTGTACGAGTGATGTTACACACCGTCCCCTTTCCGTTATATGATTACGAGCTCAAGATATATGTTTGGCCACTATGTTTCTGCGGGGGCGTATGGATGCATCCTAGATATGTTTATGATATGATATGATATGATTTATATGGTGAATGATGTCGTGTGCAATACGCGTCTTCACAGTCTGGGAGCTAGCTACTCCATTGGTTACTGAGGTCTCCCCTCCTATTATATATGGTTTTCTGAGGTCACCCATCCGAATACAATGGCTACTTATGATATGATATGATATGATATGATATGATATGTTTCCGGGCTCGTGGTAGATTTCTGACAACCCTTACACTTTTGATACACCTATATTGTACATTCTTATTCCCCAACGCACCATATTCTGTGTTAATTGTTCATTACTCAGTACCCTTATATGACTCACTCTACTACGAAGATATATATATTCCATTACTTTGATATGTCACACTCTCATTCCGTTACTCCAGACTATCGTTCCATTCACGTACCGGGTTATTATATGATTATTAAATTTGATTATGTTGTTCATGTTTATGTGGCTACTGTTTACCCTGCTATGATATGATTAATATATGATTATATGATTCAACTGTTGTCACCCGAATATATGTTATCTTACTATTATGTGACCCTTTGATTTGTCTGGTGACCAGGCTAGTGTGTAATCGATTGTTGTATCTGTTTATCATGTATACGTTCGTTCAGTTATGTTCATGGGCTATGATTATCCGTTCGTATCCTTGTCTGTTGATTGTTGACCTGTTATGTTACATTCCTGCTTATACTTCTGTTTGATTTTGGCAAATGGATCATCTTATGTTGTCTGGCTTGTTAACTTGTTTAGCGTCATGCTAGGACCTTGTTTAGATAATTCTTTCAGTTATGATGTGGTTCTGTATTCCTACCTGATACGTGTGACTGCCATGTTTTGACTGTTGTTATGATACTGGTTATGTTTTCAACTAAGGGTTTTGACCTGTGTGATTGCCATGCTCACTTACTAATTAATTGCTTCCGCTTGCCTTTAGATTTCTGTTTGACTTGTATGTCTTCTGATTTCCTGAATTGATTGTATGCCATATATATGTTGTGTGGGTACGACGTTTCCTGTGCTTGCTTATGTTTCAGTACTTGTATGCCTGGTTTGTATGTGATTGTATATATGTCATCGATGCTTTGCTTTGCTTCGTTCTCCCTGTTATCTGTTCTTTTTGGATATCTGTATAATTGTGTTCTGCAGGATCCTCTTTGACTCATTGTTCTCATTTCGTTGTGACCTTGTTATCAGTTTCCTCATTTCACTTCGCATTTCTGATTTTATTTAGCTTTCGTGTTGTTATATCTGTTCACTGGGCTTTTTAAGCTCAACCGCATTTCTTTTCCTGCGGCAGGTTTTAGGTTGGAATATGGGCTTTGGTGGGCTGAGAGTCGGATTATCGAGTGGACTGACCCTAGTTACCATATCTTTTTGGGACTAAATTCGAGGAGCTTTTGTTTTGAGATTTCTTTTCATATTGGATTTTGTATTTTTCCTTGTTAGTCAAATGTTTATATGAAATGGTACTTTATTTTTAAGGTTTCCGTTTGTAAAAAATTTATTTGTATGTTCTGATATGACACCAAAATGTGAAACTTCTACCCTTGCTTGGGGCGTTACAATTAATTACAGTAGTAATATAATTATTATGATTAACGTCTTATATGGTTACGTAGTATTTTCTGTCTTAACGATCCATTACATGTCTAAAACGGAGTTAGTGTAAATTAAAAATCGAGTCTCGTAAAAAGATGGTTAGATGGAAGGGAAAAATGGTTAGAAGTGAGTTATGACTTCCGTTTGTAATTTGACATTTGAATGGGCTGTTATGATTGTTTCAATGATTTACAACGGCAAATTGACGAGTCATTAACCCATTTGATTGCTATCATTACGCCATACTAGCAGGGTACTCGCGTAATGCGGCGGCGGGTACCATGTGACTAAATTTTATAGCGGTGGGTACACTCGGCCTTATTGCAGATGTTTTAGATGTGTGTGAGAGAGATGTGAAATGGTTTGTATGTATTTATATAGTGGATGCAATTATATGTTTTTAATAATCATTACTAATAATAATGATTTTTAGCGGTTACACGTTTTAATAATAGGCTATGAATGATTTGAAAAATGTATTTAATTTAGTTAAAACGTTTGCATTTAATTTCGAATAATGAGATATATTAAATTTTAAGCCTTCCTTTTATAGTAAGTGTGTAAGCTTATTTTTTTAAAACTTCTTTTTTAGTAATGATTTAAATGCATTATAATATAGTTAAGATGTTATATAAAGGTGTATAAATTGATGGCAATCTTAACCGTTTCACAAGACACTAACAATTCACAACTAACATTTTTATCTCTAGCAAACTCATAACAAATTCATAAAATTTCGAGCAAGTTGTCAATTCGGCAGTAAACTACTTTGGCCGTTGTAATATAAGAAACAACCGTTGTTGAAATAGTACACGTGCAATGTTTTAAGGTAACCATGTTCAACATGAGACTCAATCTTATTTGGTTATTGTTCCTTTATAAAACGTATGTTCAAGTTTTTCACACATTTATTTTGATTGCATCGTTATTTTCTTCATGTTATTGTAGTTTTGAATTCTATATAAACGGTATCCTTTTATTACATCTTTATTTCCAAAAACAAATTCAACAAAATACCCAACGTGAATTCAGTAATTCACATATGTAAAAGTGTTGGAAATTATGAATGGTGGGCAACTTTTAAAGTGTTGAAGCTAGCATAATGTACAATTAGCATATGCGTAAGCTAAGTATACGGTTTGTATAACGTTTGGTGTAATGTGATTAAGAAGTAACCACTAAGATGAACGTGTATGTATGAGGGTTGATAAAGTCAATGCGAAAACGCTTTTATAGATGAAAAACACGCTAAAACACTTGCAAAAGGTTGCTCAAATTGCTTCATCACTACTGTGTTTTATCTGACTTGTCAAGCCGTTTTTTCTGCTTCGCCATTGTCATTACGTTTGCAATCGTTCGCTTACAAGAAGCAACATTTTTTTTTCCATGTCACTAAATTTTTTCCTTGTCATTTTTTTTTCAACAAGCAAAAACAATATAATGAACCTGGTTTGATACATTATCAGGTTTCACAAATCCAACTAAAACAAAGGGAAACCTTCCTGTTCCTCGATTATAATAAGTTTTAAATTCATGGGTGCCAACCATCATATGTTGGTCCAATAAATAACACTACATTATCAGGCATTACATCAATCTACCAACTATGCTTAATCACCACAGATTGCCGTCTGCTTGTGAAGCTGGGGCGACTGCGCAAGGCAGGCTGGTTGTTTTTTGTATTCAAGTCTAAAAACAGCACCACCACCACCATCACTAGTTCCAGCAGTTAACTTTGGAGTGCAGATCTCGCGAAAACCAAACTCCCACAAAAACTTCCTAAACAGCTGCAGAAAATCATATGGAACTTTCATTAGTACGGGTTTTTTCTAGCAATAGGTAGGAGTAGTAGGGTTTTTTTTCTTGAAGAAGCAAAGTATTACAAGCTGATCACTATATACAATATAAATTCACCAGAATTGTCCCTGACGGGACTTGAACGCACGACCCCTTAGTTGGAGAACATCTCACACCATAAGTTCTTAACTACAAGGACATCCAATATTGGCTAATACAAGGTTTTTAATCAGCGCATGCACTACTATTACAAACCATAAGTACGCAGGTGCTACCCTTAGGCTAAAGCCCTTTTAGATCTACCCCAATCCCATAATGGAAAACTTTTCAGTTTTCACAGGATGTCAAAGTGTTTTAAATCATTTTGTATAGTAAAATTTTACGCTTTTTGTCATAATCAATTCCACTATTTCAACATATAACGGATATTAAGGAAACTTAAAACGCAATATAAATCAAAGTTTCAAAATTCCATCAATATAGGAAAAAAGCTATAAATTCATAACGTACTTTACACAAAAACTCATTATGCTCTCTCTACTTCACTTATTATCATTATACATAACCGTTTTCATTTTATTTGTTTATTTTCTGTCCGTTTTTATCCGTTTTCGTAAATCGTCCATTTTTATCCGTTTTCATTTTAATATGTCCGTATAAAAACAGATAAAAACGGATAAAAACCTTTTTGACATGGATAATAAAAACGGTTTTAATCCGTTTTTATCCGGACAGATTAAAATAAAAACGGATAAAAAAGAACGATTTACTAAAACGGATAAAAACGGACATAAAATAACCGAATAAAATGAAAACGGTTATGTATAATGATATCGACCGGAAACAACATTAAGTATAATGACAATAAAAAAAGTTGAGAAAGCACAATGAATTATTTTGATAAAGTACATTAAGCATTTATAGTTTTTTTCCCATCAATATAAGGCATCTAGAAAGCTGAATTCCTTCTGGTTATGACCACATTTCTTGGACGAGCACGGCTAACTTCATCTAAAGACCATATTTGAACCCATCATTGTTCCAATTATAATGCCTCCAACCCAACTATATCAACATTTACCGGGGTAAAACCCTTTACCCAAACCCAACTATACCATATCAAATCCATTCATTTGACCATCTCCACCTTCATACGAAACCAAGTTTAATTTTAATAAGATTGTCTTCTAAACATATATCTGAAACTTGTTTAAAACAAGATTCATTTAGCTCTTTTACTAACCTGACAAATTGAATCCAACTGTCAAAATAACGCCAGTGCTCATCATGGTCACAATATATCTCTCTAAATTAAGAGCAACTAGCATGGTACCCGCGCGTTGCAGCGGCGGGTACCCTGAAATAAAATTTTCCGGTAAATCATGTATTTTAGTTTATTATGCTCATAAATTTACAGATTTCAAGAATTTCATGTGACATATTTTTAATCCTTAACTAAGAAATTTATTTTGTCTTTTTTGGTTTTTTTAAAGCGATTCGTATAACATGAGCCCGTTTGGCCCGTGTCCGTTTGGCCCGTGCCCATTCGGGCTCGAGCCCGTTTGGCCCGTGCCCGTTCGGGCTCGAGCCCGTTTGGCCCGTGCTTATTCGGGCTCGAGCCCATTTGGCCCGTTGCCCGTTCGGGCTTGAATATTTGTATAATGTGCTTTATTATTTGTATTAGTGACATTTAATGCATGAATTGTGTTTAAGTTGGTTGTACAATATGTTTGATAATTTGTATTTCTTATGTAAGAGGGTGTTTTAATAACTGCATTAATTGTATTTATTGACCACATTATAGCATTAAAGTGGTGTTTTGTCTTTTTAATATGTGCATTAATATGTTGTATACTATGCTTATTTGGTTGTAAGTCTGAAAATAATGTGCTTTCAAGTGTTGTACATCATGCTTAATTTGTTGCAAGTCTGAAAGTCTGATTTTTTTTTAAGAAAGAGATGCATCCGTGTATTATAAGTAGTAGAGAAAATTAAGAGCAATCTACACATTTTCAAAGAGATAGAGTGAAAATGACAACAAATAACATATCACTAAACCGTTACTCTTATTAAACCATTTTGGTGTTAATTTGTTGGATACCAAAGCATTTAATTATAATCATTAGACATTCTTTGTTTGCCAGCTAACCATTATTCATGAAATCAACACGCATAAATATTTTCATGAATTAACGATTTTATAATATTAGGGTAATATAAATGACCGTAAACACCAAAACTGGTATTGCTATTGGAAATCACTAGTTTAGGAGAGTGTTGACTAAATTCAGCCAAGTTTTTATAAAAGAATCCATTATCCATGTGGTTTGCCCAATTTGGCTGAAACCATCCTGACCACAAACTATTGGCTTTAATCATTCATCCTAGCTAAAAGTCAAGCGAAAACCATCCATTGAGATCACTTGATTTCTGTCTATCAGAGATGTTTCATGCCCATAGTTTGCACTTTGCAAACTATTTGGTGACTAGTCAAAGGTAAACATCAAGAGCTTGATTAGTATCCTTTATTCATTTTGTTGATGTTTCTGGCCCAGGCATTAACCTTGCTAAGTGTCGACTGAATGGGATAGGTATTTCTGATGGTGAGGTGGAACGATCGAATGTCTCATATCATTAGATGCTCAAGTGACAAGCTCCCTCTAACTAATTTGGGTCTTCCAGTTGGGAAGGATATGTCTCATGTGGATGGGTGGAGTACGTGTGGTTGCGGATCGGCTCACTAACAGACTAACCCTATAATCACTCACAATCACAAACACGTTCCAAACTAAAACATTCATCTGCATAATCAAGAAAAATCTGAGAGTAGCTGAACCCAAGTTTAGGTTCACGTAGGCATCGATCGTGTTCGGGTTTGTGTTCGTTCACTTCTCCATAGCTTTGCTTTCGATTCCTTGGTTCAAGTTTTGTTTTGGGTTAGTGTTCGTTAGTTTGAATTGGGTTCGGGTTAGTGTTCGTTAGTTTGAATTGGGTTCGGACTACACATTATTTGTTTCATTAGCAGGAGAAAGATTGACTTCGCCATCGGGTTAAATCTCGGTGCTCGTGTTCATACTCGTGTACGTTCGTATTGGAGTTTCGGTTTCGATCTGTTGTCTAGTCTTGAGGTATATTTCGAACTATTATCTTAATATAAGCTCATACACTAATTATAAGTCATCCTTATTATATGCTAATATGATATGTAGATATAAGAGAATCGGATGCATGAATCATACCTGGTATAAATGATGACGTATAGTCTATATTCGGGTCACGAACCCGACAAGGACCAATATTAGCATAGCCCATCACGAAATGGGCTATGCCGATCAGTGTTTAGGCTCACGAAGGCCCAAACCCAAAAACTTATTTATAACATAAGATATTGGATATCTCTTATTTTTGAGATAAGCGCTACCAACCACTTAGGCCTGATACGCCAAGTTGGGGAACACGAAACCAACAAGGAGATCGTGTATATAAAGGGAACCCTATTCATCATTAAAAGTACGATCTCAAACCCTAACTCTCTATAACCCTAAAACCGACATTTACTTTACTCACGCCGGAGGATAATCGCGGAGACAATCCCACGATAAGCCTTAACGGTGTTTTCTCGCTTATTAGTGCGCAGTCTCAAGCAAGAAACAACCAATTGATACGGAACCGGAGCACCAAATAGGAACGCCCAACTTTAGTATCAACAAGTGGCGCCATCCGTGGGACCATCACTAAGAACTAAGAACTAGAATGACGGCAACGGAAATCACGATCGCAGATCCACGGAAAGAAGCCGCAAAGCGGATCGCCTTCTAAGCGTATCACCGACAAACCAGTGTTGCTAAAAATCGTGGATTAGGCCAAGACCTAGTCCTCCCTACTGGAGCAACGCCGGGGACAACCCAAGCCACTACAAACCACCACCAAAGACAAGAGACCGCTACAAGACCCTTTTGACTACTCATCTTCACCAAGCTAGAAACTCGATCTTTCAAAGGCACCAGATGCACCCGATAGAAACAAGTGGCCCAAAGTGGTAGAAATAGGCACCCTTGCTCTAGAAGGAGTCGCACCGTGAACTAGCACCGGAGATTTCGTGATCGCGAAAATTACGCAAACTTTGGCCGCTCTCATGCAAGAGGAAGCAAAGAAAAGGTCGGAACTCGCATGCCCGACTAAATTTCACTCGATACGAAACATCCCCAACGCCACGGCGCGAGAAGCCGAGGGATAGCCGCGCACACCCCCGTGTTCAACAGTAATCGGGAGGAGAGAGAGTTGAGGATGACGAGACATCTAACTCACAAAGATTCGAAGGAAGCGAGGAGGATGAACGGCGTACGCATCAATGTCCACGCCAGTCGGGTGGGCCGCAGAGTTCATGATAGACTTGGCTAAGGTACTCCCCAAGCCCTCAAGCGGAAACTGAGGATAGTCGGCGAACGCCGAAAGAGGGAAAACTCATCCTCCTGAAATTCCTCGGATGACGGAGACAAACCGACACGGAAGTCCAGAAGAACTATCTCGATCAAGAGGAGGAGGACATATCCTCCCATGGCGCCACAAAAGTGGATGCGTTCACTCGCACATTAGCGATTACCGAAAACAAAAGAAGGCGCATGCCCGCCAACGTGAAAACTTATGATGGAACATGTGATCCGGACGCATCACTAAAAAATTTTGAATCAGCCAATACAATCGAAAATTGGCCGCAACCCGTGTGGTGCCAAATGTTCAATTCCACACCGCTGGAAATGCGCCAATTGGTTCGCTAAGCATTAATGGCTTCAAGAGCTGCAGCATTCCTCTGAACTTCACTCAAAGGAAGAAGTGCTTAAAAATCCTATCGAACTCGCCAGGTGAAACAACGCCAGGGGAATCCACAAGGCTTATGTGGAACGCCTAAAGATGAGTGCATGTGCTAAGGCGCGCTCTAAGTGTTGAAAATCTCGTGGTTCATGAATGGGATCAATAACCCGTAACTCATCAAACGTTGAACGACAAAAATCCCCCAAAGCTTTGATGAACTCATGAAATGCACAAGGTCCTTCATCCAAGGAGAAGCCAAGCAATGGGATAGCAAGAAAGGTTACTCCAACTACAGTCACAGAACAACCTCCTGAGACAACTACGACTAGAATGGTATCGTAATCAGAGTTACCGCAGCCAAGTGGAGTGGACGATAACGCACAAGTATACCCCACTCACAAAGACTCTAAAGGAGATATTCAACGGCGCTAATTTTCCAAAACCTCTCCACCTGGCGCACTCCGTAAGATCGGGCGGTGGGGAATGGATACCGTGACTATCACGCATAGAGGGCCACACCACCAATGAATACGCCCAAATCGCAAGCCAATCTTATTGATAAACTAGTTAAAGAAGGTGATTGGACCCATCCGTCAAGAACATCAAAGAAGGGAAAGATAGGCGTAAGATCGGAATAAGAAAGAGGGACCCAAAGATAAAGCCGACACCATTTACATGATACCGCTAAGTACGTAGTAACCAAAGTGTAAGGTCAAATTTAGAATTTTTTCCCACTAAGTGCAATCACTTTCCCTACCTTAACTACGACAACGCAGGGTAGAGCCACTCATCATTGAAATTAATGCGGGGGGTCACGACATCCACCGCATGTATGTTGATGGTGGATCATCCGCATATAATGTACGAGCACCGCCAGCGCATCGCCTAGAGATATGTGGGTCGTATTGAGCCCTGGTCATGACAAATACTGATCGCTTCACAGAGAAAAGATATGGCCTATGGGCAATTACGACTACTAGTCGGAGGGTATAACGACTCACTCCACAACAGCCTGATAAAATTTATGGTGATCAAATCCCCTCACCATACAATGGCATTATTTCCAGTAATCGATATCCATACGCTGCTAGCACCGCCTACAAAGACACGGATGCTTAAATTCTCAAAGGGAAGGAGGAATTGTTACTCCTATAATACCGCGCACCTAAAGAATGTAACGCGGTCACATGTGAAACGACACCCATTATAGAACAGCGCGCGACCAAAGTCCCAAATCAAGGTCGCATTCATCCCGATTACCCCAACAAGAAGTATCGATAGAGGATCAACCGCCGACAATGGCAAGGCATCCGTATACTCTTGCAAAAGAACTTGGACATCTT
>OU343217.1:110894715-111004392 GCA_910596185.1 Chrysanthemum makinoi
ATAGACTTCTACCTCGACCTAGTCCAGGGTTGGCAACTGTTCTAGTGGTTGCCACGACTATGCTAGACTAGAGTCAAGGCTCGAAGTAATCCTCGGATGCGGGATATGGTTGGTGATCGGTAGGATCGGTTTAGAACGTATTTATTTATCTTAGGTCTTGTATAGCAATCAACTCCCTACAGTCCACTATGATTTTGTTGAATTTAAACCTATGAACTCACCAGCGTAAAGTCCACTTTTAGCATGTATTCTCGTGTATTTGAATGATGTTCTAATGGATCGTGGAAGCTTGGCAAGGAAGGCATGGTTCAAGGATCATATTTGACTCTGATAAATTATGGGGACCTATCTTATTAAATCATGTTTTTGGGCCTGATATTTATACTTTTGGATTAATGTTTTAAATACTTAAATTTGGGATTGGTTTTGAATGAAAATGACTATCTTGTTTGCTATACTTATGTGAGATATCAATCCAATCGTAATGCCCCGAAAACTTGATTAAGTCTTCCGTTGTACCGAGATTTGGGGGTGTTACAGTGTAGAATCACTTCTACAGTTCCTTTACAAGTAGATGTGGCAGATGGTAATCATTTGACTAGAACTTCAGTTTGTAGAAGTTTTACTTGGCAGTTGCAGGGTGAAACCTTTAAAAATGCTATGTTAGTTCTTTTGGGGGGTTGTGAAATGGTTCTTGGGGTTCAATGGTTGTCTACTTGGAAGACATTATGTGGAACTTTAGAGAACTAAGGATGGTTTTTCACCATGAAGGAAGGAAAGTTACACTTAGAGGTACACAAAAGTCAACACTACAATTGATGCAGGGCAAGAAATTACCAACTGCTATAGCTCAATTGTCCTCAATGGTACTTTGTGTCTATCCAATGGCTGAGATGGAAATGTTGCAGGCTACTAATGTGGACCACAAAGATACAACAATCACTCAGTTATTGCAGGATTATAAAGATGTGTTTGCTTTACCAACTACGTTACTACCTATCAGACATTATGACCATAAGATTAAACTGAAAGAAGGATTTGTACCAGTTAATGTGAGACCCTACAGGTATCCACCTACTCAGAAAGATGCCATAGAAGCCATGGTAAAAGAATTGTTGGACTCAGGGGTAATAAGGGAAAGCCAAATTTCATTTGCATCACTAGTGGTCATGGTTAAGAAGAAGGATGGCAGCTGAAGAATGTGCATTGATTATAGGAAACTGAATGCTCAGACCATTAAAGATAAGTTTCCTATACCAATAATTGAAGAACTGATTGATGAGTTGCAAGGGTCTAAGTATTTAACCAAGTTGGATCTCAGGTCAGGCTACCATAATATAAGAATGAGGCCAAAGGATATTGACAAAATAGCTTTTAAGACTCATGAGGGCCATTATGAGTTCTTAGTCATGCCATTTCGACTTACAAAGGCACCTTCAACATTTTAGGCTTTGATAAATTCTGTCTTCAAAAAATACTTAAGGAAGTTTGTTTGGTATTTTTTTTGATGATATTTTAGTGTATAGCAAGGATTTGCAGAACCATTATGAATATTTGAGGTTGGTCTTGGAGTTGGAGAACACACCTTTATGCCAAACAAACCAAAGTGTTTTTGGCAGCAGTGGTGGAGTATTTCGTCATGTAATCACTCGGGTGTCTACTAATGAATCCAAAATTGAGGCAATGAAATAGTGGCCACAAGCTACCAACATCAAACAATTTAGGGGTTTCTTGGGCTTAACAGGTTATTACAGAAGGTTCATTAAAGGATATGCAGTTCTTAGTCACCCACTCACCTAGTTTTTGAAGAAGAGTTCCTTTCAGTGGGGACAAGCAGCTCAAACAGCCTTTGACGCACATAAATAAGCAATGATTCAGGCACATATGCTCAAGCTACCTAATTTTGATGAAGAATTTGTAGTTGAAACATATGCTTCAGGAGGAGGAATTGGGGCAGTGCTTCAACAAAATGGTCATCTTATAGCTTACTTCAAGAAACCCTATCACCAAGACACCAAACCTTGTCCACTTATGAGAGAGAATTGCTAACAGTCATTCAAGCCTTAGATAAGTGGAGAGGGTATCTTTTGGGAAGGAATTTCAAGATTAAAATTGATCATTTCAGCCTGAAGTATTTGCCTGATCAAAGGATTACAACTCCTGCATAAATGAAGTGGCTTCCTAAACTTATGGGCTTTGACTATGAGATCATTTATAAAAAGGGTAGTGAAAATTGTGTAGCAGATGCTTATTCTAGAATCTCAACCAGCAGCCAATTGTTGCAAATAGTTCTCACCATAATCATAACTGATTTGCCGGCCAAAATAGAAAACACATGGACACAAGATGCTAACTTGCAGGCCGTGGGAGGCCATTCAGGTAGTACTACAACCACCAATAGACTCAGTGTCATGTGTTATTTGAAGGGAATGAGGCAAGATGTAAAAAATTTTGTGTCACTTTGTGATGTTTGCCAAAGGAGTAAACCAGATTTAGCTGCTTATCCAGGTTTGCTTCAGCCACTACCAGTTCCTAATTTGATTTGGTCTGAGATTTCCATGGATTTTATAAAATGTCTACCTATGTCTTATGGTAAATCTGTGATACTACTTATGGTAGAGAGACTCAGCAAATATAGTCACTTCATTGCTCTCATGGGCTTCTAAAAGTTATAGTAAGTGATAGGGATAAGAGCTTCATGAGTTTTTTTTTGAAAAACATGTTTAAAATGTTACATGTTAGCCTGCATTTCTCCACTGCCTATCATCCACAAAGTGATGGACAGACTGAGGTAGTAAACGGATGTTTAGAGACTTACCTCAGGTGTATGATAGTGTAGAAGCCTAAGGAGTAGTCTAAATGGTTACCCTTGACTGAATATTGGTACAATACCAACTTCCATACATCTGTTCAAACAACCCCTTATAAGATAGTGTATGGTGAGCCTCTAAAAAGCATTATTTCTTATGTCCAAGGTCAAAGTAGTGTTGATGCAGTGGATAGGACCTTGGGTGCTAGGGAAGCAGCTATTAACCTTTTGAAGTTTCATTTGCACAGAGCTCAAATCGAAAATGAAAACCAGTGTTGACAAAAGAAGAACAGACAGAGAATTTGAAGTGGGTCAATGGGTATACCTAAAATTTCAACATCATAGACATGTCACTCTCAGACAACCAAAATACAACAAGCTCATTTCTAAGTATTTCTTGGGCTTTTTCAGATTATTGCTAAGATTGGGAAGGTGGCTTACAAATTATCATTGCTTGCTACTTCTCAAATCCGCCCAGTCTTCCACATTTCACAGTTAAAGTTGTTCAAAGGTCTTATTCCAAATGCTACTCTTATACTCCCCATTTGTAATCAACAAGGAGAAGTCTTGCAAGTTCCACTCAAGGTCTTAGACAGAAGGCTTGGCAAGGTGAAAAACAAAGCTAAAGTTTTTGTGTTGATTCAATGGAATAATGGGTCAAGAGCTGATGCTACTTGGGATCTGCACAGTGACATAGCCAAGAGATTTCCTGAGTTTTCAATTGATTCTTGAGGACAAGAATTTAGTGAAGGGGAGAGTATTGATATGAATAAAAGGTCAATTGGTCAAAATTGGAAAGTCAAACAGTCTAGAAGTCAAATATCAGCTTTTGGCGGGAAAAGTTGTTACAACCCAACTTATCCTTCATCACAGTTTCATTGTATAATACCATTTTCTATATCAATTGTAATCATTCAATCATTGTACCAGTTTAGAACTTTCTGTCTTTCAATTCCATTGTATCAAACTATTGTAACTATAATTCATATTTCTATAACAAATCCTTTCGAAATATCACTGTGTTGCTATCTTCTTCATTCTTTATATAGAATCTGGAAGTTTACTATCTTTGTTGTTACTAGGCAAACACCAAAAATCTAATTGGGATTTAAAATACGGTCTTGTACACATGTATTGTTAGCGATTCAATTAGAATGCTAGTTTCTTGAATCACAATAACTAACCAATCACTTTGGTTTTGTTCAAGATCAAACACAAACCCTAGGGTTTGTAATTCGTTGATGCAAGACAAAAAAGGAAGAGAGGAGAGAAAATTGGCTAGCTATGGAGACACAAATTACTAAGCAATGAATACATGTAATTGCATTTATAGGATAGTAACTTAGATTCCAAGCAACACAAGGACTCCCCTTAGGGATCCTTGGCCGGTCGATCATGCCCAAGAGAATGGTTTCTAGAACCTTCTCTTGGCTTATTTTCTCTTTAGTCCTTCTATTTGTCATTTAACGACTGTTAGGCTAACTACCATTAAGTACTAATGACCGTTAAATGTTATTATGAAATAATAACTAAATCATAACTATTATATATTAATTATTATTAATTGAATCTCATACGCAATGCGTATAATCCCATAATCTCAAGTTCGAATCGGACATACAACTATTTAATATAGTCCACAAAGTAACATTTTCTAACATGCTTGGTCACGTTTAAAGGCAAAGTGTAAGTGGTTTAAGTTATAGACTGTATAGTCTATAAGCAATTTACAAATTTTGTCTGTTTAGTGCAATTTCCTTATGATAAGAATTTTTGTGTTTAATAACTACACTAACGTGCTATTATAAAACCTATTTAAATTTTGATGAGTTTTGATATGTGTCGATCTCAATCCCATAAACATAAAAGCGTTGCATTCCACGTAATAAATGTAAATTTTGTAGGTTGACTTATAATAAGCTTAAGGATTAATGGCATTTAATAATAACGAATTTTTTCAAATGTTCACATATCAGTTATGAACCTGATACGTACTACTAGAAATCACAAAAGAAATAAAGTAGTACCTTCAAGACAATAGAAAATTTCAAGAGATAAGAATAGAATCTCGAATTGAAATGAAATGATTTGTCATTGATAAGATGAAGGTTTACAAGACATGAGATGATTAAAACTAAAAGACTAATTACAAAATGATTACCAGAAGTGGATTTATACAATGAAAATGGGTAAAAGTGAATGGCCGGGAAAAAAGGTTGTGGGTTATGTTTGACTTTTCTGCTTTGACCCTTCTTGTCGACTTTTGTTGACTTATCATTTTAGACACATAACATAACCCAATAAAATACCAGAATACCCATCAAACTTTGTTTTTTGTGCTGATATCAGCAAAAACCCTATTTTTACCTCCAAAATTCACGTTGGCGACAAATGTACATGCCACTTCATAAATTGTACTGTTATAATCCATGTTAGATTGGGTTCATGTTTGATAAGTGAACATATGAAAAAGTTTGATAGGTATTTTCAAACATTTGACAAAGTTTGATGGGTATTCTAAAACAGCTAACTTCACGTAATTAACTTTAAAAGAAATTAAAAAAATATACGTATGCAATTTAACCGGTGTAGCCGGTTGTCGGACATGCTACGTAAGAAAAAGTATGATATCGAGCTAAAATTTGAAAGTTTGATGGGTATTATTTTATTTTATTAGGTTCACAACTGATATGTGAACATTTGAGAAAATTAGTTGCTATTAGATGTCATTAACTCTAAGATTAACAGCAAAGGGAGAATTCATGAGAACCGTGAGAATTGGAAAAGTACATTTTTGCCAAAAAAACAAATTACCAAAAACCTTTTCTCTACTTCAATTATCAGAATGAACTTTTTTTCAAGGTTTTACCAAAATGAATCACTTTACTTTTTATAATGTTTTGTCTCCAGATGTATGTCTTCAAGTTTGCATGTTTGACTTTGTTAGATACCAGCGGATAGTCTAATAGTGGATAGCCATCTTTTTACAAGTTTGCGTATTTTTTATAATTTTGTTTTCACGCATTTTCATCTTTTCGCTGCAGCTATTATTTCTTTTTTACCTACCCTATGCATTGACATCCACAAATGACATTGAAAGTTTTCTAGTAAGTTTTGGCGTCGCGTTTACTTTTACTAAATAGGTTCAGGTTTTAACGTTTTTAACATGGAAATAAGACACACGAGTAAGGTGGAAATTGTTTGGTCAAATGAATCTAACGGATGAGATTCAAAAGTTTATTTTGGTAAAAAAAATTACACGACGTCTTATTTCGTAAATAGGTAGTGGATATGGTTCGTTTAAAAATTTTCTCTTTTACAAAAGTTGATACGGGTAGACTTTTTCGTGTATAAAGTTGTTACATAACTGAAGGGTTTTTTCCGGTAACTCTTATTGTGTGTGAAACTCCACAATCAAATGGTTGTGAGTTCAAGTCATGCTTAATACGTGGAGATAATTTATAGTGTATAAGAAAAGTTGATATTTAGGGTGCGTTTGGTTCGCAGTATGTTTTGAAAAGAATTGTAATTTGTCAAAGGAAATGTAATTTGAATGAATTATAATTCAAAGTGTTAGAATGTGTTGTAATTGTAATATGTTCGAATTGTAATTGATGTATTTTGTCACTGTGTTTGGTTGAATCTCAATGTAATTTAATTCAAAAAAGATAAAATAAACTTGATAATAATAATAGTAATAACTAATAATAATAATAATAGTATAAAATAAATAAATATATATTAATAATAATAATAATAATAATAATAATAATAATAATAAAATCAATAATAATAATAAATAATAATAATAATAATAATAATAATAATAGTAATAATAATAATAATAATAATAATAATAATAATAATAATAATAATAATAATAATAATAATAATAATAATAATAATAAATAAATGATACTAAAATAATCTGACAGGGTCATCGCTCTTGACGCAAACTGGTATGGCTGATTTTGTACCTGGTCGTGCGGTGATTGAAGCCGCACAATATAAACGCATCAAGTATGAGGCTAAATGCGCGGATATTGGATATCATTTTCTTCCCTTCTCATTCTCTTCTTTTGAGAAACTTGAAAAGGATGTAGTGACTTTACTGAAGTGGATCCGAAACTTCTCAATTACTCAAGACATTGGGGCGCGTGCTACTACCCATATTTTTAGTAGGATTTGCTTTGCTGTAGCTAAAAGTAGAGGCCCGATAGTTTCTCTGGCTTCCTACTAATCTCTCGTAAATCCTATGATTTTCTAATAAAGTGATGTTTATAATAATAATAATAATAATAATAATAATAATAATAATATTATTATTATTATTATTATTATTATTATTATTATTATCATTATTATTATATAAATATTATTATTTTAATATATATATTAAACATTTATTATTATTATTATTATTATTTTATTTTAATATTTTATTATTATTGTTATATAAATATTATTATAATAAATATTTATTATTATTATTATTATTATTATTATTATTATTACTATAATAGTAATAATAATAATAATAATAATAATAAAAAGTGAAGATTTATAATAAAATAATAATAATAATAATAATAATAATAATAATAATAATAATAATAATAATAATAATAATAATAATAATAATAATAATAATAATAATAATAAAAAAAGTGTTGGTTTATAATAATAATAATAATAATAATAATAATAATAATAATAATAATAATAATAACATGGGCGATCTATGTCTTCTGGGTTCCATCTTCATCTGATGGCTTCAGGAAACGTTTTGATCCCTTCTCTTCTTTGATTCAACATTTTGTTGGGTTAGGTTGCAAACATGGGTGTCTTTTTTCTTCTCTAGGGTTAGGGTTTTCAGTTATATTATCATCTTCTATATGGGCGATCATGCGTATGGGTCTCGCATGTGTCTTGTCTTCAGGATTGGCTTGATCTCGTATGATTCAACATGGATTGCAGTAATGTGATTGGCTTCGTTTCCCTAAGGTTTTTTCTTCATTTGCTTCTTCATACAATTTCTTATTTGTTTCGTTTTAAAACCCGGTTCGGTTCTGTTACTTTTGCGGTTGTTTTGCCTCTCCAAAACGTTGTAGAGTATTGTTTGTTTCTCCCATAAGATTTGTAGGCTTTGTTTATTGTCGCAAATTGTTCCCCATCGTTACAGTTTTCTTTTGTGATTGTTGCGGTTGCTGTGGTTTCGGTGGTATATTGTCTTGGTTCAGCAGCTACTGTTACTATAATAACATTTTGGTGGTATATTGTCTTGGATCTGCTCCTACTGTTATATTGTCTTGGTTCTTCTGCTACTATTTCGGTGTTATATTGCCTTGGTACAGTGGTATATTATGGGTTTTGGTGTTGCTGCGGTTGTCTCACATCTCTTTAACAGTTGTGAGACTTTTTTCAAAACTATATTAGTGGTTGATTGCTGCTGTGGTGATTGGCTTTTAGTCCGATACAGTGTTTGCTTCATCAGAATATGGTTTTGAACTGTTATTATAATAACGTTTTGTTATGGTTCGCAGCAGGTGTGGGGGGGAGGGGGTTGATTGTGGTTTGGGTTCCATTTTCGTTGTTACTGTGGGTCCTTCAGCTACTTCTGTGGGGCTTTTGGTTGCTTCTGTGGTTTTTGTACAATTTTATCGCTAGTTTCGGTTGCTTTTGTGGATCCTTCTACCGTTGTGGTACTTCATTTGCTTCTTCTAAAAAACAATGTATGTTCCGTTGTTATGGCTATTGTGCGGTTTCATTTCCCTTTTGTGGGTCTTTGTGGTTGTCGTGATGGTAGTGGAAATGGGCTCACTAAAACCTCGTTGGTCACTCATCTTCGTGATCATCATTTCATCGGAGATGCGCTGGCTATTACCAAACATTCTCTGGCTACTAATCTTGTTGTTTTCGAGGCGGCTGAAGTTACACGTATGGGTCTTTGGTTATGTGGTGTTTGTTTTAAGACTCATACCTTTCGTTCTAAGTGTCGGCATGGTAGTGGTTCTGATTTTGTGTCATCCCCTGATTGTGGTGATGGTGTTGTTAGGTTCGTGTTGTTTGATCTCATCAAACCACAAGTTCCTTCTTATGTTCAACTGGGCCATATTCAAGATTTGGTTTTGGACGAGCAAAGTGGGTTTGATTTGCCTCTTCTTGACACTTTGCTTTCCAAGGGGTTGTGTACTGTCAAATCCATCCCCCCCCCTCAGTGTCGCTTGGGGTTCTCTCGGGTATTGAAAGGAGCTCTTGATCAGGTGATCTGCACGCCCGATGATATTTCTTGTTGGTTCAATTTGTTAGTCTTGCCTCTTTGTCTCCTCAAAACCTTTTGCCCGAGGAGTAATACAGAGTGTAGGTCTGGTACTAAACGTCAGCGCCAGGAAGAGTATATTGCTAATGTCATTCGATCTTGAGACACGGCTGATGTTTGTTTGCAGCTTGTGAAGGAGGCTTTAACCGAACCCTCCCCATCATGGTCTAATATTGATGATGAAAACTTAGACGTAGGTGATCGTAATGTCAACAGTGTAAGAAGAATATTTGTGATGGCCATTATACTGCCGCAGCCAGAGTTCTTTCTTCTTCTGGTGTTGCTCCCTATAGTGATGCTACTCTTGAGGACTTAAAGGCTAAACACCCTTTCAAACCTGCTCCCCTTTAGCCGGATACACCTATTGATCATCATCACCTCATTGCATCTCCTGCCATGGTTCTTGATAAGATTAAGAGTTTCCCCCGTGGTACTTATTGTGGTCGGGATGGTTTGCGTGCCCAGCACCTTTCAGATTGTTTAAGTGGTTCAGCTGTGGCTATTTTTGATGAGTTTATCGCGTCTATCACCCAAGTGGTAAATCTTTTTCTTGATGGTAAATTCCCTAGGGTGTTCGGTGAGTATATTTCTAGTGCTCCTCTCACACCATTGGTCAAGCTAGGTGGTGGTGTTCGTCCTATTGCTGTAGGGACCATTTGGAGACATTTAGTTTCCAAGGTCAGTGCTTCTATGATTGGCTATTCTTTGGATGGTTACTTGAATGATCTATAGTTCGGTGTTGGTGTATCGGGAGGAGAGGAGGCTATTCTTCATGCCGTTAACCGGTTGATTGAAGGTTGTGGAGATGATGTGGGTATTTCTATGTTGTTGGTGGATTTCAAAAACGCCTTCAATTTGGTAGATCGTGAGGTTATGCTACATTAAGATAAGAGACAACCAATCAATATTCAATAACTAGGTTTCATAGATCTAAGTAAACACACAAGTAAATTAGACGGACATGTTAAACATGCAAGCATACACACATTCAATTGAAGACATAATGAAATCAAGGGAATAAATAACTTATGTCGATGTAAAATAGGGTATTAGAACCCTAAAATACTGTCCAAGATGGACTACAATCGTTTTAGGTTTTTACTCCACAAGTCTACCTCCCAAAAGTCACGAAAAATCGTTTCTATATATAAGATTACAAGCTGTACGGCGTCACCTTTTAATTGTGACGCCGTCAGATCTGCCGTTATTAGGGTTTCGTCTTGGCCAGGTCAACTTGTGACGGCGTCACATTGTGGTTGTGACGTCGTCAGCTTCAGCTTCTAACATCGTCTGAATTTGGATCTAGGCCGTCTGGGGAGAAAAGTCTTCATGACGCCCTACTCTTCAAAGCCTAACGCCGTCAGGTACAAAATACCAAAATCGCAACTGACCCGTCACAAATCCAATCACACAAAGAGGGACGGCGTCGCATTAGGTTTGTGACGCCGTCGGGTGTAATTTCAGCAGCTTGAGTGTCTTAATATTGACTTAGCCAGTTTCTTCACATATTCCCATCCTTTTCGTCCAAAAATGCTTCATTCCTGCATTTTGCTTCTAAGAGACCTAAAAAGTGAAAAGAAACGAAATTAAGCAGTAACGGATATTAACTTCACTAATTCCTTATCTATGAAGGTGGGGAGTGGTGCTGACATCTCCTTTTGGCATGACATCTATTGGTGTTAGATGTTTTGACTTAACCTCGTAAGGGTAGTTTGGTAATCTGGGTACTATATAGTTGAGTTTGTTTTGTAAAGGTAGTTTGCTAATTTAAGGTGTAGTAAGTATCGTCATAACCAAGAAATGTGTTTTAGTCGGTTGGTTACTCTTATAAAGAGTAATATAGAATTAGTGTCTTGTATTACTATTTTTATCCTATTTGATAATAAGAAAAATACAACTTCTGCTGCAAGTACCTGCTCTTATTCTTTTTCTTCTTTTCCTTTCTGATTATCCCTACCTGATCCCTACTAATTGGTATCAAGAGCCTACCGATCAATTTGAAGCAAGCTGCAAATTGTTTGAGGTTCTAAAAATGTTTGAGGTTTGTAAATCGATTTAAGCTTCTGGTTGATTTCAAAAATTAATTTCTTGACATCATTTGAATTCATTTTGTGTTTTGGTGGCTGCTGATTCGATTAGTTGAAGACATCAAGTTTGCTATTTTGTTATTGTTCAATTGATTTTGCTTCTGCTTGTTTGATAGATCAAAGGAGTTTGTTGATTAGGATTTGGGAATAATCAGAATTTGGTTTTTTGGATTGACTGCGTGTTGGGTTTTATATTTGGTCTTTGTTTCATAGCAGTTAATAGGGAAATTGTTTGTTATTTAGTAGTAAAACCTATTTGGATAAATTAGGTCTTCTCAAACACAATCATCATTGGTTAGTATTGAGAAGTTTAACATAAAAGTAATTTTAGTTTATGGTGAATTAAAGTTCGAACCTAATTGAAACAAGGTATTTGGGCACCTCTAGCCGGTCCCAAACCAGCTGATATAATCGATGCAAAATATCACTCACAAGATGAAAAGGTGCATTCACTATTTTTCTATCTTTATCGGATGAGGTTCTATACGAGGTTGTTCATGAGGAAACGGCTTCTGATGTGTGGAAAATTTAGAAAAGCTTTATATAACAAAGTCTTTGACTAATAAGTTGTTATTGAAACAACGTTTTTTTTCACTTCGGATGAAAGAGGGCTCAGCACTAAAAGATCATCTTGATGCATTAAACTCAATCTTGATGGATTTGAAAAATGTTGAAGTCAAGATCGATGATGAAGATGCGACTCTTCTTTTCAAGTATCGTTACCTCCCCCGTTTGAGAACTTTGTGAACTCCTTAGTTGTTGGTGAAGACACTATCACATTAGAAGATGTTAAGTCCGGTTTGAATTCCCGAGATCTCCATCATCAAGCATTGGGAAATTCAGAATCTCAAATCGTCTGCTTATCAGCTATAAGTCATGATAGGGGCCATGATAGGGGTAGACATCGAACACAGAAAGGTAAAGGAAAAGGCAGATATAAAGATAGATCAAAGTCTAGACCTCGAGAATTGAATCCTTGAGATGCTTGTAATTATTGCAAAGAGGAAGGCCATTGGAAGTACAATTATCCTAAACTTAAAGAAAAACTTCAGGTAGCGGTTGTTGCCAAAGACGACTCGGGTTCAGAACGTGATATGGTACTGTCAGTAGTTGATTGTAAAGGTACACATGTTGCTTGGATCATGGATTCTTCTTATTCTTTTAATATGAGTCCCAATCGGGATTGATTTGTGCCATATGAAGAATTTGATGGTGGGCATGTCTTCATGGGTAATGATTCACCATGCAATGTTGTTGGCATTGGAACAATTCAAATTAAGATGCATGATGAAGTTGTTAGAACCCTTATCGATGTTCACCATGTTCCAAATCTTAAGAAAATTCTGATCTCACTAGGGGTGTTGGACTTGAAGGGTTTCAAATACACTAGTAAGAATTGTGTACTTCGTGTTTCGAAAGGTGCTTTGGTGGTTATGAAATCAAAAGAGGGTACTTCTTCTCTTTACAATTTACCGGGGTGAAACGATCACATGTTCCAGTTCTGTATCTTATTCAGAGAAAAGTAATTCAGATTTGAAGATGTTGTGGCATATGCGTCTTGGTCATGTGGGTGAAAAAAGTATGGTCATATTGATCAAGTGGGGACTACTTGGTAGCCACAAGGTGTCTAACTTGGAGTTTTGTGAGCATTGTGTCATCGGAAAACAAAAGCGGGTGAGTTTCTCAAAGGTAATTCATCAGACGAAGGCGACTCTTGATTATCTTCATTCAGACTGTTGGGGGCCTTCTCAAGTACCTTCTGTTGGTGGTGCTCGATATTTTTCTCTTATTCATTGACAATTTCTCAAGAATGACATGGGTTTTTATGAGGAAACACAAGAGTGAGGTGTTTAAGAATTTTAAGCATTGGAAGGTTCTTATTGAGAACCAAGATGGAAAAAAGATTAAGCATCTTCGTAGTGATATTAGTTTGGAATTTTTTTTGAGAGAATTAGATGAATTTTGCAGAGATGAAGGAATTTCTAGGCATTATACGGTTTGTTACACTTCTCAACAAAATGGGGAAGCTGAACGAATGAACATGACTCTATTAGAGAGAGATCGATGCCTACTGTTGAAAGCTAGATTAGATATAAGTTTTTCGGTCGAAACACTCAATACGGCTTGCTATCTAATTAATAGGTCTCCTTCCACCGCTATTGATTGTAAAACTCCCATTGAAGTTTAGTCCGAGAAGCCCACAGATTATTTGAAGCTTTGTATTTTTAGATGCCCAGCGTATTATCATGCTAGTGAAAGAAAGTTATATCCGAGAGCCAAGAAAGGCATTTTCATAGGATATGGTGATAGGGTTAAAGGCTATCAAATTTGGTCACCATCTGAAAGAAGAGTCATTCTTATCAGAGATGTGACATTTGACGACGATTACTTGTTTCGCGTGAAACAAGATCCAAGTAAATCGAAGCTTGAAAATGGTGTTTTTGAAAAGGTGGATGATGCTCCTAAATAGGTGGATCACGTTGTTCCAGGAAATATGGGCCATGATTTTACTTCACCGGTAGTTGATACAGATGATCAACCAAATTCATCACACTTGGAACATGAGCAAGATAAGTCTATAGCCCATGATAGACCTCGTAGAAATGCAAAAGCTCCTAGTGGATTTGTTTTTGAGGACTACAACGCATACGAATTGCAAGTAGTTGAAGAGGTGGAGTCACTTGAACCGGCTACTTATCGAGAGGCTATTAGTTCTAAAGAGTCGGATATGTCGATTAGGGCTATGAGTAAAGAGGTAGAATCTCTTCATAAGAACAATACATGGGAATTGGTGAAACTACCTGAATTAAGGAAAGTTATTGGTTGTAAGTGGGTTTTCAAAATGAAAACCGGCTTACCAGGTTCGGACATCATTAGGTTCAAGGTACGTTTGGTCGCGAAGGAATATAACCAAAAGGAGGGAATCAATTACAATGCGATTTTCTCCCTAGTGGTACGTCATACATCTATTCGGGTGTTAATATCCTTGGTAACACATCGCGACTTGGAGTTAGAACAATTAGATGTAAAGACCGCATTTATTCATGGTGACCTAGATGAAGAAATTTATATGAGCCAACACGAAGGTTTTGTTATTCAAGGAAAAGAAGACTACGTTTTCAAGGTTTGAAAATCTCTCTATGGTTTTAAAAAGTGGCCAAGACAATGGTACAAGAGATTTGATAGCTTTAGGTAAAGCATGGTTTTAGTAGAAGTGCTTATGATTGTTGTGTCTATCATAAAAAGGCAGCGTCTGGATCACTTACCTACTTACTCTTGTTTGTTGATGATATGCTTGTAGCGACTAAATACGTAGAGTAGGTTAATAAGTTGAAGATTCTTCTCAACACAGAATTTGATATGAAAGATTTGGGAGAAACTCAAAAGATTTTAGGCATGGGAATAATTCGATATCGAGAACATGGTAAGCTTTTCTTATCATAGAAAAGTTATATCGAGAACATTATTTCTCGATTTGGAATGAGTTCGGCAAAATTGTTAAATACTCTTTCCTCGGTAAGTTTTTGTTTATCTACTACTTGTGCTCCTCAAAGTAATTCAAAAATAAAGTATATGTCCCGAATACCCTATGCTAGTGTCGTTGGGAGCTTGATGTATGCTATGGTTTGTACAAGGCCGGATATACCGCACGCGATGAGTGTTGTGTCACGATATATGGCTCATCCTGGAAAAGATCATTGGAATGCGGTGAAATGCATTTTTCGTAATTTGAAAGGACATCTGATGTTGGCCTAATTTACGGCGGTGAACGTGAATATTTGGTTGCCGGATACTCATATTCGGATTATGCTAAAGATCTTGACACTAGAAGATCCTTGACAGGTTATGTTCTCACTATTGGAAATTTGATTATAAGTTGGAAAGCTACTTTACTGTTAGGAATTAGAAAATTCAGTCGTTAAAGAGTTGGTCACCTCAAGTATATGTATTCGATAGAAAGCTCGTAGTCGTAGTCATAATATGTTAGTAAGTAGTTTGTTGAGTAACACCGTGGAGGACGGACGAGTCTTTACCCACTGTATGCCTGATCCACCCGTAGGTAGCGCGTTTATTTGTAAGACACTATAAATACCCTCTACCTCCCAAGGTAGAGGGTTGGAGCTTCAATACCATTTTTCTTTGTTTCACATAGTTCCCAACTCTCTTCCCTTTCTCTCTCTAGAACTTTCTCTCTCTAAACAACTTATACGCCTCATATGATTATGGTTTAGTGTGTTTGTGAAATCCTATATCTTACAATTGGTATCAAGAGCCATGGTTTGATCACTCATCTTTCATGCTCTTTGTTTTGGTGGATTTCATAAGGTTCTTGGGGTTTTAAGTGTTTAGGAGAGTTTGAATCATTTGGACAAATTCTAGTGTTAAAGTTTGAATTTTGCTTGTACTTTTGTGTTTAGGATCATCATATGTGTTTATGTTTTGAATTGGAAGGCTTAAATCATTGTGGTTTGGTTGTTTTTGATTGATAAAGTGGTTATTTGTGAAAGTTGTACGAAGCGAGTTGAGTCTCGGAGTTTTGTTTCTTCGAAGCGAGTTGCTTTGTTATTGGAAGCGAGTTGTTATATGCGACTTGGCTATTTAGCGATTTAACTCTTTATGCGACTTGGGTTCTAACGCGTTGTTTATTTAACGACTTGATTCAAAGCGACTTGGCTATTATGCGAGTTGTACAGCTAGCGAGTTAGTTTAAGCAACTTGGTGGTTAAGCGAGTTGTCTCTGCTTTATACTTGCTATTAAGCGTAGTTGTCTCTATATGCGATTTGGCTATTAAGCGAGTTGGTTCTTTTACTTGTTTCTTTAAGCGAGTTGGTTGTTTAGCGAGTTGACTGTTTAGCTACTTGTCTATTGAGACTTGTTATTATTCTTAGTGCTACATTTTTACAGTTTTTTTGTTCTTTTGGTTTAGTAAAATCCCGTGAAAGAATCAATTTCCGGTTTGTCAAGGAATAGTAAAATCCCGTAGAACTTGTAATCATGTCAAACATCGTACCTACTATCATTTCTTCTGTAGTTGAGGACGTTCAAGCAGCTGGATCAAATACTCATCCACCTATGCTTGACAGAACTGATTATGACTCATGGGCTCAACGAATCCGATTGTACTGTCTAGGAAAGGAAAATGGGGTCAACATTCTCAAATCTATTGATGAAGGACCTTATCAGGTTGAGACTACAAGAGACTTAATTGATACAGCTGCAGATGGAACAATGATCTATGGATTAGACAGACCAAAGATGTATGATGAACTCAATGATAAGGAGAAAAATAGATTCGATGCTGATATCGGGCTTCTAACAAGATACTTCAGGGTCTTCCAAAAGATATCTACAAGCTTATCAATCACAACACTGAAGCCAAGGCTTGGGATAATGTCAAGATGCTTCTCTCGTGCTCAATTAACCAAGGAAGACAGAGAATCACAACTGTATGATGAGTTTGAGCATTTCACGATGAAACCAGATGAGAGTGTCTATGAGTACTACGTGAGATTCCATAAGCTTGTGAATGATATGCTGAACATCAAAATGACCATGCCAAATATTCAGATGAATTCAAAGTTTGTAAACAATATGAATCCCGAGTGGCACAAATTTGTCACTTCTGTGAAGCTAACCAAAGGACTAAAGAATACAAACTATGAGCAATTCTATGCCTCCTTCTTTTCAGAATGAGAGGCATGCTATGTTTGAAAAAGGATTCTGGATCAGTTTTCAAAACCAATCCGGGAGAATCAAGCTCACCAAATGATTCTACAGATTTCTACACCAATGTTGGTATTACCCCCAAAGCATCTCAAGTCATACCCATGGGTAATGGTAATTACAAGCTCATCCATGATCCAGCATATAAGCCTTCCGACTCAAACACACTCATGGAAAACTTCATCAATCAACTGTCTCTCATGGTTAGTCAAAACATGAACTCTCTCCCACACACCAACAATAACCTCGCAATGACCCATCCAATCCACACAATCAAGCTCGCCGAGAGATGGGAAGGTTGTGGTGCAACCAGTCAAGAAAGGCAGATGAACAGGGAAGGTGGAGTTGGTAGAGGATATGTAGCAAATCAGAATTGTGGAAGGAATCCAAATCAAGGACAAGCAAAGCCAGTCAAATGCTACAACTGTGGTGGTGAGCGACATTGCTAGGAACCGCACATCTCCAAAACGCCCACGAAATGCAGAATACTTCGAGACAAGATGTTGCTCGTGCAAGCTCGTGATAATGGTGCAGCTTTGGATGAAGAGGAGTTGTTGTTTATTGCCGAGGGCAATGCCAAGACATATGATGCGATGTGGATAAGCAGCCAATTCAGAGATAGGTCACAATCATCGAATGCCTTTCAAGTCGCGAATCTGTGATGCATACGACTCTGACGTCGATGATGAACCTAATGCACAAACAATTTTCATGGCTAGCATTTCTCCAATGGTCTCTCCTAAGGTCTCATCATCACAGCAAGCTAGTCCATCCAAAGAATCAATCATCTCAAAGGTATTAAAACTATATGATGATGTTGATGAGCAAAAGATGCATAATAAAGTACAATATCTTGAAACTTATGAATCAGATATTGATGATGAGGGTAATGGCAATATTGTCCCATATGATCAATATGTGAAGCAAAGTGAAAGTGAGGTTGTACCAAGTAATGAATCTTCTGCAGTCAATGATGATTATGTTTTTGATGAATACACTGCATGTGCCCCTGATGATTCTGCTATCTCTGAACTGAATGCCTATAAAGAACAAGTTGCTATTTATGAACAACGTGCTAAATTTGAGTTAACCACCCGTGAGCAGGAAAAGTAATTTTAGAGAAGAAGTATTAAAACAAGAATTAAACTCCTTACAAGAAAAGCTTTCTAAAACTGCTAAGCAAAAATAAGAACTTCAAGAAAATGTAATGCTTAAGCAAGAATTCAATGCTAAGGAATCAAAACTTTTGAATGATTTTTCCAATCAAAAAACTTTGAAAAACAAGCTTGAAAATAAGTTGTACGTATAAGGGAATACCATTTAGACTGCTCACTTGATCACTAAGCATAGAGTCTTAAGCGATAAGCATAGCATTCCCCTTGTTGTGGAACCTAATCCTGAGGTTGTTAAAAAGGCTAGAGCTGCTCATAATGTAATCTATGATGGCAATGAGATTCTTAAAGCTAGACAGAAACCTAGTTGTGTTGAGTGCACTGAGGAAGATAGAAAATTAGATGATGCATCTAGGGAGAAAATGAATAAGAAGCTCGAAGATCCTGAATGTAAAGAGAATAACATAACTATCAAACCCCATGATTACAAAAATGAAAATTGGATTTCCTTGAACAAGTTTAAGCCTCAAACGTTGTTAACACCCGAACAAGTGTTCTGGAAAAAGGATTTTGATAAGCAAAAAGCAGAGAATCTTGTTGTAACAAACTATCCCCTTAGGAAAATGCCTCACATCGACTGTAGTATCCTCCGAACACACCAATGCATTTAGTTCCTAGAACTATTGCCACTAAAAGCAAGACCTTAATCAACCAATATGTTATTTTTCAATTATTTGTTGATTTTGAGAAAACTTGTAAGAAAAGGATCACACCCACTGGGATAACTGAAGGGGAAAGGGGTTTTGAGCAAACTAAAGAATGCTATTTAACTGAGGTCATGCCTTTCTTTAAACAACTAAAAGATCAAGTTGAGAGTCTGAAAAAGGGGATGGATTCAGATATTAAAGAAATGGAAAAGGAATTTGATGCAATGTTAGTTGAGGTTAGTGACTATGAGTGAGAATTAAAATATAGTGAGATTGAGAGGAAGAACTTGCATACATTGAATGAGAATCTTATTTCTGAATGTGTTACTCAATATGTGTTTTACACTGCTACGAATTGTTCCATTAATGCTTCTCAATTTCATGAATTATATGTTGCTCTGAAAGTCTCCCATGATCGTGTCATTGAGCTTGAAAAGATTAATTCTAAACTAAATGAGAAAATTGATCAGGATGATCACGATAATTTGGTAAAACATCTTTCTAAACTAGAAGTTGAACATTTTGATTTACAACTAAAATATCAACATCTTAAAGAAAATGTCAAAACCTCAAATATCAAGACATCCTCAGATGTTCCAGAGTTTGATGCAGTTTTTCAGATAAACAAACGTGATGAACAGATTCAAGCTCATTGTAACACGATCCGAAAGTTGAAAGCCCAAATCTCTCAATTAAAGGGTGAAAAGAACAATGTGACTGGCTCCCAAATGCCTCCTCCTTTAGATTCTCAGGATTCTCAAACTTTTCATCTTCAAAACTTGGTTAATGCTTTACAAAAGGAAAACGAGAGTTTTCTAGAAGAAAATGAAAAGTTAAACGACACTTTAAAGAGTTATATGATTCAATGAAAGTCACTCGTGACAAAAAACAATGAAAAATCACGTCTTTATAAAAAGAAATTGAGAATCAGGAGTCGGGAAAAGGGAAACTGCCACTTGTTTTAATGAGAATGTTGCATCAAAGGTCATCCTCAGACCGCAAATATTACTGGATCGTAAATACATTCCTCCTCATCTTAGGAATAATGAACTTGTGTTTCATAACTATTGTGCTCACCTTAAGGATAGTCTAGAATGTCTCCGTGAGATTGTGGAAGAGGATTTCATAAATAAGCCTCTGGATAGAGAAATTAGGTTTGCTTGCATTCAGGCCAAACGATCTCAGGAGCTACTAGAATGTTTAATTGCAACATGTCCTAAATCCTTAGGTGCGAATGGAAAAGCTGTGATACCTTGTTCTATGCCTAGTGCCAAGCATTCAAACCATTCTATGCCCAGTGTTAGGAAAGTGACCACTAATGTACCTTCAAGTAGTTCAGATCCTTGCACGTCTAGTTCAGGAATGCAAAAAGTAGATCAACCCACTAATGTTCCCATAATTCCCTCTACAGGAGTAATCAGTGACATAAAAGCAAGCGGGTCAAAGCCTCAAGGCAATACCAAGCAAGATAGGACCTCGCAAGCTAAGAGTGTGCATTGGAAGAGAGTAGAAGATCACCCTAGGAATATTAAGTTTGAGTTGAATAAAATGAATCGTGTTGATTCTAGTATTAGCTCTAAGCATACTGTAATTAATGCAAATTCTGCTTCTTTAGGCAAAACATGTAATGATGATTGCATTGTTTCTGTTACTAATTATGAATGTGGTGTGAATGATTTGTCTAATGTGTAAATACCCTGTTAAAACTTTTAATGTTAAAAATCAAGCTAAGAAGGCTAAAAGGCAAAGGCGTAAGAAAGTTAGAAAACATGGAAACCCAGGAAGAACATTTAGTAAGATAGGTTATCAATGAATACCTTTTGGCCATAAGGTTAATCAGTTTGCCTCAATCGCTAAGACAATGCCCACTAGAAAATGGATGCCTACTGGTAGAACTATTCCCTTAAGAAGTGAACACACTTTGAATAGGTCAAATACGGACATTAGCACTGCATCTATTTCTAATGATTCCATTGTTTCTACTCCTGATGTGGGTGTTCCAATCACTGTTACTAACCAAGTGGAACCCATTCGTGCATGGGGATCCCAATTATCCAGTTATCCATTCTTGTCTGTGTTCAACTATAGGTCGTTCAAATCGCTCGTGGTACCTGGACTCAGGCTGTTCCAAGCATATGACTGGAGACCGGTCGCGCTCATGAACTTCGTGAGTAAATTCATCGGGACTGTTAGATTCGGGAACGATCATTTCGGTGCAATTATGGGTTATGGAGATTATGTTGTTGGTGATAGTGTTATCTCCAGAGTATATTACGTAGAAGGTCTTGGTCATAACTTATTTTCTGTCGGACAATTATGTGATTCTGATCTAGAAGTGGCCTTCAAAAAACATACTTGTTTCGTTAGAGAACTTGATGGTAAAGAACTTTTAAGAGGAACTCGTGGTTTAAATCTATACACCATCTCTATCGAAGATATGATGAAGTCTTCTCCAATTTGCTTGTTGTCAAAGGCTTCGAAAACAAAGTCATGGTTATGGCATCGTCGTCTCAATCACTTGAACTTCGGCACCATCAATGATCTCTCCAGAAAGGACTTAGTTGTAGGTTTACCTAGACTAAAGTATGAAAAGGATCATCTTTGTTCAGCATGCCAATTGGGAAAAAGCAAGAAGTATGCCCACAAACCCAAACCTACAAACTCCGTTACAGAAGTTCTTCATACAATTCACATGGATTTATGTGGACCCATGAGAGTGTAGAATATCTTTGGAAAGAAATATGTGTTAGTTGTGGTTGATGATTACTCTCGATTCACCTGGTTAAGTTCTTAAGGACAAAGGATGAAACTCAGATATCATCATCAAACTTATCAAACAAATGCAGGTTCGACTTAACAAAACTGCCGAATCATCCGAACAAACAATAGAACTGAGTTTGTTAATAAACAACTTAGTGAGTTTTATAAAAGTGTTGGAATCACCATCAAAGAAGTGTTCCACGAACTCCTCAACAGAACGGTGTAGTTGAAAGACGAAATCGAACTCTTGTGGAAGCCGCAAGAACAATGCTGATTTACTCAAAGGTTCCAATGTTTCTCTGGGCTGAAGCCATTGCCATTGCATGCTACACTCAAAATCGATCCCTAATTCACACTGCTCATGGAAAAACTCCATATGAACTTGTCCACAATAGAAAACCTAATCTCTCATTCCTTCATGTGTTTGGTGCATTGTGTTATCCAACTAATGAGGGCCAAGACTTAGGCAAACTTAAAGCTAAAGCGGACATTAGAGTATTTGTAGGATATGCACCAAACAAAAAGGGATACCGAATCTACAACAAAAGAACCCGAAATATCATGGAAACAATTCATGTTACGTTCGATGAGCTGACCGGTCCAATGGCTCTAGGACAACCCAGTTCTGGACCCGCATCTTCAAGTAGTACCATCAGTTCTACTCTCATATAATGATTCTTCACCAAAGAACTCCTTATGTACCTCCATTAGAAGATGACTTGAAGAAACTGTTTGATCCAATGTTTGATGAACACTATGAGCCAATAGCTAATTATCTGTCAATTCCATCATCGAGTCGCTACTATCCCTGTCAATGAAGTTAACCCTTCAGTTTCTATGACGCTAAGTCAAGAAGCGCCTGTTGCTGATCACTCTATCTCATCAACAAATCATCAATCATCGAGTGTACATCATGGAGATGTTGCTGGCACCCTTGATGGAGAGAATCCCTTTGCTACTCCTGAAGATGTACCATTTGAAAACATATTTTCTCCTGAATCATCATCAGAACCATCTTCATCAGGAGAAATCAACTCTGCTACTTCAGTTCCTCAACAACAACCACATGAACACCTTAGAAAGTGGACACATGATCATCCATTGGACAACATCATTGGAAACCTCTCTTGTCCAAAGATCCAACCGGAAACAACTTGCAACCGATGCCTTATGGTGCTTCTTCAACTCCGTACTCTCTAAGGTCGAACCGATGCCTTATGTTGCTCGTATCGAAGCGATCAGAATCTTCTTGGCTAATGCTGAAAGTAAAAACATGGTGGTTTATCAGATGGATGTAAAGAAGGCGTTTCTTAATGGAGATCTTAAAGAAGTCATATACGCCACCAACCTCAAGGCTTTGTGAATCCAACATCCTACTCACGATATCGCTTTGAAGAAGGCTCTTTACGTTTTAACGCAAGCTCCAAGGGCATGGTATGATACGCTATCAAAGTTTCTTCTATCCACCGGATTCAGCAAAGGAGCAGTTGATCCAACATTGTTCACCATAAAGTCAGGCAAACATTTAATTCACGTTCAAATATATGTTGATGATATTATATTTACCTCGCCTGACCCCAATGAATGTGATCGTTTTTCAAATGAAATGGGTTCCACATTTCAAATGTCAATGATGGTACAAATGTCATTTTTCTTGGGATTACAAATTTCACAAAGTCCCGGAGGCATTTTTATAAATCAATCTAAGTATGCAAATGAGATTTTAAAGAAATTTGGATTTGATTCTAGTGACCCTGTTGACACTCCCATGATAGAGCGTACTAAACTGGGTGAGGACCACTCAGGGATCATGGTAGATCAAACGAAATATCGTAGTATGATTGGATCCCCGATGTACCTCACGCCAAGAGACCGCATATCTTGTTCGCGTTTGCATGTGTGCTAGATATCGGGCTAAGCCTACCAAAAGCACCTTGAAGTGGTTAAACGGTCTTTCGGTATCTCAAGGAACCATCAATATGGGTCTTTGGTACCGAAGGACACCGGTATGTCACTAATGCCTATGCAGAGCTGATCATGCAGATGTCAAGATACTCGTCGAAGTACGTCTGGAGGTGCTCAGTTTTTGGGTGATAAGCTTGTGAGCTGGTCTTCAAAGAAGAAAATGAGTACTTCTATTTCCTCTACAGAGGATGAATACATAGCCATGTCATCTTGTTGTGCTCAAATCCTAGGGATGAGATCCCAATTATCTGACTATGGCTTCGAATTCAACAAAATCCCTCTGTATTGTGATAATAAAAGTGATATTGCTCTCTCATGCAACAATGTACAACACTCAAGAGCAAAGCACATCGACATTCGACATCATTTCATTAGGGAACAAGTGGAAAAAGGTGTGGTGGAACACTATTTTGTGAGGACTGAATACCAGTTAGCAGACATCTTCACCAAAGCTCTTCCTAGAGAACGTTTTGAGTTTATCCTCCCACGACTTGGTCTAAAGAGTCTTCTACCGAAACACTTCAAACGCCTTCAAGAGAAAGAAGAGGAGTAAAAGGTCTTTCTTCATCCATATCTTTTGTATATATTTATTCAAAAACCAAAATACAAAATTATAAAACCAACAAAAGCAAAGAGAAAAATATAAAACTTTCAAAAATCCATAAAAATTAAAAAATCTTGAAAAATTCCAAAAATATTGTTATGTTTTCATGTTTTTCTTTATTCGATATCATCTACGGACTTTGTGTTGACATTCAAAGAATGTCACGGGTCTTTAGATGTTCTTCGAATGTACATAGTTTTGTTTTTATAAAAAAAAAGTGAGGCGGAGAAAAATGGTGGTTTATTGTCATTTCAGGCAGTAACCCGTTTTTAAAAGTAAAGGACAGAGCCATGCTTTATCTCATTTTTCAAATCTCGTGCTCTGATTCTTATAAAAAATGTTTGTCATCAAAAAGACAAATGTTTCTCCTTCCAAATATTTTTCCGTCTAATGATTCTTCTGAAAAATATTTGCCATCTAATGAAAACTAAATTGCTTTGAATATACCTCGTACTCTATTATTCGTGTAAATCATTTGTGCTTATCATCTGTCAAAATCTCTATCTCTCAATCAACAACTTGTGTCATTGATTGAGGGGGAGAATGATTTTATTCGAATTAAAAAGGTTATTTTGAAAGGTCATTTTTCAAACAATTGACATGTAAATGGGCAAGGTTTATTCTTGGAAAATCAAAGATAACAATGTTTTATACAATTGATTCAAAACCTATGCTAATGTTATGTTTTCAAAAGATACTCTTGCATGTTTAAACAATGGAGTTTAAAGTCAGAAAATCTGATCCTTATAATTGGTTTTACAAGTATTCAGCAAGCTTTCCTCCCCACATGTGCCAAACGATTTCAAATTTTCCACGCACATGTTGAGGAGGAGCATCTTTTTAAACCACAAAGAATTGAAATGTGATTGATCTGTCTCTAAGTGCAGGTTCCCTCTAGTATGTGCAAAACTCTTTCAAACCTTGAGGCACATATTGAGGGGGAGGAAACTTTTGAAAAACCTCATCCTTCCCCTATATGCTTTATCTACTTGATTTAATCAGGGAAGTGATGTTGACATCTTTTAGAAAATGGTAATCAAAGAAGTTAATTCTTCCTCTTACCTCCGTGTGCTAAAACGATTTCAAATACATGAGGCACATGTTGAGGGGGAGCTCTTTTTCTAAAAATATCAAAAACAACTTAGGTACAAAATGCTTTGATAATATATCACAAGTATCTGGATTGATTTTCAAATGGTTTTCAATTGGTTCCAATTGCAGATGAACAATACCAAATAGACCGACCAAATTTACTTTATATACGGTGGTATAAGGATGATAAGGTTAGATATTTGCTCCCATGATCGGCCAGAACCGGAGGGATCTACTCAGGGACAATCCACTAGTTATTGTAGAAGTCCTTAGGTATGATGAAAAAAGGAGAAAAGTGAGACATGGGAAGAGTGCGGACTGAGACCGAGCTAGTACTGGAATAAACCCAACAAGGTTCTAGTTATGAAGTCTCGGTAAGCACTGAAGGGGTTGAAGAATGAAAAAGAATTAAACGTGAAAAAGGGTGAAAAGAAATAGCCCTCCATTTATTCAACCTTTGGGCAGAAACCGGGTTCAATTCATATACTGCTGGTGGTTACCAAGGTAACATCGGTATTGAAGACAAGACGTCATGGACCCAGTGACGCACTGCACTTCAACTTCCCAAACCACTCAAGTTCCTCTTAAAAGGACTTGTTTCATTCTCACGGGGAACCGACATTATCTATCGACTTTCTCTTAGATTTTGTTGATATTGAAGAAGGAGACCCTCTCCCTAGTCTCCGGCATAGGAACCAAATATGCACAATTGAGTCTAGAGCCACGAGATCATCAAATAAATCTCCTTAGGACACTGTCAATGAAGACTCTCTGTTTCACACAATGTGGAAAGAGAGATTATATCTTATGAGTCCTACGCATTATCCTTGTGGTATTGCCAGAACATCTGAGTGATATGCAAACATATTCACGATAAAGATGGAAAGCCTCTCGAACCAACATCAAAAAGCTCCCGTGGGTGGCATGTGAGATCTATCCAATAGATCAACCATGTGACAACTGAACAGAAACAATGGGGCGATTCAATCATTTGAATCAATCCTGGTTCAGGTTATGGATTGACGGATACCTTTGAAAAACCGGTCGTTATGCTTAAAAACTCTTTTCTTTAGCACATCGACAGTGTACTAATATTTCAAAATAAAAGGTGTTTATGATTGATAATTGATTTTCATTAAAACCTTCGTTGTATTGCAAAAACAATTTCTATTGAGCGGTACACGATTGTTTTTTTCAAATATCTTTTCATCAATTAGTGAATCTTAATTCGCTGGTTCACTCACTCCGTGTTGTCTTCTTTAAGACGTTCCGGTTTGAGAACAGCTAGAGCAGCTGCGAAACCCTGTCAAGGAAATTCTTTAGAATTATACATGATCATTGCAAGATTTGTACCGATCAACGGGAACCGTGGGCCGGTACTCAATTCAACGAAAGTGATCAAAGACACTCTCGCGACTTTATTGCTAAATGTTGTATGCGAACGCCCGACGCTTGTAGCCGATCGTAATGAAGCGGTCAATCCATAGCCGCATGCTCACACTACACATTCATCTCAAAAGAAATCATGATAAGTGCTTCAACGACTCTGATACATTCACTCCATGCTTCGCTATGCTGCCGCAAATATCATGAACCAAGTAAAGCTTCCGCTACTCGATGAGAATATATCACGATCCGAATGTGAGCATGTCGGTCCAAATGTCACAACATCACATAATACCAACACCACAATGGATGAGTAAGAGATTTATGTTAGCCGATGATCTCAATGCCGCTCAAAACTCATCATCACGTGGATCAGTTAAAGACCTCCACTTGAAATTATCCAAACATGTGGAACATGAAGAATCAAAACTACGAGCTTCTCGAGCAAAGAACTTAATCAAGAATCCTAGAACAATCTAATGTAATATCTGTTTGTATTCATTGTAAATTGAGGTGACCTCCCTTAGGGGGAGATTGTTAGGAATTAGAAAATTCAGTTGTTAAAGAGTCGGTCACCTCAAGTATATGTATTCGATAGAAAGCTCGTAGTCGTAGTCATAATATGTTAGTAAGTAGTTTGTTAAGTAACACCGTGGAGGACGGACGGGTCTTTACCCACTGTATGCTTGATTCACAGCCCGTAGGTGTATGCGTTATTTGTAAGACTATAAATACCCTCTACCTCCCAAGGTAGAGGGTTGGAGCTTCAATACCATTTTTCTTTGTTTCACATAGTTCCCAACTCTCTTCCCTTTCTCTCTCTATAACTTTCTCTCTCTAAACAACTTATACGCCTCATATGATTATAGTTTAGTGTGTTTGTGAAATCCTATATGTTACAATTACAACCATCAGTTGCTTTATCTATTACCAAATCGAGTACATGGCTTTAGTAGAAGCAACTAAGGAAGGAATTTGGTTGAAAGGTTTGATTGAAGATATTTGTTTCCCTCAAGATCAAGCGATCGTGTTTTGCGATAACATGAACGGACTAAACACATAGATGTTCGTTATCACTATATTCGTACCGAAAGAAGAATTAAAGTGAAGAAGATTGGCACTAAAGACAACCTTGCAGATGTGTTTACTAAACCGGCTCCTTTGAGCAAGTTTCGTCACTATTTAGATTTTCTCAATATCAATAATTGGAAAGATGGTGTGACTTAGGAGCTAAAGTCAAGGTGGAGATTGTTAGATGTTCTAACTTAACCTCCTAATGGTAGTTTGATAATTTTGGTACTATATAGTTTAGTCTCTTTTGTAATGGTAGTTTCAAATTTATGGTGTAGCAAATCTTCATAATCACAAAACGTGTTTTAGTTGGTTGGTCACTCTTATAAAGAGTAATATAGAATTAGTCTTGTTGTAGTATTTTTGATCATTTTTTTTAATAAGAAAAACACAGATTTTGCTGCAATTACCTGCTCTTATTCTTGTTCTTCTTTTTCTTTCTGGTTATCCCTACCTGATCCTAACAATTGGGTTTAAGGTGTTCCCAAAGGAACTTGAATGGCTAGAAGAGTGGGAGGTAGTTCATTGTTAACACGTGCGTAGGGCTAAATTTTTCGTACTAAGGATTATGGTGCTTCGATCCGTGGTTTCAAGGTGATTTCTTATTATTTTTACTACTAAATCACTTATGAACTTGATCCTTATTCTTTCACTTTCTGTTGGGAATTATACGTTTGAGTTGATAAGACAAAAAGAATGAAACAAGAGGGACTTAATATGACAAGAAGGAAACCTACAAAAAGATGGAAGGACTTGCTTGCAAAAGAAGTTTTATTTATTAGTCCTTATTCTCTAGTATATAAAGAGGACATAGGTGTAGGTTTTAAACAAGTCTTCCAAGATGTAGTCGACTAAAGGTGTGTGTGTGTGTCCTGTGTGTATAGTCTTGTAAACGCCTAGGTTATTAGTTTAGTTAGTAGACGTGTTCACACACCCCAATTTACTGCTTTGCAGTGAATGGAATTCTCGGGATAGACTGTCATAGCACCACAATCACTGTTACATTGAACGACCTAAAGTGTCGCTTTTAAAAACACATCGTTGGATATTTAATAAAAACATTCGTGAGTACAACATCGGTCCCAAAAGTTTAGCAAGTTTATGCTTTGGAAATACAAATATATTACAAATCTAAACGATGTTTTAAAATAAAGTGCCATAATGTACAATGCTATAAGTCGACGCATTTTAACTCAAAAGGTGGTTCCTTAACCATGCCATGTATGTCTTAGTTACCGAAAATACATTGCTAAAACGGTCAACAATAATGTTGGTGAGAAATCATAGGTTTAAGTAAATGTTTTATACGACTACACAAGTATAGACCAGGCATGACAATCAAGTCACGTAAAAATGTTACAATTGCAATAAGTCCATGACACCGAAACTAGACTGTTCATAATGTAATGTATGCCCCTGCAGAGTGTTTGCCAGACAACTCCGTAATGTTATTAAATGAAATGCATCCGTTTGCCTAGTTGGGATTCACCAACCCGGATGGAGGCGCCACCCTCGATAGATCTATCCACTCATCCTCGCTTCAAAGATTAACGGTTCATGTTCAGGTAATGGGGACTTTCAAATTGGCAAATGCGGTAACTTAAGCAATGTAATATGAATTTAACATACTTGGTATCGTAAAAAAAATGTAGTGCAATGTATTCTCCCTGGGTTTGAAAATAATCGAAAGCATGTAAAACGGGGCTATGAAAACTCACTTGGTAAACCGGAATAATGGCAAAAGTGAGTACACCGAGGTATAATGTGATGCTAACCTAACCTATTACTAATGATATGATATGTAATGAGTTGCAATGTAATGTTATGCATGCATTTCATATGTTATTTATACCATTTACGAGTTTTGAAAATATTACTGTCACGAAAAATACTCTTTTGACGCCTTGACCCTTCAAAATGACTTTTCAAGTTTTACCAAAATGTCATCCTACAATGGTTTTATAATGATTTATGGTGAAATTTTCACTTTTCGTCGCAAAACAATGTCGTCGGAATTTTCTTGAAAGTGACAAAAATGGCTTTGGAAAACTAGTCGTAAAATGGTGTACGTCGAATGTTAGGAAACGAAATCGACGGTTTTGGAAAGTTTGTATCGATATCTAAAAGTTTCAGTCCAGGAGTTTTCGTCCAAAAGGTCTCGAACATAAAGATAATAAGGGTTAAAGATGGTGGGTTTGGCTAATTGTTGTGCAGAAAAATGAGTTTCGGCCAAGTTTGAACATCCATAAATAATTTATTACAACTCCGCTTTACAAACGGTTGATTGTTTTGAAAAATATGCTCAGTGAACTTGATTTTATTAGAAGACAATTCGTTCCAAAAAGTTTCACAACCTCGTTAAAACAGCCCTCAACGTGGACGTTACAGCCTACCGTAACACTTGTATCGTAAAAATAATATAGTTTTTAGTAAAATAATAGTTACGGCAACTTTATGAAAACGCGCATATCTTTGTCGCTTTCAAATCCGTTTTCTCACGATAATACATCCTTAGCTTCAGATCAAAGTATACTAATATATTTTTGACAAGTCGAAATAATTTGTGAAGCTTAAGGCTCGCTTTTGGACCGAACAATGTAAAACAAAGATGCTGAAATTTCAGAAAACTATAATTTTCGTCTTCAAACTTGTAAAATCCATAACTTTCTCGTTATAACCGCTTTTATCTCGTTCAAGCGCCACTGATTCGTTTTAAAGTATATTTTCTAAATATCAAGGCCAAAATGTCGTGCCTACTGTCGGATTTTTCCAGAAAATTAAAATAAGGACAGAACGTAATTTATACTTATCGAAAATAGTTTTTCTCGGACAAAACCTATTCTAATCCCTTCAAATCAACTCCAAAGCTAATCTAATCCTACCATACACCTTCTTAGGGTGTCATGGGTTCCTAGACATCATCAAGACCAAAGAATACCATGGGAATAATTATAGGATGACCAAATATATTTATATATACTAAAAATCATGTAAAATGGTATAAATCACATATGTCTTGCATGTTGCTCCAAAAATGAAAAGATACTTATGAGATGATAAGGAAACATGAAAAATGAAAGAAATATGCTTACTAGTTAATATGATGAGGTGCAAGGAACAAGGTTAAACCTAAACACTCTTGGTTTTTATTTCAAAACCTTATAAAGAGTGATATCTAGATTGTATAAACACTTGAGAAAATTTTTGATGATGATCCCTTTTGCTCTTGATGTAGAACCGGTTAGGAAGGAAAACAAAGAAGAGAGAAAGAGTTTTACTAATACTTGGTGAATAATTTTGTGAAGTGAATGAGAAAAATAAGTGAAGTAAGACTTATAAGTTGAGTAAAATTATTAACAATCACAAACCATACATCATTTAATGACTACCCTCCCCCTTGGTCGGCCAAGGGGGGAGGGATGTAAGATATTTATTTTTTTTTTTTTCAAAATATTGTGTAATTATTTATTTGTGTACTTATTATAAGAAAATGTAAGTAAATTTGTAGGAAATTATAACTTGTAGAATAAATGGTAACTTTTAGGTACAAGTAAGTTTTTAATAGATCAAAATAGAATGTAATGAGATAATAAAAATTGTAAAAATACATTCCTTGTGAAATTTGAGTGATAAAATGATTATCGAGAAATTTTTAAGAAAAACGTCGTAATAATTTAACTTTAACGATTAATATACCAAATAAATTCAAAACACTAGTTGAACTAAAAATATAGTTTTTATAAACTAATGTAAGTATAAAAATATGTCGGGATCATTTTTGAAGGTAACGGATTAAATATTCAAAATAATAACTCACGCGATAACGTTTATTTAATATAAAATTCACGCGTTAAATGTGAAATGAAATGTCATGAATGAACTATTATGATGCAAATGATGCAAATGAAATGTAGACTAATCTTAGTCCATATGAAATGTACGTGATGTTATGATCATGAATTCGCCGCTAAACCTTAAAGGTTACGCGAATTTGGAACACGTAAACCTAGTTTACAATAAATGTTGAAATAATGAGGCATGAATTTGTGTCGAGAAATGACCTGAAAGTACGGGTTGTCACATTCGCCCATCCAAAAAGGAATTCAGTCCCTGAATTCAATCGTTGTTAGGTCTAACGGTGTCGGTGAAAAGATGAGGATACTTGTGTCGCGATTCGATCTTCCCGCTCCCAAGTAAACTCAGGACCTCTTCGAGAATTCCAAATAACCTTCACGATAGGAATACGACTGCTTCAACCGCTTGACCTCGCGGTCCATGATTTCTACAGTTCCTCCACAAAATTGAGTTTATCGTCAAGTGAACTTCATCCAATGGAATAACGAGCGATTCGTCCGAAAGACACTTCTTCAGGTTTGAAACGTGAAACGTATTGTGCACATGGCTAAGTTCTGATGGAAGATCAAGTCGATAAGCTACCGGACCAACTCTGCTCAAAATATTGAATGGTCCAATGTACCCGGGTTTAACTTTCCACGCTTCCAAATCGCATACCACACCTTCCAAGGCAATACTTTCAACATAACTTTGTCACCCACTTGAAATTCCAATGCTTTGCGCCTAACATCCCGTAACTCTTCGCCGCTCCTTGCGCTTCCGAGTCTATCTCGAATTTGAACTATCTTTTCCGTTGTTTCCGCATTCATTTCGACCAGTGAGTTGTGCGCTCCGACCTCGCCCAACAAACAGTGATCGGCACTTTCGACCATAGAGTGCCTCAATGGTGCCATCTTTATATTGGTGTGATAACTATTGTTGTACGAGAATTCTATCAATGGCAAATGGTTAGCCCAACCATTTCCAAAATCAATTACACATGCCCTCAGATATCTTCTAACGCTTGAATTGTCCTTTCACTTTGACCGTCGGTTTGTGGGTGATACGCCGTGCTCATCTCTAATCTGGTTCCAAATGAATCTTGCAATGAATTCCAGAAGTTTGAAGTGAATCGACTATCTCTGTCGGAAATGATAGAAATTGGTGCACCGTGCCTTGAGACTATTTCCTTGACATAAAGCCTAGTGAGTTGCTCCATGGAATAAGTCTCTCTAATTGGTATGAAATGAGCTGATTTGGTAAGGCGATCAACAATTACCCAAATAGCGTCGTAACCTCCCGATGTCTTAGGAAGTTTCGTAACAAAGTCCATAGTAATGCGTTCCCATTTCCATTGAGGAATTTCCGGTTGTTGGAGTAAACCTGAAGGCTTCTGGTATTCGACTTTTACCTTAGAGCAGGTAAGGCATTTGCTAACGATGTGGCAATCTCTCGCCATGTTCGCCACCAATAAAGTTTCTTAAGATCTTGATACATCTTATCCGATCCTGGATGAATAGAATACTTTGACTTATGCGACTTATGCATAATCAATTCCTGATTCCGCCATACAATGGAACCCACATTCTATCCTTGAAACATAATACTCCATCTGCTCTCTTTACAAAACCATTTGTGCTTTCGGGCATACCATAAAGCTTTTCACTTGGTCGGTTTTCCTCCTTAAGTGCCTCGATCTGTGCTTCGTGGATTTTCGATGGTAAAGGAGAAATAATCGTCATTCCCAATGATCGAACTCTTAAAGGTTTAGGCCTCTCTTTCCGACTAAGAGCATCAGCCACAACATTGGCTTTTCTCGGGTGATACTTGATTTCACAATCATAGTCGCTGAGTAACTCCAACCAACGACGTTGCCTCATATTAAGCTCCTTTTGATCAAGAAAATATTGCAAACTTTTGTGGTCCATAAACACTGTGCACTTTGTACCATAGAGGTAGTGTCTCCAAATCTTGAGTGCAAAACTACGCCCTAACTCGAGATCATGAGTGGTGTAGTTCTTCTCATGAACCTTAAGTTGTCGAGAAGCATACGCTATCACCTTCTCCTTTTGCATTAAAACAGCCCCAAGTCCTTTATGCGAAGCGTCGCAATATACAACAAAGTTCTCAATTCCTCCGGGTAGTGCCAAAATTGGCGATCGCAAAGCTTTTGCTTCAAAGAATAAAAGCAACTTCTTGTTTCTTTCCCCATTCATACTTCTTGTTTTTCTGTGTCAACTTGGTCAAAGGTCTAGCTATCTTTGAAAAACCTTCGATGAACCTTCGGTAATACCCGGCTAGTCCTAGAAATTGTCGAATTTCTGTAGGATTCGTTGGAGTAGCCCAATCTTTCACGGCTTCAATCTTTGCTGGATCAACTTGTAGTCCATGACTATCAATGACGTGACCAAGAAATTGCACTTTGTGGTTCCAAAAATCACACTTCAAAAATTTGGCATACAACTTCTCATTCTTGAGTAGCCTTAAAATCGTCCTTAAATGCTCTTCGTGCTCCTCTTTGCTCTTTGAGTAGATCAATATGTCGTCGATGAACACTATAACAAACTTGTCCAAATACGGTTTACAAACTCTATTCATGAGATCCATGAATACCGCTGGTGCATTAGTCAATCCAAACGGCATCACTTGAAACTCGTAATGACCGTAACGGTTCTAAACGCTGTTTTTGAATATCCTCTTCCGAACTCGAAGTTGATGATAACCCACCGAGATCAATCTTGGAATAAATACTAGAACCTGCAACCGATCGAACAAGTCATCAATTCTGGGGAGTGGGTAACGGTTCTTCACCGTTAACTTGTTCAACTCTCGATAATCTATGCACATCCCAAGGATCCATCCTTCTTCTTCACAAACAAGACCGGCGCTCCCCAAGGCGAGGAACTCGGCCTAATGAATCCTTTGTCTAGAAGTTCCTGCAATTGATTAGACAACTCTTGCATTTTGGATGGTGCTAGACGGTGACGGTGCTCGCAAGAATCGGTGCAGCTCCCGCACTAAGTCGATATGAAATTCTACTTGGCGTGCCGGTGGAAGTCCCGTAAGTCCTCTGAAAGACTTTAAAATTCTCGGACAATTGGTACATCTTCAAGTCGCTCCTCCACTTTTTTTCTCGGCCGATTACATGGGCTAAGAAAGCAAAACAACCTTTCTTTATGTACTTCTCCGTTTTGATACTCGATATGATACTAAGTCTAGTTCCACATCGTTCCCCACTAATAATCAAAGTTTCGCCGTTATAAGGAAGATGAACAACTTTTTCGTCACAAATGATCTTTGCACGATGTTTGGATAACCAATCCATGCCGATGACGACATCGAAACTACCAAGTTCTACAGGCATGAGGTCTATGTTGAAGGGGTGATTAAGAAAATTGAATGTGCAACCGCGGACAATGGTGTTGGTGCTAACTAAGTTACCATTAGCTAATTCAACGATGTATGATATGTCTAATGTGGTTGGTTTAATGTTGAGCAAAGGTGCAAATGCAATGGACACAAAACTTTTATCGGCACCCGAATCAAATAAAATCAAGCATAACGATTATTGAGAAGGAACGTACCCGCTATAACATTCGGTCCTCCCTATCTTCTCTGCCTCCTATGACGTAAACCCTTCCTTGTGCCATACCTCCTTGATTCGGATTTCCTTGATTTCTTCCCTTTTTACATTCATACTTGTAGTGTCCACGTTCCCCGCAACCAAAACATGTAACTTGTGGCGACTTGCAATCCCTAGTTCGGTGACCAACTTTCTTGCAATTCTCACATGGATCAGGACATCGACCCGGATTGTGATGACTCAAACACCTATTACACTTCGGCAAAACCCCCGAATACCCTTTTCCTTCCTTTTGACCCGCAGCATAAGCCTTAGCAACCTCTTGCCTCTTGGGTGGTTGTTGAGTAGCATTTCTACCCCTGGTGTTGTCCCACTTCCGCTTGTTATTGTTGCTATTGTTGTTGTTGTAGTTGGCTCGGTTATTGTTGTAATTGAAGCGGTTGTTGGGGTTGTTGTTGTTGTTTCGGTTGGTGTTGGTGTACTTACCTCTCTTCACCACTTGTGCCATCAACTTCTGAGTCACTCTAATAGCTTCCTCAATTGTTTGTGGATCAAACGAAGTCACATCTCCTTGAATAACTTCGGGAAGTCCCCCGATAAAAGCCTCTAGTAACTTCGTTGTCCGTACCATAGACGGGCATAACGTGGCCAATTCCTGGAATCTCCGAATGTAAGTGTCAATATCGTACCCAATCGTTACTAATTCATAGAACTCTGTCTCTAGCTTTTTCACTTCCGTACGAGGACAAAACTTCTTAGTCACCAAACCTTTAAATTGCTCCCAAGTAAGCTTGAAAGCATTCTCCATTCCAATCGGTTGAGCATATGAATTCCACCATGACAATGCTCCATCGAGTAATGTACTCGTAGCAAATTTGACCTTACTATCATCCGGACAGTTACAAAGCAAAAACACCGATTCCAATTTTTCAAACCATCGAACCATGGCAGTGGCTCCCTCGGTACCTCTAAACTTAGTGGGATCTCCACTTTTGAAATCCTTGTAAGAACAGTTCTTAACTTCAGATCCTCCTACATTGCCAAGTAGCAGAGTAGCAAGCCTAGCGGCTTCAGCAGCGGCCTCAGCAGCAGCGGCAACATGCTTCCCTTTCGACTCTTAGGGCATTAGCTATGCTATCATTCACCAACTTTTGAATAGCTGCTGGGTCATTTCCTGTGGCTTTCTTCGCGCCATAATTCTTCAAAATCACAAGATGAAACAATCATGAGAACTCGTAAGTAGAAACAACCATCATACTAATATATCCACAACCACAACATGCATAAAGTAAATGGAATCACAACGGAACAATAACGAAATATCACAAATATAATCACAACACACGTGGATAATATACATGAAAATTTCAGCCTACATGGACCGATATCATAGATAATAACAACCATTCCTACATAGTAGAGTCAATACTTGATACATTTGTTTGTACAACAACCAAAATACAACAAGTTCTTTAAACTACGTCACACACCTCGTGACTAGGATAATAATGGTCAAAACTATACATGACAAAAGTCTACATATGGCACCTCATGGTGCTCACGGCCGATCCTCGAAGATCACGAACCCGAGTAGTCAAACTAGCCACCAAACTCCTCAACTCTCCAATCTGACCCTGGAAAGAAGCAATACTCTCCCCGTCCTCTAACCGCCTATTCTCAATACTCGATGTGACAAATCAATAGAAACCCTGCCTAACACTAGGCCCTCGACCTCCTCCGCAATGGGCTCAACCCTGTCTACCGACAGTTCCTCCAACTGCCGCAACAACCTATCTATCTCAATCACGACTATCAATACGGGCTCCTAACGCCTCGGTAGAAGGTCGTCGAAAGCAACTTTAGAGCTCTCGCCTAACTCGAACCTAACAGGTGGCTCGGGTTCTGTAGATGGTGGTGTCGGGATGTCAAAACGAGCACGCTTTTTGAGCGGCAAGTCCGATGCGTGCAAAGGATCCCTAAGAAAATATGGATGAGGATGGTGAGGATGGTGGTGCTAGTAGTGGTGATGGTGTGCGGGTAACGGTCCCTGAGCTGGGCTAACGCGGAGGAGTGGGTGCAACCGCCTCCTCGAAGGGTTCACCCATGTCACCAAAATAGGTGGAAAGGTCGGAGTAGAGCCAATGGAAGATACGATCTCAGTGGAGTGTGATGAAACATCATCCATGATAGGATTATGGGACATCATCCGAGCTAGAGTCCGATGATATGGTGATGGGATGTGAATCTGAAGACATGTCTGTGACAACCGATGTGAAATGAAAGTAAATAATCTCGAATAAAGTGTAAGTGAATCCGCATAAAAAGTGAATATGCACTATGATGAAATGATGAGATGCTATGATAATGTAGCTATAGTCTAGGGTCAATGATGCTACCTAGTTCTCTATAATCGTAGCTCGTACCAACTGTCACACCCCCAATTTACTGTTTTGCGTGAATGGAATTCTGGGGATAGACTGTCATAGCACCACAATCACAGTTACATTGAACGACCTAAAGTGTCGCTTTAAAAACACATCGTTGGATATTTAATAAAACATTCAGAGTACAACATCGGTCCCAAAAGGTTAGCAAGTTTATGGAAATACAAATATATTACAAATCCAAACGATGTTTTAAAATAAAGTGCCATAATGTACAATGCTATAAGTCGACGCGACTCAAAAAAGGTGGTTCCTTAACCATGCCATGTATGTCTTAGTTACACGAAAATACATTGCTAAAACGGTCAACAATAATGTTGGTGAGAAATCATAGGTTTAAGTAAATGTTTTATACGACTACACAAGTATAGACCATGCATGACAATCAAGTCACGTAAAAATGTTACAATTGCTATAAGTCCATGACACCGAAACTAGACTGCTCATAATGTAATGTATGCCCCTGCAGAGTGTTTGCCAGACAACTCCGTAATGTTATTAAATGAAATGCATCCGTTTGCCTAGTTGGGATTCACCAACCCGATGGAGGCGCCACCTCGATAGATCTATCCACTCATCCTCGCTTCAAAGATTAACGGTTCATGTTCACGTAATGGGGACTTTCAAATTGGCAAATGCGGTAACTTAAGCAATGTAATATGAATTTAACATACTTGGTATCGCACAAAAAAAATGTAGTGCAATGTATTCTCCCCCGTGGGTTTGAAAATAATTGAAAGCATGTAAAACGGGGCTATGAAAACTCACTTGGTAAACCGGAATAATGGCAAAAGTGAGTACACCGAGGTATAATGTGATGCTAACCGGGACCTATTACTTAATGATATGATATGTAATGAGTTGCAATGTAATGTTATGCATGCATTTCGTATGTTATTTATACCATTTGCGGGTTTTGAAAATATTACTTGTCGTCGAAAAATACTCTTTTGACGTCTTGACCCTTCAAAAATGACTTTTCAAGTTTTTACGTCAAAATGTCATCCTACAATGGTTTTATAATGATTTATGGTGAAATTTTCACTTTTCGTCGTAAAACAATGTCGTCGGAATTTTCTTGAAAGTGACAAAAATGGCTTTGGAAAACTAGTCGTAAAATGGTGTACGTCGAACGTTAGGAAACGAAATCGACGGTTTTGGAAAGTTTGTATCGATATCTAAAAGTTTCAGTTCAGGAGTTTTCGTCCAAAAGGTCTCGAACATAAAGATAATAAGGGTTAAAGATGGTGGTTTTGGCTAATTGTTGTGCAGAAAAATGAGTTTCGGCCAAGTTTGAACATCCATAAATAATTTATTACAACTCCGCTTTACAAACGGTTGATTGTTTTGAAAAATATGCTCGGTGAACTTGATTTTATTAGAAGACAATTCGTTCCAAAAAGTTTCACAACCTCGTTAAAAACAGCCCTCAACAGGGACGTTACAGCTACCGTAACACTTGTATCGTAAAAATAATATAGTTTTTCAGAAAATAATAGTTACGGCAACTTTATGAAAACGTGCATATCTTTGTCGTTTCAAATCCGTTTTCTACGTATAATACATCCTTAGCTTCGTATCAAAGTATACTAATATATTTTTGACAAGTCGAAATAATTTGTGAAGCTTAAGGCTCGTTTTTGGACCCGAACAATGTAAAAACAGCATGCTGAAATTTCAGAAAACTATAATTTTCGTCGTCAAACTTGTAAAATCCATAACTTTCTTGTTATAACTCCGTTTTATTCGCTCAAGCGCCACGGATTCGCTTTTAAAGTATATTTTCTAAATATCAAGGCCAAAATGTCGTGCCTACTGTCGGTTTTTCCAGAAAATCAAAATAAGGACAGAACGTAATTTATACTTATCGAAAATAGTTTTTCTCGGACAAAACCTATTCTAATCCCTTCAAATCAACTCCAAAGCTAATCTAATCCTACCATACACCTTCTTAGGGTGTCATGGGTTCCTAGACATCATCAAGACCAAAGAATACCATGGGAATAATTATAGGATGACCAAATATATTTATATATACTAAAAATCATGTAAAATGGTATAAATCACATATGTCTTGCATGTTGCTCCAAAAATGAAAAGATACTTATGAGATGATAAGAAAACATGAAAAATGAAAGAAATATGCTTACTAGTTAATATGATGAGGTGCAAGTAACAAGGTTAAACCTAAACACTCTTGGTTTTTATTTCAAAACCTTATAAAGAGTGATATCTAGATTGTATAAACACTTGAGAAAATTTTTGATGATGATCCCTTTTGCTCTTGATGTAGAACCGGTTAGGAAGGAAAACAAAGAAGAGAGAAAGAGTTTTACTAATACTTGGTGAATAATTTTGTGAAGTGAATGAGAAAAATAAGTGAAGTAAGACTTATAAGTTGAGTAAAATTATTAACAATCACAAACCATACATCATTTAATGACTACCCTCCCCTTGGTCGCCAAGGGGGGAGGGATGTAAGATATTTTTTTTTTTTTTTCAAAATATTGTGTAATTATTTATTTGTGTACTTATTATAAGAAAATGTAAGTAAATTTGTAGGAAATTGTAACTTGTAGAATAATTGGTAACTTTTAGGTACAAGTAAGTTTTTAATAGATCAAAATAGAATCTAATGAGATAATAAAAATTGTAAAAATACATTCCTTGTGAAATTTGAGTGATAAAATGATTATCGAGAAATTTTTAAGAAAAACGTCGTAATAATTTAACTTTAACGATTAATATACCAAATAAATTCAAAACACTAGTTGAACTAAAAATATAGTTTTTATAAACTAATGTAAGTATAAAAATATGTCGGGATCATTTTTGAAGGTAACGGATTAAATATTCAAAATAATAACTCACGCGATAACGTTTATTTAATATAAAATTCACGCGTTAAATGTGAAATGAAATGTCATGAATGAACTATTATGATGCAAATGATGCAAATGAAATGTAGACTAATCTTAGTCCATATGAAATGTACGTGATGTTATGATCATGAATTCGCCGCTAAACCTTAAAGGTTACGCGAATTTGGAACACGTAAACCTAGTTTACAATAAATGTTGAAATAATGAGGCATGAATTTGTGTCGAGAAATGACCTGAAAGTACGGGTTGTCACATGTTCCTATAAACGTCTAACATTAGTTAGTGTTAGTGAATGAAAACCTTTAGCAATACCAAAGTATTGTTTTGATTATTCCGCTGCGTATTATGTTTATTATCTTTGTTATTGATCCCTAGCTGAGCTTATAAATGATCTTATCAATTGGTATCAAAGCTTAGGGAGCTCTTTACCTAGGGATTCACAAGGTTTCTTGGCGAAAAAGAATGAAGAAAATCGATTTTTTACAAAATTCGCAACTTTCTGCAGTGCTGTTTTCAAGAGGGCATAACTTTTTATTGAACCGTTGGATCGAGCTAAATTTTTTTTCTGGTGCATCTCAGTATATCTATCTAACTTTTCACCAGAGGGATTGTGAATTGAAGTTTGCAATCAAAAGTTATTCAGTGTCGAAGTCTGCTTCAGAAAATTCGTAAGGTTACTACAGCATTGTTTTGTAACGATCATAACTTTTTCGTTAACCGTCGGATCGTAACGAAATTTTAGGTGGATGTTCTCTATATACTCATCTAACTTTCCACCGAAGGGATCTTCAATCTGAGCTATTATGCGAAAGTACTGCTTAAAGTACTGCTGTTATGTCGAAAGTACTGCTTGATTTTTAAAGTATCGTTGTTCAAGATATGAAAGTAACGCTTGGAATTCAAAATACTATTGATTATTGACGAAAGTACTGCTAATTTTTAAAGTACCGCTTATGCTTCAAAGTAATCTGCTGGTCTCCTTATGAAAGTGCTGCACATTTAGATGAAAGTATCAAGGTGCAAAGTAATCGCTTCAAGGTACTGCAGATTTTATTGAAAGTACCTGTTGCCCATGTTTGAAAGTACTGCCGATTGGATGAAAATCATCGCTCTTCTCAAAGTATCAGTTATTATTGAAAGTACTGCTGCTCTAAATTTAAAAGTATTGTTTTTCATATGGATTTCAATTTAAGGGGAAGTTGAGCATATTAATTGTTATGGTTTTGGACACACACACATAAAAGTTATTGTTCACACACACAAGGAGTTTGGTGATTTGTTCTTAAAAGGATTTAAAAGCTCGTTTTGGAGATTTATTGAAGAATTGATTACGAAGAGGATTATTTATCACTTATTTGAAGGTGAAGTGGAATTACTTAGTTTGTGTTCTTATCATATAGCTTGATGAATCTAGCAATGTGTGATTTTTCTTATGATATTGGCTATCACTTGAAGGAGTTACATTATAGTGCTCAGTGTCTCATACTAGTTGAGGATTCTTGTCAAGGGATTGCGGTCTACTTATATTTGGTTTCGTATAAGTATGGAGTTCCGTGGATAGTACAAGATTTAAGACACAAGTTTTAGAAATTCTACTTCTTCAACAAGTGGTATCAGAGCTTGTGTGGAAACTCTGACTAGGAAGAAACCCTACTTCAACAATATTCAAGATGTCGACTGAAGCTGTTCCACCAACCTCAATCACCTCACCTCGAATTCCAATAATCAAGAAGGGAGAATATGATCTCGGTGCATGAAGATGAGGCAAGACATTGCCATTACATGACCATGCTCTATGGAATGTAATTGTGAATGGGAATGAAGTTGTTCCAGAACCCATTGATATTCCTGGACAAACCAAGGCACCTAAGGCGCTTTTACCAGCAAGAACCTTAAGGAATCAAGAGAAGGCACTCAACATTCTCTTATCTGCCATTCTAGATGGTCATCTTCTCAAATTTCATGATGCTAAAGATGCTAAGCAGCTATGGGTCTGCTCTCAAGACCGATTTGGAGGAATGAAGCCTCTAAAAAGATGCACAGTAAATTTGTTGAAGCAACAGTTTGAAACTTTCACAGTTGGTGAAAGAGAGAGTCTTGATGCTGCATATGATAGGTTTCTGAATCTTCTCAACATGTTGGAGCTATACAAGGCGAAGTATCATTGAGGATGCTAATTTGAAGTTTCTAAGGAGTTTGCCATCTTCATGGCATGTGATTGCTACAATGATCAGAGGACAACAAGGTTTTGATGTCATGGACTTTGATGATCTCTATCATCAACTGAAGGTGTATGAGCATGAGATGAGTGGTCAAACAAATTCTAAGTCTCACAATATTGCTTTTCTATCATCTGAAAAGAAGGCCAGTACTTCCATCAAAAGTACTTCTTCTCCTCAAAGTATCTGTTCTCAAAGTACTTTGCCTACACACCCCCTCATATGCTCAGCAGGCCCCACCAACTACCACTATGCACTCAGATGAAGTTATGTGCTCTTTCTTTGCACAACAAGCTAGTTTACCTGTCACTTATGAAGAAGATCTAGCACAGATTGAAGAAGATGCACTTGAAGAAATTGATATCCGGTGGCAAGTTGCTATGATCACTGCAAGGATCAAAAAGTACATGAAGAAGACAGGTAAAAGCATTGATTTCAAACCAAAACAGGGCATAACTTTTGACAAATCTAAAATTGAGTGCTTCAATTGTCAAAAGATTGGTCCCTTTGCAAGGGAGTGCAGGTTTGCTAAGTATCAAGCAAACAGAACATCTGAGAAGCCAAAACTTGAGCTTAAAGAAATTCCAATTATCAAACAAAGGCTTTGGTTGCTCAAGAAAAGTTATCAGAAGTTGACTGGAGTGAAGATTTTGATGATGAACCAAGAACTTATCAGTATGGTAGCAATGGAAGAAGTTGTTGAAGAATCGCTGGAAGCATTGGACCGAGCACTGCTTTTGATGAGGAACCCAACATGCCGTTTGGAATCTGATGATGGCTTTGGAGGATTTGACTGGAGTAAGGAAAGTGAAGATGATCCTGTTCAACTCGCATTGGTGGCTACTTCACCAAATCAATCTCCTATCTTTGAGGTATGCTCAAACCGCCATGATTTTTATCACAAATTATATAGCGCTTATGTGATTGAAAGAGATAATTGTGTTAGGGCTAGGTTCTGAGGTAGCAGGTTATCAAATAACCTTAGAATCTATGGAAGCCAAAATCTTAGCACATGAAAATAATGAAGTAGCTTAATGAAAAATATGAACAACATGATTACTAGTTAAAACTTAGTGAATGGAAATTAAACTGTAAAATTGCTGAAATTGAGAAATTAACTAAGGAAAGAGATGATTTATTAGCCAAGTTTTCTGCATGGGGAGAGTCCGGTCTCGTCACATGTTTCTTATGTTCAAAAACAAAGAAAGATCCCACCTTAAAACCTGGATTAGGTTTTGGAATGGATTTTAGTAAACTAGAAGAAAACCAATCTAGCGATCAGGATGAAGGTGATTTTGAGGATATACTCACTAGTGATGAAGAACTCATTAATTATGTAGATACATCTCGTAATGAGGGTTCAATAAGTGACTCACCTCCTTAATATAAGAAAGCTAATGATTATCATGCTGTTCCCCATCCCACTGGCATTCATCAACCCCTAGGCCTGATGTTTCTCGTTTTGGAGTAGACAGTCTAGAGTTTAGGAAGAATCTAGTTGCTCAATCTAGGTCTGAAAAACCCAAAGAACCAGTTGAACACAATGTTCAAAATCCAGCAGTACCTTCAAATCAAAGTATCTGCTCCACAAGCGTACCTTTTGTAAAACCTTTTCAAAACAGCATCTGCTAAACCTTTTGGGATAACTTTGGTCAAAACAAGTTTAATCATTCACCAAGGAGGCAAAATAATTTTGGGCATAGACATAGAAGAAGTCACTTTGGAAATATGGGTCAAAAAATGTGTTTTGTGTGTTTTAGTCCTACTCATCTAATTAAGGATTGTGAACATCACTCAGAATATCTTAGTAGATTTCCAAAGAACAGTGTCTCGCACAACCGAAATCTAGAGAGCACAAATCAGTTTGGAATAATTCAAATAGGGTTAATCACGAAACTTTTCACCGATCATAGATATCCACATCAAAGAAGATCTTTTTCAAAACCCTCAGATCTCACAAGACTTTTCAAAGTATCTGTTAACTCGCCCAAGACTTTCTCAAAGTACTGCTCAGACAAAACAAGGTATTGATCACACTACTTGGAATAGGAATCCTAGGAGATCTCACTATCAACCTAGAAAGTATTACAATTCATATAGGAGATTTAGATCACAGGAACCAAGTGTTAAAACAGAATGGGTTAAGAGGAAAAGTAACTGCAGAGGGACATGAAAGACTTTCAACCAAACGTGAATCGATGTTTTTGTGATACAAGAAAAGCAAATGAACCTATAAAAGAGCGTTGTGTTGAAAACCGTAAAGTTTTGAAAATCCACATGCTAAAAATCAAAAGATAATTTCGATCACCATTTGAAAGATAGTGGAAATTACATACTCAAAGAATTTGAGTTTGTAACTCCACAAGGGGAACACAAGTCAGGAATGGCTTGGGTTCCTAAAAATCACTAACTCTTTTCTTTGTGTGCAGGGCAACCCGTAAGAGGAGCTTAAAGATCATCTTATTGTGGATAGTGGTTGCTCTGGAAGTATGACAGGAGACAAAGAGATCCTGTCTGATTTTAGGAAAATTAGTGGAGGAAAAGTTGCATACTTGAGGGAAATTAGTATTTGTATAGTCCTGTGCATTGCTTGAGGGGAGGATAGTTATGTATACTGAAGAAATTGGAAAAGTACTGTTTTTCGTAAAAGTACTGCTTGGAAGGTACTGCTTGGGAAAGTAATCGCTTACGTGGAAGTACCGCTTGTCTTATTAAAGTAATCGTTCCAATGGTTATATTGAGGGGTAATTAATGCTAACGGTAACAATGTTTTTATGGGCTGTGATTTTTCAAAATCTCACCTATAAATAACTACTTTCTGATTTTCCCTCTTATATTGATACATTAGCATCTTTTCCTTCTTTCTCTCATCATATCCATATTATTCGATTAAAACTCTTTTGTGCTTCATAATCAACAATGGCAAATCGTCCTACTATTTCAAAGCATAATATGGTAGCTAATTTGGAAAAGACTGAGGCGAATGTGACTTTTCATGATATGATTGATTATCTTATTGGATCGCCAATTAGTTATGCTCTTTTAGTTGAGCCGGATATTATTGCACCTTGGATTCAAGAGTTTTGGCCTAATGCTAGAGATAACCCGAGAATGATGAATATTATGTTCGATCATCAGCTTCTGGAAGAACTCAGTAATAATTACAGAGGCCTCTATTCGAGATGATTTGTTATTTGGTAATGAAGAAGGAGCCATTCGTTTTGACAAACAACTGATTTGGGATACTTTTAGGGATCTTGGTTATAAAGGGTCCTTAAGAGAACAAACATTCAAGAAACCCTTATTTTGTCCGCATTGGAAATTTTTGGTTCATTGCATAAGTGCTAAGAGTACTTGGGAGTTTGGGTCAAATATAGCATCTGCTATAGTTGGGTTAGCTACTAATCGGATTTTTAACTTTTCACGGCTAATACTGGATGGAATGCTCTCACATATTTCCCATGGCTCTCCTTGGCTAATGTACCCACGGTTTATACAGGTTTTCTTGAACAAGCAACTTGCTGATATACCAAAACCTACAGACTTACTACCTGTTATTGTTCAACAATCAAAGATTTTTACATTTATGGCAAAAAGGAGTGCTTTATTCAGGGGTCAAGATACTCCATTAACTCCTTCTATGATGGAAATTGTTGAAGCTGTTCGAGCTGAAGCAGGAGAAGATGAAGATAGTGAAGGTATTGCACCTGCAAGTACTGCTTTTCTGCAAGTACCGCTTCTCAACATATTGCATCTCAAGGTGTTGCTTCACACAGCATCGCTTCACAAAGCATGAACCCTGACAATATTGAAGTTCCACCATCTCCATCTCCATCTCCACAAGTATCTCCACAACCATCTCCACAGGTTTCTTCACATGCAGAATCTTTGTCACCTGGAGGAGATGAATCAACTATGGAACCTGAACAACAAGTTCTCAATAACTATGCTTTAACAAGGGAATTGACAAGATTGAAGAAATCATTTGACGAACAGGCTCAGAAGATTAGGAGGTTGAAGCTCAAGTACAGAAGGTTAAAGAATTATGTTGCACCTTTTATTAAACGATATCGCTTATGGTTTAAGCAAGAACACAAGCGCAGAAGGAACTTTAAGAAGACAACATGATAAGATCGTTTATAAGCTCAGCTAGGGATCAATAACAAAGATTAATAACATGGTACGCAGCGGAATAATCAAAACAATACTTTGTTATTGAACAAGGCTTTCATTTACTAACTCTAACTAATACTAGACGTTTATAGGAACACGTCTACTAACTAAACTAATAACCTAGGCATTTACAAGACCATACGCCTAGGACACACTAATCTAAAACTAATACCCTAGACGTTCTCCCCTAACATCTAGGCTAAACACACACCTTTTAGTCGACTACATTATTGGAAGACTTAATTAAAACCTACACCCCATGTCCTCTTTATATACTAGAGGATTAGGACTAAATAATAAAACTTCTTTTGCAAGCAAGTCCTTCCATCTTTTAGTAGGTTTCCTTCTTGTCATATTAAGTCCCTCTTGTTTCATTCTTTTTGTCTTTATCAACTCAAACTTGTAATTCCCAACAATCTTCCCCTAGTTGATAATGACAAAACCATTCTTGAACGAACTTCCCTAGACGAAGTAGAGAAATTGAGATTAGGGATCTCACCATGAATGAAACAAGTATGTCTTCCTTTGTCTTCCCCTTAATCCATGCCACGCCACTCAAACATCTCTTCCCCTTTTTGTTATTATCCAAATAGGGAACGTATGCAAATAATGATCTTGACCACCACGAACCAATATCATACTTCCAATCTAAGACTTCCAATGCTTCAAATCACCCACCATTACGCACCATAGGAAAAATGGACTCAAAACAAGAGAAAACTTCAACTAGCAAGAGTAATAATGATCAACAATAGTAAAAATCAACCACTTCCCCTTGAGTGATGCATGTAGATGGTTAAACTTTTAACAATAAGCTTCCCCTAAAAAACCATATGTTAACCATCTTCTTGATTCTTCAAATCTGTAAGCTCCTTGTAATGATCACTTTGTGAAGAAAACAAAATATAACGAACTTGATGAAGAAGTAAAATTTCCCAAACTTGTTTCTTAAATCTTTTACTATCCACGGAACTCCATACTTATACGGACAAAATATAAGTAGACCGCAATCCCTTGAAAAGAATCCTCAACTAGTATGAGACACTGAGCACTACAATGTAACTCCTTCAAGTGATAGCCAATGTGTGCATAGAGCATCATAAGAAAAATCACACATTGCTAGATTCAACAAGCTAGATGATAAGAACACAAACCAAGCAATTCCACTTCACCTTCAAATAAGTGATAAATAACCCTCTTCGTAATCAATTCTTCAATAAATCTCCAAAACAAGCCCTTTTAAATCTTTTTAAGAACAAATAACTTCTTCCTCTGTGTGTGAACCAAATAACCATTCTGTGTGTGTCTCCAAAAATCTATAACAAAAATTACGCTTGACTTCCCCTCAATTCCAAAATAGTCCTATTAGCAACACTATTTTCTGTCACTAAACTGTCACAAATCTGCTGTTAGCGACACATAATCTGTCACAAATTCGTCACCAACCTGTCACTATTGCAATTAGTGACACTTTTTCTGTCGCTGTACTGTCGCCAATCTAAAAGCAGTACTTTGAGTCGTCCAAGCAGTACTTTAAAAAAAATTATCAGTACTTTCATTAAAGCGCAAAGACTTTCATCAAAACTTGCAGCAGCAGTTACAATTTTTCAGTAGCAACATTAATTTTCCTCGTTACTCCTTCTTCTTCATTGTCTACGTACACATTAATCACGACATGATGGACCAGTTTTAACTTTAACCCTTCGTAGCAGTACTATCTTCCAATGCAATATAAAGAGTGAACGATACCAATATTCGATCCAATCTGTTAGAACCACCGACCCATGATCCATATGTATAATGAATTTATCACCTACCAGATAAATATTAAAACTTCGATATGCAAAAATAATAGTATACCATGAGTAGTAAAAAAATGTCATGCCATGACTTGACTTTATATTACCACCGTCCCATTAACTAAGCCTAACCAATCAACGATCGTTCTTCAGTAGCAATTAAATAAAACAGCCATTGCGTGAATCATCCATATGCAAGTCACAATCGTGGGACCATATTCAGAAAAGATCGACCAATCAAAAATCACGTGCTCTTAAACCTGTTGTCAACCAATTATTTAATATAATCGACCCACTTGATCTCCATATGCTGAACAAGTCACGTGTACAAGTCGACATAAAAAAAATATAAATCTGCGTCAGTCGACAATAAGAAACCTTTTTCTTCGACACAAAAACCTTGTAATCCCTATATTTGTAATCCCTATATCAAGAGCTCCCCGCTCTGATACCAATTGATAAGATCGTTTATAAGCTCAGCTAGGGATCAATAACAAAGATAATAAACATAATACGCAGCGGAATAAACAAATCGTTACTTTATTATTGAACAAGGTTTTTCAATCACTAACTCTAACTAATATTAGACGTTTATAGGAACACGTCTAGACTACTAACTAATAACCTAGGCGCTTATAAGATATTACGCCTAGGACACACTAATCTAAAACTAATACCCTAGACGTTCTCCCCTAACGTCTAGGCTAAACACACAACTTTTAGTCGACTACATTATTGGAAGACTTAATTAAAACCTACACCCCATGTCCTCTTTATATACTAGAGGATTAGGACTAAATAATAAAACTTCTTTTGCAAGCAAGTCCTTCCATCTTTTAGTAGGTTTCCTTCTTGTCATATTAAGTCCCTCTTGTTTCATTCTTTTTGTCTTTATCAACTCAAACTTGTAATTCCCAACACAACAAAAGAAAAACAGGTTCATAAACCATCTTCTGTCAATTTGGGGAGGAATTTAGCAGAAGAGAATTTGAAAGAAGATGTTGTCAAGAAAAATGAACCTGAAAGTGCTGAAAAGACTGAAGAGAAGATCATTGAAGATACTGAGGTGCAAGTTCAAGTTCAAGATACTGAAGATCAAGGTACTGAACAACAAAGTACTGCTCTTCAACAAAGAAAGTACCTTCGACAAGAGTTAATAACTCCAAGAGTATTGAATTTTGAAGAGGAAGTTGGTCCTTCTACAACTGTTATACAAGAAGAGGAATAAGCTACACTCAAACCCATCCATTCTGCAAGTGATGATGAGTTCATTGCTACAATTTTAGAAGATTTATCAAAACCGTAGGTGGTGTTACTATTCGAGAAGTGCAAGAAGATGAACAACAAAGAACTTCTCAACCTGAAATTGATCCTAAGGATAAAGGGAAAGGTGTTCTAGTAGAAGTAAAGAAGAAGAAACTTACTTTGGCAGAACTTAGAGAAATTGAACTTGCTAGGAATGAAGCCGCCGCTAGAAAGTTTCAAGAAGAATTAAATGCTAAAGATAGAGAAGCTCTGGAAGTCAGAAGCTCAAAGTAGAGAAGCGGCTAAAAGTTGCAAGAGCAATTAAATTCTGAAGTCGATGAACCGTTACATCACCTACCCCTGTTAGATATATGCCTAGAAGACCTAATTTAGCTAAGGACAGGAATGCTATGATGGCTTATTTGAAAGGTCTAGGATATAAAGGATTGCGTGTTTGAACTATGTTGACATGAAAAGATTATATGATGTCTTTGTGAGAAGCTTATAAGAATAGTGTTGCGTGCATCAAAGATTTTAGAGAAGAAGCTTATTGGACTGAAGAAGAAAGGAAGAAGAGTTTAAAAAGAAAAAGGAAAACTAAAGTTACAGATAGACAGCTTCTCAAAGAAAGAAAGAGTTGAATTAAGATCTGAGACTAAAGATGCATTAAGAAATTATCTCAGAGTGGTAGATTTTGATTATTCAAAAGAAGATGCTGACATGAAGATGAACAGATCTCAGATTAGTGCTTTTGAAGTTGTAAAATCTAAAGATGGAGATTATATGATTTTTCATAAAGAAGATGAAAGCTTCAAAGTTTTCAATAGGCTATGGGATTTATTACATATCTATTCTATCTATATAATGTGCTGAAAGCTTATTTTGGAGATAATCCATCAGAAGGAATTGGTCTAGTTTTGCTTGGAGATCTCATAACCATGTGGAAAACAGAAGAGGAAAGCACTTATGATATTTGGAAGAATCAAGAAAATTGGGAAATTGTTTGTTGGAGATTCTTTGAAGAGTCTAGAGTTCATGTTTTAGAGCTGGAGAATGGTACAATGATACACATGTTTGTAAATAGAAGATGTCCTCTCACGCTTGAGCTCATGAGAAGAATGCTAGAGCATGGATTAGAAGTAGAAGAGGATAATGAAACTGCTTGCATGGTTATCAATCTATTTATCAACCGACTACTATTTGTGAAGAAGATAAGTTAAGCGGTATGAGTTTTATTGAATAACTTATTTTTAAATCAAGACTTTATTCAAAGTATGCTGATCAAACAAGACTTTCATCAAAGTACCGCTTGCATTTAAAATCGTTAAGTGATTTTTGAAAGAAATCTTTTGTTAAAATATCAAATATTTTGAAAACAAAGGTTAAGTGAAATAAATGGTTTTTGAGATGGCAATATCAATAGGTCATCAATCCACCATGGCTACAAAAGGATTGGCTAATCCATGATCAAACGGCTCTGGTAAAGATATTTCAAATCCGTTTTAGTTGACAACTTGCTAATAAGTTGTATGGTAATCAACTCACCATATCACTTAATGTGAAGAGTTGGCTAGCCCACAAGAAAATGGCTTGTGGTAAAGGCTGTGGAAAACCATTATTGGTAATTAGTTCACCATTAGATAAAAGAACTAACTAGTCCGTAAGGGTACACTTTTGGTAAAGACAATTCAAATCGTTGATAGCTGATGATTTGCTAAAAATCATATGGTTATCAATGTACCATGGTCTTAAACACCAAAACATTTGGCTACTCCAAAGATAATGGCTTTGGTAAAGAGATCTAAATCCATTAAATTTTCTATGATTCACCTCTCACGGAGTTAGGACACCGGAAGTGATGAGAATAGTATGCAACTTAAACTGAATTAATGTACAAATTGTCATATGTTGTCGTGTTGCCGAAAAGATGGAGCTTGCTGGATGGTGCTGAGAAAGAACAATTCTAAGAGATACTTTGACAAGCACAGACACTATAGAGATACAATCTAAAGACTAAGAAACAATCTGTCCTTAAAGATGAAGCAGTTAAAGATATATTTACAAAGGAACTTGAAGTCAAGCAAGTAGAATTCAAGTTAGGGGAGGATTTGGGATATGAAAGTGTCACGACATGAAAGTAATCAAGATATGAAAGTACCTGTAAGTCGCAAAGTACCTTGAAAAAGTCAAAGAGTCAAAGTACCGCTAAATATAAAGTCAAAGTATCTGCACAACGAAGTCAAAGTATCGCAAGAACAAAAGAACTGTTATATTCGTTTATGGAAAGTATTGTATTCTATGTTTAGATTACTTGTCGTACAAGGTTACAAATTGTAAACCGACTAGGATATCCTTGAGCCTATAAAAGGACTCCTAGATTGGCATTAGATGTACGAGTCTATGAGTTTTAGAGTTTACGAATTTACAAGTTAATTAGTGTTTTAGAGAGAAGTTCGATTATCTTAGAGTTGTATTAGAGTATCTGCATAATAAGCAGATTTAGAGTTTATAATAAAAGTTATTCTTCTTAGCTTTGTTAAGTAAATTCCGCATACTTAATAAAGATTGCTCAGTGTTTCTTTGTTAATAACTTAGGATTTATCCGAGGTTATTAAACCTTAACAAGCTAGTTAAGTTAGTTTGATTAAAGTATATCGATCCAACACTTTCTAACTAGTATATCAATCAAACAATTTGTGATTTCAATTTGGGAAATTTTCATAAAAAGAATACTTGGTGAAGATAACGTGTTCTACAAATAAAAAAGTCAACTTTCATTTCTAATTAATTTTGTTAATTACTTTGCATTCTTATAGTTGTGAAATTATATATATACAAGGGTATGTTTGACACATCTAGCAGTTAGAGTAGTGACAAGAAGTGGCATTAGCAACACTTTGTTTTATAAAAGCTTTTGATAACGTAGTTGTAGTTGTGATTATAGTGCGTAAAATGATGTAAAAGCTAAACACTAAAGGGGCGTTAGGTTTAAGGGTTTGAGTGTGAAGGAATAAATTTCATTACCATTGTTTGGGTTCTTAATTTGGTATTTGAAAATGGGAATCAAATCCATAAAACTTGGCATTAAACCCCACAAAGAGTAGCAGGGTTACAAACTCATACACAACCAATACCAATACCCATAGGCAGTATCAAACCCTACCAAGAGTAGTACCGTTTGGTTTAGTTAATGGAATGAAAATGGGTATATGTATGATTAAGAGAACTAGGTTGCATTTATACCTAGACTATAACCATTGCATCATAACATTTTCACCATAACATTCCGCTGCATTCTGCGCACATAATCACCGAACTGTCAAACATGCTTTCTCATTTTAAACGATCTCTTTTACTTTTCCGACATCGTGGGTTACACAATGGTCTCAATTATTTCTCAGACATTAAGTGATACAATGGTCTCCAAAACTTTTTCATAACTTTACACAATATCGTTTTACATGATATCGAAACCCGTCACAGTCTGTCGATCTCACTCACTATCTTCCTATACATCTCCGAAGACGAGCATGAACACTCGTCCTATACTGTTGGAACACCTTCGTTGTCTCGTATACAGCTGTCTAGTATGTTGTGTCAGGAATTCTTAACTAGGATGATTTATAATATCCTTATTTAAATGGATCGGGACGCCTCTTCATTTAAATAAAGAAATTGTAAATCGCCTAACCATAAGTTTATAATTCTTTATTTACATGGATTGGGATGATTCTTTATGTAAGTAATCAGTTATAAATGAGTGGGCTTATTTGAGTACGAATCTAAACTATTATCTCTGCAACAATCATCCATCCTTTATCTGAAACCTTATAGGAGTTCATGATTTCACCTAAGAGGGTGGAGATCATAATTCACCGCAATTACTCATATTTCTTCCCAGACTCTCAACGTCTAATATCACACTATGAATTCAGGGACAAAATTATTTTTAACACCGGGAGAATGTAACAACTGGACATTTTACGTTAACTTTTACCATTAAACTTGAATGTTTTATCCAAATCGCGTAAAATTTTAAACTTTACATATAGTTGTAAGGTTATCCCACACATAATAAGAACCACATTTAAATATTTTACAACACACTAAGATTAATATTTATCCTACTTATAATTATTTGATTGATAATTTTCAGTTCAAGTCATTATTTTCAAATAAATAGCGTTTTACGCGTTCAGACTTACGTTTTAAGTATTTTATACTTAATCCGACCTAGAATACGCTTATTCTACATGTTTTACACATTTCAGTTACCATACATAAATATTTTACAAGTTATACTTTTACTTTTTCATTTTTCTGAAATTTTGCACATTTTATGTTTTACGAGTTTACAACCTACGTTTTTAATATTTAACAGCACTTAAACACTCCGATAAACTTGTGTCTCGTCTTAAATGTTAAAATAGGTTATGTTAATAAATTTTAACATTTATATATACTTTAGACCTTTATATTACCCGGTTTTACGTTTCATGTTTTAAAAGCTTTACATTTTTAGTTACCAGGATGAAATTACACACTATAACTTAATAAATACACAAAATAAACCACTACATCCTTCCCCACTCACCATGAACGACCAAACCACATGGATTAGTGTCCATGTGGTGAGTCATGTTTGAAACGCCCAGATTTATATATATATCTGGTGCACTTGTGTTGCATTCCTCAACCACGCAGGTAATCAACTCATTATTTGCTCCCAACTCCTTTTTAATATACCAATTTTTAACCACGTAGATCTGCAAGTGATCGTTCAAAAAGCTTGAAGGATTTCAACCATGTGAAATAATGGAATTAAACTTGTTGTCCATACTTTCTTTGTTTATATTTAGATTCGTGATGTTCAATGGCATCAACACATCGCCAATATGGACCATTTTTTACAACGTAAGATGATCTTTATTCACTCTTTACAAAGTTATATGCATTTACATCACGAGATATCTAAGATTAATACCTTTGGCTTTCCCAAATTTATTAGTAGGTCAATTTTGTTAAAATTAAAAACTACTCTGAATGCTGATGAGATATAAAGGTTGTACTAACGGATTTCCTATTTTTTTCTACCGCTTCGGTACTGCTGCAGGAGTAGCCAAACACTCATAATGTATTTTTATTTCTAGATGGCTACGGCTATCTATCAGGCTGAAAGTTTAGAACAGAGGCATGAAGATGAAGACAATTTAAAGGTAATGAATCTTAATACTTAAAAGTAAGAATCATATCACTGCACTTTCTTCGAGTTTTGTTGCATTCGAATCATGTGTGACAGAGATATGAGCAAATTATATCAGTTGTTGGATTGTACCAGTTGCATATCTTTTTATTCTTCTTGGCACTATTATAGTACACTCATTATGATTTTTTGAAGAGCAAAGGTTAGAATCATTTATAATGTACTTGCATATCATTATAATTAGAGACTTAAAAATAAAACTAATAAGAATTACTAAATGCTTATAACTAAGCTATGGTTTTGTTTGGTGCAGTCACCTATTAGACCGCTTAAAGCAAAGAACCAAACCTCACCTCACAAAGACCCATCCAAACACACCCTTACATCAGCCATCCAAACACACACTTACAAAGATCCATCCCAACACCCCCTGACAACAACAAAACAACCCCTTAGTAGCCATCCAAACAACCCCTAACAGCAACAAACATCTCATTAAACCATCCATCCAAACACCGCATGACTACATCATTTGGCGCATATAACTCGCATTGTCAAACAAGATCAGTTCGAGGTGTAGCCACTAATCCACTAAGCCTCTATGCAAGGGTGAGTGTCTATATGATGAACACTTGCTTCCATTGTTTCTTTTACTATTCTATGAGTTTCTTCTTTTATCAGATGGTGATGATTAAATTAATATTCGCTTCTTATGGTTTACAGAAAAGAAAAAAAAAGGATCAATGACAGATTGAAAGTACATCATCTTAATCCCTTTACTTCCACTTATATCAAACACAATGTTACTAACTTACTACCATCATTCAACATAAACCTCTTTGGCTTGAACTCCATTGGATCATCCCACACCTTTAGATCCATACCCATCTCAGCCACCATGAAATTGACGGTTTCACCCTGCGGAATCACATACCCCTTTGCCTCTACATCCTTTGTGACTTTATGAGGCAACACGAAATGCCCAGGGTGGGTGTCTCCTCAGCTCTTCCAAAACCACTACTTTCAGATACGACATTTTCTGTGAGTCCTCTTCGTTTAACTGATTCTAACTCCACTCCCTATTTCTCAGATTTTTTGTGGTCGTCTAACAACATAGATAATTTCATTGTATAGCTTACTCTGAATGTGAGGAAGCTTTAGGATATTAGCCGTAATACATTTTAGTGCATCAGGTGTGGTGTCTACTCAACGTTAAGGAACTCACTACACATACTTACCATCTCTTTATAAGTTAGCTTCCAACCATTTCCATTATTATCTTCATCTTCATGAAGCTGCAGATTCACCAGTGTATCAACATAGGCCACGATCTCCCCGTCGGAATTATCCGACGCCTCGAGATTTGATTATTGGAATTAAAAGTCGTTCTTTATGACCACTCAATTTCTAAAACTTTTTCCATCTGTTTCTAAACAAAATTTTCCCTAACCTTGGGTACATAGTGAACACCTTAAACCGCTGCGATACTAACAACATAACGTGTTGTGTCTTAACAATCTCATTAATCCGACCCTCATCAAACTTTTCTCCAAAACACATCAACACCAACAAGCTAAACATAGCATACTGAAAATGATCAACCACTTTGATCCAATCAGCCCCATGATGCTGCTCCTGGAGTTTATCAATCAACTTATAAAGGACCCACTTATGAGCCCATGAGTACATCTTGATCCGATATCAAATGGAGTTTGAATGCCAATAAAATTTGTAGTTAAAGTTGTAGTTGGAAGTGAGGGATACCCCATGAGCACTCAACAAATTATTTAAAAGTGTTAGTGAACCAGTGGCTATATACAAGAATTGTAATAGTCACTTTAGTCTTAATCTAATATGTTATTACTAACCGAAATGAAACAACCTCTTTTATGAAACATCACCATTATAGTTGGAACGAGTCGAGATTGACACTTGAGTATCTCCACTTGACAGTGACATCATTCTTTATGTTTTTAAGATCATATCGGTCACATGAGTATTTGTAACTTTTTAGTGGATTTATACGAATTTAAAGAGATTTGGTTCGCTCTTTTAAAAGCATTAAGTTGAACCAAAATCTATTGTTAGTTCTATATAGTAGTATTATATATGAATACAAAAGACTATGTTATCATACTAATATAAGAAACTTTATTCTAAAACAGAACTATATATTGTAACTTTCGAATACTTTTTGCGACTTGACCATTTTGAACAATTCGCGTATTCTATTGCGAGGTGATTAAAAAGGATATGGATACCGATGCCATGGTTCCTTCTCATGATTCATCAATCGTGGTGCTCTCGGAACACATGTGAGTTTAAACTTCTAAAAAACATTATTCTAAACTATGATGAATGTGATTCGGATTTTTAGATATGTCATGAAAGTGTTTCACACAATTTATTTGATAAATTTAGCTGAATATCAAAAGTCGCATAGTGTATTAGTGAGAGCTAATAGTTAAATTAAGAGCCCCTAAATTGAACCATAAAAATAGACAATTTAAATTAACATGATGCTTATATGTTTTCTACACATGAAAGAACTTACTACTGTTTCAAAATTTTGTTTTATTTCTTTATCAGTTTTGGGTAAATGCATACATTATTTGTTTATTATATATTTCAAATAATTTTTGCTCATTCTTCCCTCCAAACAACACAAAGTTGTTAATTTTTAGTTGTTTATTTGGTTTTACTCTTACAAAGTTGATAGCGTTTAGTTGTTTATTTGGGTTTAGTATCATGACTAATGTTGGTACAAGAATGATTTTGCCTTCTCTATCACTCAGGGTCCAAGATATATGTACAACCATTTTCTTGATGCTCTTTCTTTTTCTTTGTTGACATTACCTTGATGCCACATATATCTGTAACTTAACACCAGAAAATAGGTCTCAGAACTTAACACCAGCAAATACGTCTCTCATGTTGCTAACCGTGTTTTTGAGATAAAAGATCGAGCAGGTAACATGTTATTTCATAGTGTTTTCATTCTTATAGTATTAGCTATTTGTCATTTTCAATGCATAATAGCCAAATGGGCAAACACGTTAATTGGGTGAAAGATTACTCATTAAAAGTTTTCATAAGCTGTGTTTTAATATAGAAAAGCTACTGAATTAGTTTATCCAAAAACTATATTATGAATGATAATTGATAGTCGTAATTATCTCAACATCACTGACAACAAAAAGATCAAAAACTTGGAAAAAAAGATGTTCAAATCTATCATACGAACCAAGCCATGTAACTAATATTGAACACTTGCTCTCACAACTTCATATTTACTACCCATTTAGCAACTTTATTAAGTATAAACAACGCATGTATTAATTGTCATATTTAATAACGAATATATGAGTGAATCCCTATATAATAAACATCACCTCCCGTCTCTTTACACTTTAACCCAAACCATTGTGAAATCAAGTTAATATACCACAAAATTTTCATTAGATTTTTGTATTGATTTCTAAAGCTATAATTTAAGATTAAAAGAAAAGAAGAACCAATAATTTTACCAGGGTGAAAAATCCCTTTTACCAAAAAAAAAAAAAGACGAACCAATTTTTGAAGTTCAAAATGGCAGTAATAAGTTGTTTTGATTTACATGTTGACTAATGTTTTTCATATTCCCTTTGACAATATACAATGGGATTTCAAAAACATGGGCAACCGCATTGTCATTCACTACCCTGCGATTCACTTGACCAATAATATGATTTTCAAGACTCATACTTTAAGGAAGTTATAGAATAATTTTCAATTCAAAATTTTGATTTTAATATATGTGCTTTTGGGTGATGCCTTAATTCGAATTCCAGATATTTAATGTAATGTCTTAATATTAAGATATTTGTCTTTTGTAGTGGGATAAACTTCCAAAACCAATTGTGAAACCGTATCTATTGCTGCTTTCTCGATACACACCACACATGGCAGAGGAGATTTGGTTTTGCTTAGGACATTTGACTACAATTTCATACAAGATTTTGAATGTCATCTTGGAGCGTGAAAACACCAAAGTTGGTTCCAGATTAGTAGTTATACATTTTGCATTTTGGTTATGTTATCGGTACTTAATAGTGGATGTTGTGCATTCAATGAGTTAATCTCCAGGTTCTGTTATCGGCATTTTGGTATGTTAATCTCGAGATCAATGGTACGTTGTGACAAACAAGGCGGATACACAAACTACACGAAAAACGTTATGTAAAAACAAGTTTTATTTTGTAAATGAATAAGAACTATGTAATTTATTTGTTTTCATACTTATCATTGTTCTTTTTAAATATAATACACGAACAACATATTTTTGTTTCAATTTTTTATGTTTAACATACATTTCGTTATTCATTATTTATTTACGTCGAGTTACATTTTGTCAAACAATTTTATGAAGCGAACCCGCCCATCGGGCGGGTCATGAAAAGCTGTATGGCTATATTATACTTTTCTTTGGACATTTGTTTTTGGTCATTTTTTTAATAGGATCGGGTAAAAAAACTTCATATTAACAGCTAAATTAAGGATGAGGCTGAATGGAGAACAAACAAAGTTGGATAGCATTCGGATCAGATGCAAAGAAGAAGTGATCGATTCAGATAGATTTCAAGCATAAGAAATTCGAAGATGCTACAAAGAAACTAAAGACTGAGTTGGGTTAATAATAGAGATATCGGGAACTGATATATAATAGTTAGATACTTAGAAAATAGGTTTTCTAATTAAAATGTTAGATATATTGTTGTCACATTCAAATTACACTGCATATACAATGGAAGTAAGCTTTTATTATTTTTTATTCTTTTTAGTCTATATTCATCCCACAAAGATTCCTTTCTTTTTCTTTTGCATTCGTGTTTCATAGGAACATAGGGATTCCTATCTGATCTGTAAACTGGAATTCCCCTCGACGGAAGGTGAAATGGAAGTCGAGGCAGCAGTAGCCTTAATGGGCGTTAAACGTTGGGCGGAAGGCTTCTTTTTTAATGCAAATAAATAAATACAAATTGGCTCAATCTGTCACCAATGAAGATTCTCATTGTAGTGCAAGGCTTGCACTGCCACGACCAGAGGAAAAAATTATTGTGACCGCAACAGAAAACAAAACACCAAATCAAAGCCCTACCAGTATCCCAAATTATCACCATCTCACTCTACCTCCAGCTGATAACTATCTGCAACAATAGAGTGAAGTTTAAAATTGGGACCCTGTCATTGAAGTGCCAGCACGGCCCATAGTAGAGGTACTTATAAGACACGTATAATATTATTCGAGAATGAATGGGAAACTTTTTAGAACTGTATTTTCCAACAATGCTCAATTCAGCCTCTTGAAAGTAGGTACTTTTTTTTAGGGAAAGGTACCAATCGAATGAATGCCAGTTTTGTACTCTTTTTCTTTTTGTTTGTTTATAATAAGATATCCTTGGATTGTTTTTAGGTACAAACTACACCACAACCAGAAAACATACAAGAAGATTTTGTTATAGAGGACTTCAATGAAAATCCTGGAGAAATTCCAATGATCAATCTCAATATGGAGGCATTTACTCAGAGCCTACAGAATTACATGAAAATATGTAATATGGAACTTGCAGAAGGTGATATGTCAAAGGCGTTAGTTGCCTTAACTTCAGAAACTGCCTCAATCCCTACACCTAAGCTTAAAAATGTGAGCCTAACATTATTATAATGACTAAAAAGTCAAATGTTAATAGTGCAATTTTTATGTTTAACATATTTTTATAACTCACTAATTAAATGCACCATTTTTCTTGCGTGGGGTTGAGAGACCCTTCTCCAATCTTTAAACTCGAAGTGTCAGGGCTTTAGCTACAAGTGGGGTGGAACATCATGAGTTGTAGTAGTTCAATTCAACCGCAGAGACTGCAATGTGCAGATTACATATAGTTCTACGGCCTTCTATAACTTACAGTTAAGTCAGTAAGCATTATTTTGTGTGTTGTCTCTTATAAATTGGACCTTCAACTTCTTACCACCTAACTGATATCCATTCATTGTAGTAATTGCAGATTGTGCAGCAGTTGGAGAGTCATAACTGACAAAACCTGATAGCATATAACTAATTAGATACACAAGGAATACCATGGTTGGATAAAAAGTTTTGTAATTTGACATGTTTGATATAAGCATGGCCTGATTTGGGTTACTGAATGGATAAAATGGGTCAAACTTAATAAAATATCAGCAACTCAGCTCAAATTAGAACCGGTCAAACCATCCAAAACAGGTCGAAAGTCCCATGAAGGGTAGGTTTTATTGCATATAGCCTCCTAAATCAATTTGAAAATATTTTATTTACAATTGTAATTTTACTTTTTAGGCATTAATTATATATTAAAACTTAAAATTGAATATAAACTATTTTTGGTCAGCCCGCTACGATGGGACTAAAATGACCAATTTTAGCCCGTTACCCAACCCCCTCAACCCGCATATGTAGCTATATCTACTTGGAAGAAATATAATGAAGTCTATACCGAAGCACTTGCTAACACCAGTTGCCTTTTCAATGAAAACCTTGGAACTCAAAACCCTTCCAAATGATTGGAAGGCATTTGCAAGCTCTTCATAGCCAAATTCTTGAGGAATGTGATAAATAAAGAGATTAGCATGGTGGACCTACAAGAGAAGATGGAAACAAAAAATGCTTAATATACAATGATAGTGGTAGTGAATGTTAAAGAAACGTCACACACAGATAATTAAGAGAGAGATGATGTACATAGAAGATTCGAGAGGTCATGGTTGCGGCTATTAAAAGGTAACGCTTGAAAGAGTTGTTTTCATATTATGGTACTATAACTTCATAAAAGCTTTGTAGGTCTGAAAGCACATTTTATTCTACATAAACTTTAGGCTACGCTTAAAAGATTTGTTTTCATCTTATGTATGGTACTATAACAGGTTATGCGAGATCCAAACGGAACAACCAAAGGGAAATCATAAAAAGTAAAAAATAAAAACCACAAATCAAAGTACGTACTATGCTTTTAGCCGTTTTATGAATTACGGTAACATCAATTATAGATCTTAACCTTTCATTTAACTTTTAATTACTTTTTAGTAAATATTTGTTATACTAAATCCTAAAAATAAAAACCAAAAATCAAAATACTTATCTACTTTTAGCCGTTTTATGGATTATGGTAACATCAATTATAGATCTTAACCGTTTCATTTAACTTTTAATTACTTTTTAGTATATATTTCTTCTACTAAATCCTAAAAATAAAAACCACAAGTCATACCCGTCCATCGGACAGGTTTTGATACTAGTATATATATATATATATATACATATATGTGTGTGTGTGTGTGTGTAAATCTGTAAACTGTATACATTGAAAAAACTAGCGGAAGCAAATTTTTTTACATCACGGGCTTATTCCAAACGTCCTCGTTAAAATACTAAACTTCAAGAAAATACATAACAGTGACTCTTTAAACTTGGTAAAGAAGCTGGTTCTTGATTTAGGGGCATTCCAAACTGATAACAAATTATGGAAATAAGAAGCTCGTTACCTAACCCACGAGCTACACCATTTTAACTCATTACGCCTCATTTAGCATGTACATGGTCTCATCTTGCATACCTACAAAATATAAACTGAGAACGGTAAGTCTATAAGACTTAGTGAGATAACGGAACTGTATTAAATCATAAAGCAACATTAGCATCTTTCTTTGAATAAGTATATATAGTACTATTCTGACTACATGAACCATAATATTAACTAACTACATAAGCACGACACTGACTTATTAAATACATGATACACCATGTTACTGACCGAGTACATAAGCATACTGAGTGCATAGCTGAATGCATAACTAAGCACATACTTAGTGCATAACTGACTGAGTACATAAGCACATAGTGAATGCGTAAAACACATCTTGTGAGTGCATAAGCATATATTGAGTGCATAAGCATCTGAGAGTACTTATAGTACTATACTGGCTGAGTGCATAAGCACATACTGACTATAGTACTATACTGGTTGAGTGCATAAGCACATACTGACTGAGTAAATATAGTACTATACTGGCTGGATACATAACTTACGAGCCATATAAGCTTGTTAATCATTCATATAGGATGTTCGAGTTCCCATTTTGGAACATTCACTATTCTAAGGCTCTATTCTCCACTAAGGAGGTCTAAGTTCTAACTTTGTCTGGAATCACATATGTGTGATCACATAGTACTACTATACTCGATAGTACTAAATACATTGAGTATTGCATAAAGTACCATTTTGACTAATTAAGTGCATAAAGCACTTGGCGCGCCTTAAAAACTGCATAAGCTTATACCTAATAGAATATGACATGTATATATAAACACATCGCATGCCAGAAGTGCATAAAGCATTTTGCACACATTACTATACGCATATAACATTCATATATAATTTAAGGTTGAGCTAACTACTTAGGCTTGACTACAACATGATACTAAGCTGAGCTGGAGCAGAGACTAAGCTGAATATAGAAACTGGGCAATAATATGGTTACGAATTTAAACTAAGACATGATACTAAAATTGAATTAATTACTAAAATTTTACTATAACATAAACCAAGGCTGAGCTATAACTTGATACTATAGCTGAACTATAATAAAAAGCTAAACTACTATAAACATAGCTAAGTTTTCGCTATAAATAATACTAAGGTTGAGCACAACATACTACTGAGTAAGACCAATCAGGTCTACATAATACTAATTATGGCCAAACAGGTCAACATGATAGTTAATATGACCAAATGGGTCAATTTGATACTTAATATGACTAAACGGGTCAACTTGATGCTTAATATGACCAACTGGTCAACTTGGGTCAACTTGATGCTTAATATGACTAACGGGTCAACTTGATAATTAATATGACCAAACATGTCATCCTGATACTTAATATGACCAAACATGTCATCATGATACTTAATATGACCCAACAGGTCAAATTGGTACTTTATTTGATCAAATAAGTCAACATGATACTCAATATGACCCAACGGATCAACTTGACAGTTAATATGACTAAACGGGTCAACTTGATGCTTAATATGACCAAACGGGTCAAAATGGATCAACTTGATGCTTAATATGACCAACGGGTCAACTTGATACTTTATATGACCAAAGAGGTCAACTTGATACTTAATATGACCCAACGGGCCAACTTGATACTTTATATGACCACACGGCTCAACATGATACTAATATGACCTCACAGGTCAACATGATACATAACTTGCATAGTACTTGAGATATAGCAAGACATATATATACTAAACACGCTTAATCTACTAAACATTTTAACTAAAAATCCGTTACTCACCTTGGCAGTATAATGCAAGATGAATGATTCCGAATGTCTCGAACACCTATATCATGATATATGCATACGTACAACGTTAACACATAAAAACTAGGCATAAATATAACATGATAATGCAAATATAAGTGCAACTAAGCACACATAAACTAACTATAATGCATAAACTCATAAACTAGTTATGGCATAAATCTCGCCAAACATGCACTACTATGCTCGCGAACTCGAGCTAAGCTAACCAAGTATTGTCACTTGGTTCTATACTTTCATAACATGAATTATAACCATATGGGCTGAGAATATAAGCTATCATAGCATATAATCACCTGGGACTTGCAAAAACATCATATCATGTCATAATCATCAAAACACTTAACAACACATTTGCTGATTTTCTGCATTAGCCTGCAAATACATCATTTTGACTCACTTAACTACTTAAACAGGTCATGAGGCTATTTTTTCATGAAATTGTACTATTTTTCCTTTCCAAAAAGGTATGGCACGCTCCCAATGGAGCTACGGTCTATCCGGTATGAATTTTTAAAGTTCGGTTTGCTACACATTTCAAGATTATACCTTGCTGCACTAAGTTGTACTTTTGACCCATTTAACCTCTAAATGAGCAAAAACTTAAAACATAACAGCTGAAGTATACTTATTAGGCTTTCCAGAAAGTTTGGCCATGATTCAATACGAGCTACTATTAATTTTATAAGATTTTTCAAACACGACTAATCATTGCTGAAAATTTCAGCAACATGTTTAACTTCATATAACACACCAATCTCATTAAGGGGTGTTTGGAGTAGCTCCAAACATCATATAAACACCTCTTAAGATCTTTTAATCTGATTTTAACATAATCCCATCAAAACCATAATCATTATTTGCATAACTACAAGATCACAAACCATGAATTCATAATCTTTATCATGAAATAAGCTTAGTAAACGGAACCCCATATATCCCATAACTTGAAATCAAGATTTAACATATAATTTAACATACCTTGAATTTTAGGGAAGAAAATAATGACCACTTGAAGCTCTTGATTCATCATAACCAATCAAGCCTTGATAACCCTTTGTTTATCTTACTTAATCCATGATATAATTGATGGAATTAGCTAGGAAAATTAGGATTTCTTCACATGGAAGAAAGATGTTCTTCTCTTTTTTTTGTTCTTATTCGTGGGGAGGGAGGAGTATATTACTCATGTACTTCTTCTTTTTTTGTCGTGGTATATGGATAAGGGAGGAGAAACCGACTTATTATAATTAGTAGGGTAAAAGCCATAAAATAACAGCGTATTTTTTAAGATTTACCGACTTGAAACACTTACTATTTTATTAACATATACACCCACGTACTTTCAAATTTTGTTCCGACTTCACCCATATGACCAATTTATATTAATATAGAATCATATTAAATAATATTATTTTATTACAATATGGGTAAAGTTGGAACAAAATTTGAAAGTACGTGGGTGTAAATGTTAATAAAAAAGTAAGTGTTTCAAGTCGGTAAATTTTAGAAAGTACGTTGTTATTTTATGGCTTTTACCCTAATTAGTAAAATATGGTATTTTGGTAATTCCCACTAACTTAAGCACTTGACATAATTAGTCCCCTGTAGTTAGGATGTCTTGCAAACTGGGTCGTATATTATTTACATATCAAGTCCCCGCTAACTATATTATTAATACCATCAAAGTGGGACTTTTCTATTCAATCCACTAAAATAATAGATATCTCCGTTACTACTTTATTTAAAAATCGGGAAGTTACAATGTTGTGGTGTCAAGTTTTAATTCCATTAGGGACACTTGTACACTTGATCATGCATGTATTCATAAGTTCTATACAATTAGATCTCATAAAAACAAACCAAAACCAACACCCTCTTGTGCTCTCTCTTTTCCATACCATCTCAGCCCACAAACACCCCTCTCAATTTGATTTTGGTATTGATCTTGTGCTGCTAAGATCATAAGTCCTAGTCTTGATCTTGAATTGTTTCTTCATAAACATCAACTAAACTCATCACTTCTAGGGATATTTTGAATTTTTTAAAGAGTGTTCATGGAATATTTTTAAAGGGTTTTACAAGAGTTTTCAAAGGGTTTATAAAGATTGTGTTGAAGATTAGAAGAAAGGGTTAAAGATTAGTTGGTGTTTAAGGGTGATTTGTTCTTGTTCTTGTTGTAATTTTCATCATCTTCTTGTAAAATTATATTTTATTTTCCTTGTTCTCATTCATTTCTGTTGTAATAGATTCTTACGTTTTAAGTATGATTTTGTAATATTTGGACATTGTACATATGATTTAATTCATAAAAACTAGCTTAAACAAACCCTAGGTAATAGTTACAAAACTGAAAATTTGATCAGCCCCAAAGAATGAATTGATTGGTGAACTCAGTAGACTTTGGACCTTAGTTAAAAAATTTAATTGTAGGTCTATTTCTTGTGGTCATTCTCCGGGAGGCTCGTTCCATAACTCCTCCCGATGATTAAATGAGAGCAAAAATGGTAAACTATGTCAAACTCTGCACACCGAACTTTATTGGCTAAAAACTCATAGAATTGCTAAGAACTAACTGTTTCGATACAAATTGAACTTGTAGAGGACTCTTTAACGTAAATGTGGACATGAAAACCAGATCAAACGGACTTGTATAACTTAAAATATCGCCATTTTGGTGGGACTGTTGTGGGTTGTCCAAATATCTGTTTTAACCTTAAGAATATATTAGTAATTTTACATATGTTATGAAATTTTTAAAGCCATGAAACCTATAAATTTTATAAAAACACTCAAATATTTTTCCAAGGGTATAAGGACCAAATCCTAACTCTTTACGACTAAAAAGATGTGAATTATCAAAGTAGGTATAACCAAATAAATATGAACTTAACTTTTGACAAGTAGTATTGTTTGACCCATTTTGACTCTTTCATATAAAAACCGAAGTGGTAGGACCCACTATCAGAAAAATAAACTCGTTTACCTCTCTTTAGATTATATAGACTTAGAAATAACTAGTTACGAAATAGATGGATTAATAAAAGCAACATAAAAACTAAAAATTAGATAACTTCAAAATAGGACTTGTAAATATTTTTAAACTTGACAAAAACTAAACTATTACATTTTATAAACTTATAAAGATGTGTACAATGTCTAAAGTATATAAATACTTTTATAAAACTTATTTCATACATTCTCATTATATTTATAAACCTAAGTCACACGTATTATATTTTTAGGTCATCACTAAACTCGCGATTTCCAGTTATACCTTATCTTGACGTATTCTATTTCTTATTATTACGGTGAGTTTCATAGCCCCACTTTTACTTGTTTTAAATAGTTTAGGGTGAGAGTACATGCTCGTTTTACTTAAATTTATTAGATATTTTACATATGGACACAAGTACATTAAACATTTGCTAATTGCATAAGTTACCCATTTGCCAAAAAGAAGTCCCAACAACCATGAACCGTTAATTACTTAGAGTAAGCACGAATGTTGTGACTAGATTTATTGGGGGTAAACTCCCCCGTCCGTGTTGGTCGCTCCTACATAAAATAGATGATTTTCATTTGATGTTGTACAGTGTTTGGCAAAACACCTGCTTGAGATGATATAATAACTAATGTTAAGGCTTTGGTATCATGAGCTTAGTGCAACCGTAGTACTTTTCATTTGAATTAAAATTGTCTTTAAAATATTGTGGTCCAAACTTCTTTTACATACTTAAACCTATGAACTCACCAACCTTTGTGTTGACACTTTTAACATGTCTTTTCTTAGGTTTGTAAAGCATAAACTTTGGTCTAGAGCATTTGAGTTGCATGGAATATTTTGAAGATTATGATGCATTATATTCACCATTCGATAATATTTTTGAAAAACATTTATTTAATCTTATACTTTGGGGCCTCTTGTTATAACTCTGATATTATTTATCGAATAATAAATTTTTAAAACGTCTCATTTAGAGTTCGTCTTCTATAACTTGGACTTTGTGCAATGAAGTAACACCCAAATGACATTATCTTCCACTATGATATTTTGGGGATGTTACACACATAAAAGATATATTAATTTTATTTGATGCAAATATATGATTTGATTTCTAGGGGGATTACATCCTAGGCTAATATGTTTTGGATTTGGATATGATTTGGCGGATCGTTGTGTTGTGCCAGCACCCTAATTTGTTTCGGTAGGGTACATCTAGAGTCTCAACTCCCATGTACAATTTGATAAGAATGTGACATGCATTAAACACATGTTTCGAGCTCGTGGGTCATTTCCTATATGATTCTTTTGATTACCCATTTCATTAAGCTCTTATGAAATTTGTCATCTTTGTTAACCGTGTTGTTGCGCTTCTGTTGGATAATCCAGTGAAATTGGGATACAAGTGAAGAGTGCATATGAGCTCATATTGGACCATCTTAAGGGACTAGTATACCACATCTACATTATAAGTTGTTTAGATATTGGATTTTAGATCTTTTGCTATCATAGAGGGCCTTTTATGTTGTAGACTTTGTATTTATGTTTGCCAAACCATTAAAATAGTGAAGTCTTTCGCTTGCATTAGTTTTGGTTCCATACGTGTGACATTCGGGCCCCTTTCGGGGGTGAGGTGTTACAAAATAAGTCACAAATTTTTTGCTTATTAAAACCCTATCATATAAGCTCATAAGGCTACTAACTAAAAATGTTATGTGGGTCTAGCCTTTCTCTAACTAAAAAGGGATAATGACACCTACCACTAATTTAATAGTTTAGATATTGTTTAGGGTGAAAGCTAAAATATGCAATATATTTTTTCCAAGTAGACGATCTACGTGACAAACTTTGAAAATTACTAGTATACACAAAATAGTTTCAAATTGTGAACAACATACGTAAGATTACCGGGAACTAGCAAGTTACCTGGTTACCAACTTTGAAAAGTTACAATAATGGTCCATGTGACTTGAGTTGACTTTCATTGGACATCCATTGACTTTTTTTCACTTAAAAAAGTTACAATAATGGCCCTTATGGTTTGCGCCACTTTTAGTCCCTTGTCTTTTTTTTCACTTATAACTCTTTTTTTTTCATTTATTTATACAACCTTGTTTTTTTTAATTATTTTTTTCTTTTTTTCCAAATTTAAAACCAATGTATGTAATATGGTCGATATGTGACATGTTTGATCGGTTACCAGTTAGAAAAATTACACGAATGGTCACTTTTACACTTATTATACATATACTTTAAAGTGATAATTTTGTTTTTTACTTTTGCACTTATTATACATATACTTTAACGCTGTGTTTAGAGAAAAAAAAATCTTTTAAATTTTTTTTCCCATTTATTCATACAAGTTTTGTATTTTTTTCTTTAAAGTGATAATTTTGTTTCTTCATTTTTACACTTATTATACTTATACTTTAATGCAACGTTTAGAAAAAAAATTCTTTTTACTTCTTTTTTCATTTATTCATCATGTATTCATACAAGTTTTTGTATTTTTTTTCTCTTTTTTTTTTTGTTTTTTGTAGAGTGATAACTTTGTTTGTTCACTTTTACACTTATTACACATATACTTTAACGCAAGTTAACAAAAAAAATTCTATTTACTTTTATTCTTCGTTTATTCATACAAGTTTTATATTTATATATATATATATATATATATATATATATATATATATATATATATATATATATATATATATATATATATATATATATATATATATTATTTTGTTTTATTTTTGTAAAGTGATAATTTTGTTTCTTCACCTTTACACTTATTATACACATATACGTTAACACAGCGTTTAGAAAAAATAAAAAATAAAAAAATAAAAATAAAAGAAAACTTTGTAAAAAATATAAGTCACATGAGGGGTGTAAAGTAGTATAGGTATAAGAATAACGCAATTTTTAGAAATTTTTTCCTACATCGAAATTTTAAACTGAAGTTGCGTTAGTGTCATTTTTCTGGGTGGTAAAAAAAATTAGTGTATGATTAAAAAAAAAAGTGTAATAAAAGTGTGATAAATGTAAGAAAATAGTGTTTGAATAAGTGTAAAGAAAATTCATGTATGAATAAATGAAAAAAAATTAAAAAAAAAAAGGTGAAAAAAAGTCAAGGGACTAAATGTGAAAGTCAACGCAAACTACAAAGACCGTTACTATAACGTTTCTAAGTAGTAATCGGTCAAACATGCCACATACCGATCATATTACGTACATTGGTTTAAAATTTGGAAAAAAGAGAAAAAAAAACAAAAAATTGTATGAATAAATGAAAGAAAGTAAAAAAAAAAGTGAAAAAAAGACAGTGGACTAAAAGTGAAGTCAACGCAAATCATAGGGACCATTATTGTAACTTTTCCAAGTGAAAAAAATTGTCAAGTGATGACCGTTGAAAGTCAACCCAAGCCACAGGGACCATTACTGTAACTTTTCATAGTTGGTAACCGGGTAACCTGCTAGTTCCGGTAATCTTACGTATGTTGTTCACAATTTGAAAGTATTTTGTGTATATTAGTAATTTCCAAAGTTTGTTACATAGATCGCATGTTTGGAATAAATGTATTGCGTATCTTTAGCTTTCACCATATTGTTTAATCTTCACACTTTTATATTTTTCGTTTTTAACATATAAACTTTTTTTCTCGCAATGACTAAAAATTGAACCCGCAAAGGTCACACCAAAACCACAAGTTTAAAAATATAATTATTGGTCGTTATATATCAATCACTGTTTTGCGCGGATATTCTGTATAATATATGTAATACGTAGTATAAGCTAACAAGCTCATAATCTCTTTAAATATATATTCAACAAACACCCCCTAAATAAGTACCATCTTCTTTTACGACATTAACTCAAAACTTAAAAAGGAAAGCTTACCAAGATTTAGAACTTTATCATAGAGAACTATTTGCTATTACGAATGCATCAAAAGACATTCCATCTTTATAACTATGATTTTGGCAATGTTAAATATGGAAATATAAATAATATAAGGAAATATAGTATGCTTATATAAACAAACAAGTCATTAAAACAATGGCTAATCAAGGTAAATTAAAATAGTTCAAAACCATGGGTCTACAGTTAGAGTCTCTGTTATTCGAGCTTCTTGTGGTTGCTGGTTTTCTGGTTGCTTTCGCTTTAGTTGCACTTCATGTTGGTGTCACTGCCGTGGTCTCATGTGTCTTTGTGGACCCCACTGCCGTCATGTCATGTGTCTCTGCCGACAGCGGTGTAAGTATTCTTCTCTCGAGTGTTGCTGATGCTGCCATCAACGTTGGTGTACCTGTTGATTATGCTCATATCTTTGCTGGATACCTACTAGTTGGTGCCGTTACTCTATTAGTCTGTGCTGCTGCTATTGATATCTTTAGAAATTTAGAAGTAAGAAATTAGCAGAATTCTTACGATTTTGAGCAACTTTAGACTGTTGTCTTATTTTCTTGCATTGGATTTGTTACTTGTTAGTCGATGTTACTGTTGTGCCACATGTTTGAGTTTAGATTTTTGTAGTAATCTAAATAAATCATATCACCTGCCTGTTCTCAGATTACACATATGCGATCATAGTATAATCTAACTAATTCTTTAGAATTCAAGGGTTAAACGGGACAGCTGGCCTGTATAAACAAACACAACTTACTACCTCATACAGATGTTACAACTTATCTAAAATTTAGAATTTTAGAACCCCAAAACAAAAATAAAAGGGTCCTTGACTATATGCCAAGCTCCCAGACTTGGGTGAGTGTCTCAAGCTCCTCGCTACAGATCAAGATGAGAAGTTATATCATGACAACCTCACAATAAACCAACACATTGAGTCTGAACTGAATTAGTGGAATGCCTAGTGTTTATAAAACTCCATCAAACAATAGCGTTACAAACCTACTTTTACACCAACCATGGGTTTCGAGACAGAAAACCTTAAGCGCAAATATGACACCAGTTGCATATCGAACTCAGCCACACAACCTCGAATATATGTCACATTATAAATCACATGTTGATCAATTTTTCGCGTAAAGTTGAACATAAAAGAGTTATTTAATAAGTATTCAGCATTCATTCCATAACTTGTTAAGGTGTTCGTTTAATGCAAACACTCCAAAGAACCTACCTTTCTATGGAATCATCTTCGTACTCAAATGAATCACCAAGTGATGCCAAAATATATGATTCTAGTAGCTACCTTTTAGTAGAACAACTACCAACCAAAATTTATTAATCAGCTAAATATATAATCTAGAATCAATTAAAATCATTAGTAGAACAAACCTGGTGCATGTTTAGGCAATGTCATATAAAAAGGTTCAAATTGTTGAACTTGGGTAGCTACACCGGTACTCCATGACATGGTTTGCTTTCCTTTCTTTGCTCACAGTAGCCAATCCAAACACATTAAGGGTTGTTTCGGATGGCTTGGATTGATACAGGAATAACTAGTATTGAGAGGGTTTAAGATTGCTTATCCAATCGCATGGTTTAAAATTGCTCGTCTGGATTATCAAACAATCAACAAGCTGCGATTTTATTATTCTGTTCTGTTAATAATAAAAAGCCAACCGAAACGCTATTTCCTCTGCCATGTTTAACATACTTTTTGATTATCCAGTTTTCTTTTCATAAGCAGTCCTAGAACAACTCTAAAAGAAGTTTGACAACGTTAGGGGGTGTTTGGGCCTGCTGAGTAAAACAGCTCTTACGTTTGAGTTTTTTTTACATTGCTAGCATATAATTGTATCAAAACATAGTTGATCAAGTCAGTGATGTTGTAGGGTTGGCATTCCCTAATTTTGTTTTCCTAAATTTAGCATAATTCCGAACATCATAGTACCTGTTTCGCAGCACCATGAAAAGATCTTTTGGGCCTATTTCATTAGTTGAAGTACCTATGAAACTGATTTCCCTTTTAAGATTTATGAAGGGTTTGCCGTGCAAATGCATAGCAGCATTTATTCAAAGGAATTTCAAAGAATATGAAATAATACCAGATAGAAGTAGAAAGAAAAGATAATACAGTAAATAAGTAATAATAAACAAAGATAATGCCACTTAATTTTAACTGTAATAAAAATAACAAACAAACCTGAGGCTTCATGATAAACTGTGGTTCCACTTACTAGTAACCAGCAAACCAAAGAAACTGTTTGTCCAAATTTAAGTTAGCTAATTTCAAGAAGATGAAAATCAGTACATGGTGATCCTCTAGTTGTCTACAGCACACTCATGCTGAATTCTGACAATGTTGCATTTGCTTATAAACCAATTTCACTAGTAGATGTTTTATAAGTTTAGTGGCAGTATTAGCATATTTATAAGTGATTTAGAATGGACATGTCATTCATATGACATTAGCATGTATGTAGTACAATTAATGGTTTTACACTTGGGGTTTTTGTATGGCATGCGCACTTGGTCAATTAATTGTTGTTTTCTGCAAATGCAAATAACAAACCTCAAACGATTTTGACTAAAGCTAAACTCAAGTGTAAAACCAGTTGAAAGTTGCGAATCTATTTTTCACAAAACCATCTATGTTCATTAAACACAAAAAAACAGAGCAAAATAAAAGAAGTAAACAATCTGAGATCTTTCTAAACAATACTTTTGGCTACTTTTCAGACTATTCTTTTATGAAAGCTATATCTACTACATACATGCTAATTTCACATGAATGCAACCCTTTAGGTTCATACAAATACAAAAAAACAGGGTAACATAGAAGAAGTAAAATTTTCTGATAATACCTTTTGCTACTTCTCACAGCATTCCTTTATGGTATTTACTACATATATGCTAACATCACAAGTATACAAACCACAGATTCATTCAAACGCAAGTAACTCTTCTAGATATTCATATACTCTGCCTGCAACTTTCGTACCTGCGATAAAAAAAACGGATTATGAAGAAAAGCCATGTTATTTACATACCACAATAATTAAGTAAATCCAAATTTATAGAAATTGTAGATACTTAAAACCAACAAAAAGTACCTAGATCTATTGCCAGGTAGACGGATCTACCAACAAACTCTGTGAAGAAGCTAATGCTCGCGGTGATAATAAAATCATTCCCATCAATTTGAGCAGCTACCTTTATGGATTGAATAGTGTGCATTCTTAGATGTACAAGAAAGAACAAGATCAAGAGATAAATGACCTGCAGTTAAGATAAATAAGAAACGGAGAGTTAGAATATGAAAAGAAAAACAGATACGGAACTAATTAAACGCGACTTAATTTATTACCATCAATTGCACAATAGGATATTCAAAGCAAAATGATATGATGGAAATGAACTCAAGATGAAGTCGAATGCTAATTCCTAACACAGGAACTCTCCATCTGCCAATAGCTGCAAATATGCGCCACATAGCTAGAACTGAGAGAAGATATGCCACATGCTGCAGAAACAGGAGTGACACAAATTAGTTCATGAGACTTGAAATCAAAATACAAAAAAGAAGGATAAGTAACTATTATAAAAACAAACCATATAAAGCTCTGGAATGAATTTCGGGGTCGCTGCCCAGAGTATGGTCACAAGGGGGGCTGTTAACATAGTTATCTCATGAACTGCGTCCCTTTGACCTCTTCTTATTGAAAGCATATGAGATAAAAACAATAGCATACTAGCCATGAAGAAGTCTTTAATTGACCTATAAAACAATATCAACACAAAGAATGTGAGCAAAAATGTTGTAAACGAAAAGAGGCAGATCTTGCAATAAGTGTTGAAGAGATTCTTACTGTGGGTCTGTTTGAAAAAAGAGGCTGAGAAAAGGTCCGATCATTGCACCAAAAGAAACTGCAATGCTTAACATGCAAACAATCCTTACTCCAATCGAACGTTTATCTATGACCATAAGCCATGAGAATCCAAGACACACCCTCATAGCGGTGTTAAGCCCGCCGCTACCATAAGCAGTATGAAAATGTGCTCCGACCAAAGCACCAAGAAAGCTAAAAAACAATGCACGATAAACCTGTAGCACAAATGAGAGTTTTATAAATTATTACAAAGTATGAAAAGTTGATAAGTAACATTTACATTCAAACAAATAAAAACTGTACACTCATAAACAAAGCCTAGTAATTCATTAAACGACGTTGTGTTCATATAAAAATCAAAAATAATAAACTCGAGCAATGCAGCGAACAAAAATCAAATCTAAAAGTCGTAAACATGATAAAATGTTGAAATAATTCCTAATTAACTAAACGAACTCGGCCAAATAATCATTTATTCAAAAACAAAGACACATTTAAGTATACAATCCATTGATTATCAGTTACACATACCTAAAATAACGAACTCAAGGAAATCATCAAACATTCACTAGAAAAAGTTTATAAATATCCATCAATTATCAATTGTACAAATCATTAACGGAATAATCGATTCATCTAATACCTAAATAAGTACAAATTCAAAAACTAACATCTCATTCAAATAAACTCGAAGATCTAACGTATAATCCAAATCCTAGGAATTCATAGGCAACAATAATCGCATCGAGAGATATAAACAATTATACTCATCATCAAAACATAATCTACAGTAACAATACGAAGCAAAAACAGAAAAACATGATAATCACTATCAAATTTGGTACTAGTTAAGTACTAAATGAATCGATGCAAAAAAAAAAGAAAAAAAAAAGAAAAGGCGAAAGCGAACCAAAAAAACGGATAGTTGTAGCAAACTAGCATCCAAGCCCTAGAACTTCATAGGCATCAAAATCAAAACTATTGTTGAATACAAGCACTTATAATCATCATCGATAACATCATAATCATATTCACAATCTAATTGCGTACTAATTCAAGTACTAAATCAATAATTGATGATCATTAACAATACGAAGCCAAAAAACATCATAATCATTTATCAATAATTGACGAGTAATCGAAGCGAAAAATGATAAATACACGAAAACGAAGCGATAAAACGATAAATGTAGCAAACTAGCATTCAAGCCCTAGAAATTCAAAGGCAACAAAATCATAACTATTGCTACATTAAAACTTATAATCATCATCGTAACATCATAATCATATTCATGATCTAATTGTGTACTAATTAAGTACAAAATCAATAACTGATGAACATTAACATTACGAAGCGAAAATTAAACATCATAATCACTATCAATAATCGAAGCGAAAAATGAAAACGAGCAAAAACGAAGTGAAAAAAAGGATAAAAAGTTAAAAATGCTTGTAATCATCATAATAACAATCAAATAAAGTACTACATAAGTACTAAATCAATTATCGAAGCGAAAAAACGATAAGTTAACGAAATTCGAAATGCGAAAACGATAAATTGACCTCGAAGACAGAGCTCCAAACTAGATCGGTAACGTCATCTCTAACAGCACGGGCGAAATCAACTGGCTTGTAGATGTAATCCATTGCTTAGTTGAGATATTTTTGTTAAGTAGTAGCTGAGCTGTGATTTGAAGATGATGAACAGATAACATGTAAATGATGTGGTATTTATACTGGTTAGAAACTAAGGCGGGAGTCATATTTTTTTTAAAACGACGTCGTGGGGTGTAAGCAGTCTGTGTTTTAAGGTGCGGTGGTATGTGTGTTTTCTATGAAGCGAGTTTGTGTGTGTTTGTTTTGTGATGAAAGGATGAAAAAACCTTTTTAAGTGTAGTCAGTCACATAAAACCCCCACCTAACTTTATTTTTCATTTTTGGGAACCAATTCTTTTTGGGTTTCCTTGAACAGCAACACTAAACAATTCAGTAGTAATTCTTAAATAATATTGTAACATGGATCTCGTTAGAAGAAAAATCAAAATGAAAAAAATTAAAAGAATTTATAATCACATAATTCAAACAAAAGGGATAATAGTAAGCGAAAATGTATTTATTTTTGTAAGTATAATTGAAATATGTAATTACGGTTTTTTATCACCATTCTTATTTTAATTTTTCTTCTCTTTTGATTCCAACTCATTGTAACACATCAAGTAACACTTTAACCTTATTTTCATGTTTTTATTAGGTTTTCTATGTTTTTCAATTACTATTAAAATAACAATACTGAGAAACAAGTTTTATTATAATTTAAAATGAAACTAATATTTTGCTAACCACTGCCGATTGTTTAGCATTTAACATGAGAAAAATAAATCAAGTAACACAATGGTTAAAAATACAAAGAGACACAGGGTGTGTTTGCTAAAAATAGCAGTAGCAATGAAACGTGGATGTACTTTTTTTTTATTAAAAAACGTTTGGTAACGTATAGGGGTGAAAACGAGCCGAGCCCGAGCCTGCCAGAGCTCGAGCTCGGCTAGTTTGTATATAAAAAGCTTGATCTCGTTTCGAGCCTCACATTTTGAGCTCGAGCTCGGCTCGTGAAATGTTTCACAAGCTCGAGCTCGGCTCGAGCTCGACTAGTTTATATGATGTGTAGAAAAAAAAAGGTTCAAATGGAGCTCGGCTCGTTAACACAAGGCTCGAGCTCGGGTCGTTAACACAAAGCCCGGCTCGTTAACACAGGGCTCGAGCTCGTTAACACGGTTATACGTATAGAGAATATTTGTAAGTATATATTTCTACGGCTCGTTTAGGCTCGCGAGCCTAAACGAGCCTTTTTTTATAGAGCTCGGGCTCGAGCTCGATTATTAAATGAGCCCAAAATTAGGCTCGAGCTCTGCTCGAAGCTCGTTTTAGGCTCGGCTCGTTCAAGCTTTTTACCGATCCGATCCCGAGCTTTTCACGAGCGGCTCGGCTCGTTTCCACCCCTAGTAACGTAGTTGTAATTATATCGTGTAAACAACTCCTAAATGTTCAGCGTTCCTAAATGTTACTTCATGGACTGTTGAAAAATTAGCGTTCTGAAAAACTAAAGTTAAAGCTACTTGTCACTTGCCTTTCTGATATATGTCTAATATTTACATACTTAGCGTCATGAGGAGCAAGATTAGACGCAACATTTGTTTCATCATCGGGCTTGATTGAACATTTTACAGTTTCTTCATCTACAAAATTAACCCAAGTTAACACCCCACCCTAAGTTTCTTTCAACACAAATGAGCGTATCGAAGAGTTTCTACTTTAAAGAATGGGAATATGGTTGGTTGAATAACCAGTATGCAACTTGACTTTTGAGGGTCAAAATGGTCAGTTTAGACTTTGGTGCTACAACAATAGCAAAGTTCAATTCAACTGTTTTTTGACCACTGAAATTCGCAGATGAATAATGTTTCTGTAAGTTAAGTTGCAAGCACTTTACACAGATGAATAATGTTACAAATACATATATTCACGTTTCACTACTTCAGTATCTAACAACTCTTTAACATATTAGTAACTTTCCCTCTCGATCATTATGCCCAATCAACTGCAAAATTCAAAATTTACTCATCACTCATAGTTGTAATGAGGACATATGTACAGGAATTAGCTCCATTGGCGCACCGGACTGCAATTTTCTAACTAGTTTTCAAGAACTCACAGTTAGCTGGAAAATCAATTCATGCAGAATCAGCGATGACAGAAGCCAATAATTGGTGCGTCTTCAATTCTTGAGCTTTTCTGCGGTTGGATTCCATGACGATAAGGAGTGCTGTGATGTCAGCAGGGCTAACCCCACCAACCCTGCTTGCTTGACCAATAGTTTGTGGCCTCACCTGAAATAAAAGTAACAAAGCAGGATGGGACATGGGATAAAAAATCTGAGGTATCTAAACTTGTCGAACAATTACAAAGAAAATGCAATGGTTAAAATAATAGGTGAGCCGAGTGGGTTAGGTAACGGTTAGTTCGGGTCAAAACAGGTCAATTAAAAACTAGTTGAGCAGGTTTGGCCCACATAAAGCTTTTGTACCATTCCCTTAACTTATAATCGATTGATGTATGAAATATGATTACGGCTAGATTATTATTCTAATTTATCAATAAAGTAATTTTTATAGGATGTATTTTATAAATACACTTCATTCAGGTCACTTTTGACCCGCCTGATCCATTCCATTGTTAAACAAGTTTTTTAGAAATGCCCATTTAACCAGTTAGAGGTAAACTATAACCAAATCAAGCCTTTTCTTGGTATACATGTTGAAGATATAACCAACTAAATGCAACATATAGAATATGACTGACAATTTAAGCCAGGGAGCATTATCATACCTTTGATAGCTTTTCACGTGCTTCATGCGATAAGGTATTCATAGAATGATAATCTAAGTCCGCAGGAAGGGGTTTATGTTGTCGATGAACCATCTGAAAAGAAGATGAGATTCTGAAATTAATCAACATGCTAATGCCATATAAATTCACAATTTAGCTAAATGGGCACTTTCTTATATGAGGAACATCATATTTACAAAAGGCTAAATTTTGAAACAGAACCCTTCTTTTGGGACAAGAAAAATAATACGAAGTCGGAAATTCTTTTATTGAGTTGAAAATTTATAGATTTTACCTCCCCCATACCCTGCCTAGGCGGGATTGGGTTTGTTGTTGTTGTTGTTGTTGTTGTAAAATTTATAGATTCACAAGGTAAATAAAGGCCATGAATCAATCTACTTTGGATTCTTAACCTGTTGCAATTGGCTGTGTTGCCGTGCAATCAAGCCTTCGTACTTGATATCAATCTCAATGCATTCTTTTTCGATCCTTGACAGGTCATCATTTCCAAAACCATGCTTGTCGAACAGCTTGTATTCGATATGTGGCTTTTTAAGAAGTCCTTCGAGTGTTGAATGATCCTTGACTGGCTGACCCGACAGAAGACTAACTTCTTTGAATAATTCTTCATCTATAACAAACAAGTGAAGCATAATATGAGAAAACTAAAGCTTTCTACTCTTACAACCAATCATCCGAAAATATGTACGTGATGGCTGGTCTTACTTGTAACCCGTACACTCTTCAGTCTCTTTTTCTCCTCTGAGATTCGAGCTTGTTTGTCCTGATATAATGTCCATCTTTTGTCATTAATTAAACCAATTTCACGACCTAGACGCGTGAGACGACTGTCAGCATTATCTGATCGAAGAATCAACCGGTATTCTGAACGGCTGCAAGAGTAAGTATCCTCATAAGAAAACTTGCACCATGTTTGATGTAATCTAAAGATTCAAATACCATTATAAAACTGAAGAAGAACTTAACTGCAACCAATTAGGCCAACATGAATATTTTCGACTCTAGTGAATGTCATTCTAACGATTTTCAGACTTAAACGCACATATAAGAAAATTGCAATCATTCTAAAGATTTTACACCATCTTTTTAATATATATTTTTGAAAAATCAAATCAGAAAACCCAATTTGTTTTGTTGGGATGATTATCTTTTACAGACGAATAAGTAAACCTATTTCATCTTTCAAGCTTTCTCTAATTCGATTTCCAAAATTTCAGTAATCACCACATACTCTACGTTTCTTGCATTATTTGCATAGCCACATTAGTGATTAGTATAGTACCTTGTCAGCATAACGATAAGGCTCTCAAGATCTTTGGTGACCAGATCATCAATTAAAGTGCCTATATAACTGCTTTCCCTCTCAAGAACAATAAGGGATTTCCCCTCTGCATGCCTAGCAGCATTTATTCCAGAAATAAGTCCCTATGAAAATAAATCGACGGAATAAGATCAAGGGTAAATGACTAACAAAAAAGAAACAGTACACCACTCAATTTGTACTTCAACGTAAAAACATGCAAAACCTGAGCAGCAGCTTCTTCATAACCTGTTGTTCCATTGATTTGACCGGAGAAAAAGAGTCCTTGTATCTTCTTTGTCATAAGAGACCTTAAACACTGATGCGCAGGTAAGTAATCATACTCTACTGCATATGCCGGCCTCAACATTGAACAATTCTCCAATCCTGGTAATGTTCTCAACAGTGGTAACTGTAATCTTTCAGGTAACCCAGTTGAGAAACCCTGTAAAGTTTAAGACAAATAGAAAAAGTCATGGTATACTCTCGCTACCAAAACTATATAAAGGAATAATGTCATTATGCTTTGGATAAAATAGTCCAAAGTGGGAAAAAAAATTGTTAAGTTATTTTAAAAAACATTTTCAGATATATTGATATTTATCGAAATTCCAGACAATTAAGAAATTAACAAGGACAAATCAAAATTCAAAACGAATAAAAAAATAGTAAAAAGAAAGCTCATGGAGACCTGCACATAAAGATCAGGTACGCTTCGACCTTCTGGTTCAAGGAATATTTGATGGGAGTCTTTATCTTGAAACCTCACAATCTGTGAAAAGAATAAACAATAACACATAATTCAAATAAACTATTAGGGAAGATTCCCCCAAAAAAGGGTCAACTGAAGACAATATTAACTTATGTTAACTTCAAAAAAACGTTTTAAGTATAACGGTGTACCTTGTCCTCAATTGAAGGGCAATATCGAGGTCCCTTGGCTTCCACCCATCCTCCATATGTGGGAGTCTCATGTAAATTGTCTTTTATCATTTGATGAGTGACTTGTGTTGTACGCGTGAGATAGCAACACATTTGTTCCCGTTCGATGTGGTATTCAGGATCAAAACTAAACCAGTTCACCTGTTTATCACGCCACTCTCGTTAAAAACAACAATAATAATCGACTCTCTAACCAACTAACAAGCATCTCTACCAAGAGTTAGGTTGGGGACGTCAATTCATTGAAGAAACAAAAGAACACCGAGTTATTTCTCAACTTTAAAAAGTAATCTCATAAGTTCACTCAAAGCAACAAATGATATCAAATACTGCAACTATTATGGATGGTCACTGGTCTTTATTGGCTATGCAGGACATATGTAATTCACCAAAAACATGATATGATGCCCTTGACTATCCTATCAACAGTTAAAATGATGCCAAAGATGAATTGGTATCATAATTGACAACTTCATATTTGGAAAAGATAAAAGCAACGCAAGTTCCTCTACCATTAAAGATGAACAAACTTGCAGATAACATATACGCACTAATAAAAATAACAATCCTGTTCTATTTAATTGTGAAATTACAGAATCAGACTGGTACCACTTATTGTATGTTGGGTAAGAAATACCACTTCCTTAATCGTTATTCGTTATTCAGACTTAATGCATCAATTTACAAAGGACTGAAGCCCTTAACCATGCAATATTTAAGAGATGAGTGATATATATATAGTTCTCTTAGAAAAATAAGTTAACATACTCATCTCCCTAACCTAGTGAATATCTAATAGTGGCTAAAACAGTAACGGGTTGAACAGTCGAAAGTCACCCAACATGTATTCAAAATGCATAAAACGTCAAGTTATTCTGTAAAATTAAACTTTCATTGTGATACTATTTACTTACATAACAATGTACTGGGACACATGAGGGTGTTAATTTTTGTATAACTAATGGTTTCATCAAAATTTTGAATCACGTCAATATATCAAGCAGCAAAAAAATCCACTCTGAAGATAATATTTTAACTACTATAAACATACATATGAGATTAAATGCAAAAACCTCTTCATCTCCGTGTTGAGGCTCCAACAGAGAAAAATCCACAGTGCGTGAGTCAACTCGTGCAGGTGTCCCCGTTTTTAGCCGATCAGTTTCAAATCCAAGTGATTGCAAGTTTTCAGTGAGACCATGAGAAGCTGATTCCCCAGCTCTACCCGCAGGCATAGAAGTTCTTCCAACCCAAACTTTTCCACTCATGAAAGTGCCAGTAGTAAGTACTACAGATTGTGAATAAAAGTCCATCCCGAAAAATGTGCGAACACCTTTGACATCATCATTTCTTCCTAGTAAGAGATCTGTTACCATCGCCTCCCTTATAGACAAGTTGGGAGTGCTGCAAACACAAAACACATATAAGGACTTTAAATTCGTGAAGAAAGCTAAAAAGACAGCCACAAGTCAGCACAGAGTTTTGTTTTAATGCATTTGAACAAGTGCCTTGAATGAACCCTTTAAAACCCCAGATAGGAACATACATCATTACAGCTTTTTTTATTTTATTTTATTTTTTTATTTTCTCTCTTATCTTATTTGTAACAAATAATCACACCATTTACAACCTTCCTAGATCAAGTTCAATGAATGTATGTTAACATCAAGCTCACGTTCATGAGTTCCATATGACATAAGTTGAAAGTCAATAACTAATGTACCAGAAAATCATGATATCCATATCCAAAATCAGTTAACATTCGAAGAAAGAAGTAAAGTAGGCTTGCCTCTCTACAATCTTTTTCATCTCAATAGCATATTCTCTCTTATCAGTCTGAGCACGCAATGCTCTAACTGCAGGGCCTCTAGAGATGTTAAGAACACGCTTTTGTAGATAACACCTGAAATATATAAAAAGAAAAAATTAGTAGCTTTAGTAAGAGGTGGCAATCACAACCCATTTAGAGAAAAATGGGTTGCTATGGGTCAAAAATAACAACTTATGGGTTGGATTGGGTTACCCCATTTGCAAAGAACAGGTCAAATGGGTCAACATATGGACTTATGTGAATCAATAAATGGGTCGAATGGGTCAACAAATGGGTCGAATGGGTCACTTAAGGGTCGTATGATAACTCAACCATCATTAGATGTCGTGTTTTTTATGTTTTTATGTTTTTACGCTTTTAATCGCTTTTTTTTTTTTTCGCCAGTTTTTAACATTTTCATCCGTTTTTGCGCGTTTTGCCATTTTTACGCTTTCATCGCTTTTTACGCTTTCATCCGCTTTTACGCTGCGTTTTTCGTCCGCTTTTTTACGCTTTCATCCATTTTTGCGCTTTTCGTCCGTTTTGCAGCGCTTTCGCTCAGTTTTGCAGTTACGTTTTTTCGCCGCTTTTGGCGCGTTGCGGCTTTTTACGTCGGTTTTACGCGTTTTTGTCCTTTCTACGCTTTAATCCGTTTTTCGCATTTTTTAGCGTCGTATTTTTACATTTTTCATTTACGCCGCTGTTTTTACGTTTTTTTACGCGCCTTACGCCGTCCGCGCGCGTTTTCGGCCGCTTTTACATTTTCGCCCTTTACGTTTTCACCAGTTTTCACGCTTTCATGCCCCGTTTTACGCCTTTTTTACGCGCGTTTTCTTGGCGTTTTCATCCGTTTTACAGTTCTCGTCCGTTACGCCGCCCGTTACGCTTTCACCACTGTTTTCGTTTTGTCCTTATTTACGTCTTCGTCCGTTTTTTACGCATGTTTCTGGGTGTTTCCTGGATTTTTCGCTTTCGTCCGTTTTCGCTTTCTTTATGTTTTCACGTTTTCGTCATTTTTACCTTTTTTTTACGTTTAGTCCAGTTTTTCACGTTTTCATCTATTTTGCTTGCGGTTTTAGATCGTTTTTACGTTTTAGCCCCGGTTTTTACTTTTGCTTATATTTTCACCCCCTTTTTTACGGTTTTGTCCATTTTTTTACTTTTTCATCTGTTTTTTAAGTTTTCGTCCGTTTACTTATTTAAAACGTATAAAATTGTAAAAAAGAAGACGAAAAGGTAAAAAAAACGGACGAAAACATAAACAAACGGCCAAAAACGCTAAAAAAAGGATGAAAACGTGCAAAAACGGCCAAAAACGTAAAAATACGCACGAAAACGCGCAAAAACGGATGAAAACGTGCAAAAACGGACGAAAACGAAAAAATACGGACAAAAACGAAAAAAACGGATGAAAACGTGCAAAAACGCGCAAAAACGGATGAAAACGTGAAGAAAGGGCAAAAAACGGATGAAAACGCGAAAAACGAATGAAAACGCGAAAAACTAGAAAAACGCGAAAAAACGAAAAAACGCGAAAAGTGCCGCAAAATGAAAACGTAAAAAACAGGGCGAATATGCGCAAAACAGATGAAAACGTAAAAAAACTGAACGAATACGCAAAAACATGAAAACGAGAAAACGCTAAAAACGAAAAAACGATGGCGCCGCCGGAAAACGTAAAAATAAGGCATAAAACGCGCAATGAAACGTAATAAAATGGATGAAAACGCCAAAACGGATGAAAACGTAAAAAAGCGGACGCAATGCGCCGCGAAAAACGGATGTGAAAACGTGAAAACGGGCTAAAACGCGAAAACTGATGAAACGTGAAAAAATGGATGAAAACGCCGCGAATGAAAACGTAATAAATGGATGAAAACGCCAAAACGGATGAAAACGTAAAAAGCGAAAAAAACTTTAACGCAAAACGGATGAGAACGTAAAAAAACGGACGAAAACGTAAAAAAATGGACGAAAACGCACAAAAACGGATGAAAACGTAAAAAACGGATGAAAACGTAAAAAACGGTTGAAAACGTAAGAAAACGGACGAAAACGTAAAAAACGTAAAACGTAAAAACGGATGAAAACGGACTAAACATACTATAGTAGCATGATTACAGGTGGAAATGTAACGAGTCGACCCGACCCAACCCGTTTGACCCATGACCCATTCAACCCATTCTTATAGTATGACCCGTTTGACCCATGACCCATTTGACCCATAAACCATTTGACCCATGACCCAAACCGACCCGACCCGACCCATTTGCCACCTCTAGTGCTTTACCATATGAACTGCAGTAACAATTAAGATTCGAATCTAGCATACAGAGGGATCTATAATAAGCAAATCTTAATTCTTACTACCCTGAGAATCCCTTAATAGCAGGTCGCTAATTCAACCTCATGAAATCTTGACAACTTAACCTAGATCTACTATCTTTGCAAAGATGCAACTTTATTAAATACAACTATAGATAATTCTCACACTGCCACATAAACCTCTATTAAATTTCCCCTTTAAAGCAGCTACACAACAACAACAAACCCAATCCTGCCTAGGCAGGGTATGGAGGAGGTAAAATGTAGACAGATCCTACCCGGCTACCCCTACACCAGGGTAAACCCGTGGGTAGAGAGACTGCTTCCAACGAGACCTCCGGCAAGTGCATGTGTGCGGGTGTGATAGGAAGAAAAGAGCATACGACAAAACAAAAGCTAAACGCCGTCAAGAAGAAAGCATGCGTAACAAGCAAACAGAGCCAAGCACAAGCACACGCAAAGAAACCAACAGCAAAGCAAAAAAAAAAAAAAAAAAAAAAGAGCCAAGGCACACAAAAAAGCATACCAACTAAAGGGGGCAACACAGAGCATAGCAAAGCAACACACGGGGCCTAAAGCTAAGGCAAAAACACGATGCACCAAAAACCAAACGCAGGGGGCAAGACAAAGCAGGCAAACCTAAGGGAGCAACAACAAAGCAACGCAAACCATGCACGGGGCCTAAAGCTACGGCAAAGCAAAAAAGATGCCACAAAACCAAAAAAGCAAGGGGCAAGGCAAAAGGAGACTCCTAAAAGCCAAACACCCAAAAACAACCTAGAACTAATCGAGCTAGCAAAAACTACACCAAGAAATCCTAATTCTATCCCTCCACCCCTTCCTATCTGAGATCATGTCCTCGGTCAAACGAAGCTCCATCATGTCTAGCTGATTAAGTTAAACCGCAATAAAAATATACACCCTCTGTTCCAAGATAAATGTCAACCTAGCTATTAATTTGTACTGAAATCTTAGTCCAACGATTGCAACGGTTGTACGTTTGGAGATACTGCAATGACATGTAAATAATAAACAGTGTACTAGCTGCATTCTCCTAAAACAGTGAGCCAATTATAACGTGAACACTTATTTTAAGACGGAGGGGAAAAGTATTCATATACTAATGTAAAGAAAAAATCTCCATTATACCCAAGTTCAAATTCTCGTGCAAATAAGTGAATAACAAAGAAGAAGAAGAAGAAGTATAGTTTTATAAGGGAATGTAGTAAAAATATCTCCACTCCTTTCCCATATCTAGAAAGAAAAACAATCATTTTTTATATAAACCTCTAAGGAAGTGTGGAATTTTTTACATGCAAAATAGCAAAATTTGTAAAAATGAAAAGAGTGACATTTTGAAATAATAAGAAGACGGGCGCTACAATATTAGAACAGCTTTTGGAGTTTGAATTAAGCCAATCTCATCAAAAGATAGAATAGCCAAAATCTGGTAGAAGTAAAAATTGCAGGTATGATGGTTTTAGCATCAGCTTACAACATCTCTGCTATTTTCCTAAAATAGGGCAAAAAACATGCCTACTTAGTGCATGGAATTTACCTATCAGCCATCTTTCCAATTTCACCACCTAATGCATCCACTTCATGTACTAGTTGAGACTTTGCAGGTCCACCAACTGCTGGGTTGCAGGGCTGTATCAAACTTGTCTTAGTAAGAAATGACATCTGAGGACTTTGGTACATTAATATGGAATATAGATATTCAATTCCCAAGAAGTCATAAATGTTACGCAAACAGAAGTCATAAATGTTTATCTGTTACTAATTTTACCATATGTTAGATGCGAATACCAATATAGCAACGGTATACTCAGGACAAGGAGTGATACCTGGAGAGGCATTGCCAGACAGGTAAGAATCATTTGACTCAAATGCATAGCATTTATCAGAAACGAAAGTGAAAAACTGAATTAACAAAGGAAGCCGTCGTCACCATTATTTTAGTCACAAAAGTAGTGAGTTTTTGAAGAAAAACTAGAGATACTTGAACCTAAATTAACGAAAATATTATCACCGCCGATTTTTAGTTTTTAAAATCTCCCAATGGCTAAGTTTTAAACATATCATTACCTATTTAGTATTTACCTAGAATGGAACATCCACTTCCATCTCCAATTGAAAATATAAATGCCATAACTATTTAAAAGGGTTGCATAGACATGGTGACTTTGTTGCGATGCAATATAGCACAAAATGCTTATCAAAATCTTTAGATGTTGTTGGTTTTATTGTATGCCAATTTAGACAAGAAGTTATCAGATTTCATTAATACATTGGTCCAGCTTTACACCCTTCATTCTTCGCTGCTTTCTCCGCTTAGTTGAAAATTTGATAAGTATTATGTTCCAAGTTACAAAGTTATGTTACCTATTTACAAGTTTATTGTTTCTTTTCCTAGTATATATGGAATCTATTTTATCTACACTTGACACTATAATAACTTTTCAGCAGAATATTAGGGGCATAGGAATTATGAAACATCCTATGCAATAGGAACTTTCTAAATATGTGCTAATATTCATGGGCTTGTCCTTCTACAGTTGCAAAACTATGTATGTATCATGTGGTGTGATTAAGCTTGCTATATTTTATAAGATGTAACGGATAGAAAACCTATTAGCGGGGTGCTACTTGATGCCATCCTAGTAATCCAACCAAATTCGTAACAAATATTTAGGGTCTGTCCTCTGTCGTTTGATTCACAATCAAGATAAGTTGGACAAAAATATCTCAAACCATCAAAACACAGATTCCACTCGCATATCGATATCAAACAATATGGTAAACCTAATTTAACATGTGTGTCTAAAAATGAGAAGTATTGTAATGAAAAATACAGATCAGAATCAAGAATCAACTAACCTGCCATGCGATTCGGTCAATATTCAGTGTTAGAAGAAGAGTTTTTGCCCCTAAACGAGCCGAGGCAAGAGCAGCTTCACAGCCAGCATGGCCACCTCCTACCACTATCACGTCATATGTTTCATCACCCGTTGCAGCATTATTACAATCTAAAGAGAATATTTCAAAATGAGTCAACATAGAGATTAAAATGAAACATCCTGAAAATAATGGCTTAAAACTACCATAGGTCAGGTATGACTATCAGAAAAAGGAAATAATGATATTAACTGCCTCGGGAAAAATTCATATTTGAATTCAAGTTCCTCTAAACATTAACTCCTTATATGATATTATGATGATCACATTATTCTAATTATAGAAAATAGGGCCCAACATGTCCCTGAACATACAAAGTTCTTTTTTACCTTTAAGCCAAAAATAAAAAATAAAAAAAATAAAAATAATAAAAAAAAAAAAGAAAGAAAAACGTTCTAGGAGTGATTATCTGATTAATGCTATTGAAAAACGCAATTAATCAGAAATCAATGTTTGGCAAACCCATAGAAAGAAGTAATTATCTGTGTTTTCCTAGAGAATAAACACGAAAGCATGTTAGAAGCTGCTTACTAAAAACGCAGTTTTACACACACAATTCCAAACACCCCACTACTATAATAATGACCAAGTCAAATCAAAATGATGCACCAACCGACCAAAAACATCAAACAACCACATTTCAATGAAAGAAGGCCTTCGACAATATCGGGATTGATACATAGAGATGTTTCTCTTTTTTTAGGATAACCATTGTGTCCGACCTTTTTTGCACACGAGGTTAACTGCCACACAAACTTAAACCAGCTAAAGCCCCTCCTAGGCGGGGAGGCTGGCGTGACCACTTCGGGTTTTTTGCACCAAGCATGGTTTGAACTTGAGACCTCTCACATGTTAGTGATGATAGTCACAAGCTCTTGCCAACTCAGCCACCCCTGGTCAGTATTTGCAGTAACTATCTAAGCATTTAGCCGCGCCTGACGATACCCTCCCACTACCAAACCAAACACCCTCTAATTAATCTCTACAAAAACTTTACATTTCCCTAAACAAAATATTCAAAATGCAGCAAAGGTGTTCAATGAAATGACTATACTCCTCTAAATTTATAACATACAGAAAAGAATAAAGTATTAAAAATGAATGAATATATGTACCTGGTGGGGTGGAAGCAGTTACTGAATAACTACGTGTAGGGAAGGAGGTGAAGGAGACACGTGGCTTGCACGTGCGAGTAAACTTGAGTGAGGATGATGATAGGCGGTGTGGGCGGAGGTAAGGGAAGAGTGATACGTGGCGTGGGAGTCGAGTGAAGTGGAGTAGTGACATGGCGGCGGTTGCCATATTTAGGTGGTGGAGAGGGGGAGATAGGAAGATAGTGGTGAGGAAGAAAGGGGAATGAGGTGAGTTGTGGAAATGGTCCTTGATGTTTATGTGTACTTGCAAATGTGATGTTTAGTTTAGTGTAGCCGAGAGTGTTAACGAGTCGAGCTTTTATCGGGTAAATAGAGCTCGAACCGAGTTTAAACCTTATTATATATTTTAGTTGGTTTTAAAAAATCATTGTTAAAGAGAAATCGAGCTTAAGCTCTGTCGTGAAGTTTTGTCATACTATTGAGCCAAGAGTTAACACCAAATATTGTTAAGTCGAGCTCTGTTAAAGTTCGACTTAATTCGGCTTGTTTACATAAGTTTGTAACGAATGAATGTGACAATCGACTATGGAATAGATATGGGTTAGACATGTATTCTACAAGTATGATGATTTATTTAAGATGAACATACTCACAACTCCATACATAATGATCTCATGTGAAAAGAGATACGGTAATTAAAGGTTTAATTTAGAGTTTAAGGTGTGAGGTTTGGTGACAGAACAAAGTCTGATTTTATGATATTGTGCTCTTTATTTTTTTGTATTTTAATACTTTTTTTACTTATAAAACATTATAATTATTCTTTTTTTATTCCGCAGTTTTATAATAAAAACAAAATTATAAATATAAAAAAAAATAATAAAAAAATAATGGTATGTAGATCCTATTTTAATAATGTGTAAACCCACTAAGCCAATATCGAGTTCATTTCCATTTATTTATTTCGGGAAAATTTCATAAAAAAAAAACCTTCATAATTTCATATTTAACCAAATGACAATAATTATAAAACTCGAGATGGTAAACAAATTTGTTAGAGGTTTGGATTGAAGAATGGGCTTAGGCAAATAAATTGGGCCAAAAAGTCCATGGATTAATTTATATGCTGTGAAGCGTGAAGATCGTTAATTATTTCCCCTTTTCCCTATATCGAGTTTTGACAATACGGAGATGATGAACCAATTAATAAGACAACGATGCATACAAATGATGCCTTTGCAGCTTGTTCTCAGAGCATCTATTCACGTGGTAGATCAAAGTGTGAGTCCTATTTATCTCTAACTAGTTATATTTTGTTAAAGTTATACTCTTTTACGTTGTTGGAACTAAAGCTAGAGTTCTTTCCGAATTGTAACATATATAGACTGCAATTAGGAGAACTCATGGTTATGTACTAAAATTAACACTAACAATCAGCATTTCATCAGCATTGTGACACCGGGACATTCCCTAGTTCAGCCCAAATGTGTAATCTCGAAACTAAGAATCTTTGGTTGTTAGTTATTTGCTGATACTATGATGAGGATAGTATCTACTTTTTGTTTTCTTCAAATTGCATGAGTGAATTTTGTATGCCTAGAAGGTATAAGTGACTTCTTTATTTCTTTTATTCTAGATATTATCTGCTGGTTTGTTTGTTCATTGTCACGTAAACTTAGAACATTTTCTTCTAGACTTTAACAAGTAAAGTCTATATTCTTAAGGCCAGTAATGAAGTGAATGTAATTGTTCAAGTAATTTTGTGTATAACATCTATATGTTCACCCATTGTTAATTTCAACAAACACTATACAGGCTATATATCGTAAACCATTGGAGGATACCAATCATGATATGTACAAGCCGAATAACATGATTCCTGCTATCGATTCGATTCCAACAAAACCATTCAGTTTAATCCTTCCCGAGAAAAGCACGAATTCACTGTCCGAGATCGAAATGAAGAAGGATAACAATCTTACAAGTTCTTGCATAGTACTCAAACCTGGAATGGTTCACTTGAAGAATTACATTAGCATCACTGACCAGGTAAATGAATTTTGGCATTTTATCAAACCTAACATTATGTTTTTAAGCCATCTGTTATCTGACACAATTTTTTTATATCTTTTGTTTTTCAAACAATTCAAGTCCAGTTTTTTGCATTCATCTGTTAAAACCTAAAGAAAATCGGCAACAAAGTTTTCCAAAAATAAACAAACTTTGTTGTCCCCCAAAATGTCTCTCTCTGCAAAACGGAGCTTAAGTACAATTGTTGACCTTTAATGAGTTTTGATGCAAAATCACAAGAAGAATGCCAACTTAAAATAGTTTTTCCGCAATGTTGCAATTAATTATTACAATGCACGTTCATCTATTAGCTTACATGTTGGATTATAAAAGTCAAATCAAATTCTTTTAGGTTGAAATAGTTAAGATATGTCAAGAATTTGGAATGGGTCGTGGGGGATTTTATCAACCCAGTTTTAACAGTGGAGCAAAACTTAATCTACATATGATGTGCTTTGGTCGAAATTGGGACCCTCAAACAAAGTATGATGCGCGTTACAGATATGATGGTTCTCAAGCACCACCGGTTCCTGATAAACTAGTTTCATTAGCCAAAACCTCAATTAAAGATTCTCAAGTACATGATAATAAGATTCCTTCGATGCACCCAGACATTTGTATAGTCAATTTCTATACAACTACCGGTCGACTTGGTATGCATCAGGTTAGTTTTTCTAGTTACTTGCTTTTGCATATACACGTGCCACGTATAGAGATTACAAACTTAGTATGTATTCACCATTAAAAACTGTCAAGGACATGTGCTATTATACTGTTATGTAAAAATGTTGAAAGAAGCGTTTTTTTTTTTTTTTTTTTTTTTTATTATTATTATTTTTTTCTAAATAATTTACAACTCTATAATGCGTGCTAAAATTATCTAACTGTTGTTATGCATATATATGAATACACTATGAATAACTCCAAAACGTTTTTAGGTAAATAGGTAGACATCTAGTTAACAATAGTCTACTATTGTTATGCATATGAGTAAACTAGGCACATTAAAAAGTTGTAACGCAGGATCGCGATGAGAGCCCAAATAGTTTGAGGAAAGGATTGCCTGTTGTTTCCATCTCCATTGGTGACTCTGCACAATTCTTGTATGGTCATAATAGAGATGTGAGAAAGGCAAACGAGGTTTTGTTAGAATCAGGTGACATATTGATATTCGGGGGAAAGTCTAGAAATGTTTATCATGGTGTGAAGGCGATCATTCCAAATTCAGCTCCACTACCATTGCTACAACAAAGCAAGCTTAGGCCTGGTCGTCTTAACCTTACATTCAGACAATTTTGAGCCAAGATTCATAAGCCTGTTTTGTTAGAAGACTCGACATATTGTGTTTGTGAGCGTATATAATTAGACTTGGATCGAGTTATGAGCAGTTTGTTTTATTTATTTTTTTATTTTTTTATTTTTTCTGTTTTCCTTAACTTGATATTGAATATGTTCTTTCTTCTTTCTTTCTGACTGCTTCAGTTGGTCAACCTGTGTTTGCTGCTTTGATAACATCTCTTTTTTTCTTTTTCTTTGTGTGTGTCTTTTGGCATGTTGGTTCAAGAAAGAATAACCAAATATAGATAAATAAGTAAGAAACAGCTTTTATGTCTTCAACTGTGACTCTCAAGATTTCACGTCAAATAGTGCATACGAATAAAGAAACTGTGTACAAGGATATCAATTATCTAAGTATTCACAAAATTTTTAGTTGAGGTACTCAGTTCTGTCTCTTAATCTAAAAGGACCTATATTTTTGAAAATCATGTATTTGGGGGGTACTAGGTTATGTTATGAAACAGTAGCCGGATAATGAACCTGTAACGCCTCTTTGGACCTATTTGGCGAATGAGGAGGTCTCTATGTTGTTCGGGTTAAAGTGATTGTAAAATGAAGTATAAAAGCTATAAATACTTTATGTATTTACAATATCGACTCATTATCCTTTCTGAATTTGTAAATCACTCATTCTACATTACCGTTATGGGTAATCTGGTCATTTCATCCAACTTCTTCTACATTATACAACTCAAGTCAAGCACCATAAATTCCGGTTAACAAACCCAGAATCCGGCCAACTAAAATTCAACTCTAAAATAATAAATTAACAAACTTAAGCCAAATCCAAATTTAATTCCAACCCCACCCGCAATCTAAATGAGCCCATAATGTTTAGAACAAGGAACCAAAAAGACACATTAATTGTAAAGTAAATTAGATGGTATTCTTTTTCCTAATTAAATTTAAATAATAGTGATGATTTGCACACTTCACAAATTTATTTGCACATTTTATTTTATAATTTTTAAAGTTTATACCTTCACATCACTTTTATTCATTTTCACTATTATAAGGGTATAATGGCAAGACATCATAATTCGGAGTGTGCAAATAAATTTGTGTATTGTGCAAGTCATCACTCTTTAAATAAGCTGCTTTTGTTTAGTAAAGCAAACAGAAATGTAAACTTGTAAAATTAAAAAAATAAATAAATGATGTACGTACCTGGTTCCGCCTCACTTTTATAATTGGGCTAATTATCTTAAAATGTATCATATAAAGACACACTTGAAGATGAGATCAAAACTCATTAGTATGGTTTGATCACTCTTTAGTATGGTTTGATCAAAACTCTTTAGGGTGGTATGACTGGATCATGGATCCGTTTTCTACTTGTTTTAGTTCAATGTGATATGTTATTTTTTGTTTTAGCCCCTGGTTAAATTATCTCTAATTAAATCTTTAGCCTTTCAGAAAACTAAATTGCTATTCATTCTCACTAGTTATAATACATGTGCACGCACGGGGTTTTGACATAAGTTTTTGAAAGAAAAAATGACATAAATTTTTAAATAAGTTTCATTTAAATGTACATTATTATTAACTTAAGCTTACCGGAATTAGAAGTTAAGCAAGGTCACTATGCATCCATAACAAAATAATTAAGCCCATGTAGCTTAACGGTTGGGATAATTTAACCTAAATACGAAAATTTCAATATACAAATATATCAGGTCCATAAACTATATGAAATATACTTTTTAACCGCCCTTTGTAGCAGAGTTTTATAAACATACATCAGTTTTTGATTACTCGCAAAATAGATGAAGACCAAGTTTGGGCATGTATCTACAAAATTTAATAAAGCAATAACGTTAACATGTGAATCACCATTTCGTCTCTCAAAAAAACCATGCCTAAAGAAAACAACTACTCAACAAAATAGATGATCAAGTTTATGCATGTATCTACAAAATATAGATAAAGCAATATGTTAATATGTGAATAGCCGATTCATTACCATGAAACCCGTAACGACCCTCAAAAGATAAAGAAAATATGACCCACCCTTCTACACATGGGACACGATTTTGCTTATGTGAGTGTAGAATGTTAAATGCTATACATAAATATTGTGACAATTAGAATCGCAAAGAAAAAGATTGCAGTAACCCCATAAAAGTAACAAATCTGACACACCAAATGGCCAAATGTAGCAATGCATTCGATTAAAGGACTACGAAATATTTTTGGTACATAGATAAAGAATGTCATGCATTCCTAAATAATAAAATGAATAAAAACTTATACCGAAGACGCGTATGTACCTCTGAACTGATAAACCCTCATACGGCCTCGAACTCTGTTAACGCCAAAGCCATTTCAAGCTTGTGGTTTGCATCTTTGTACACATTTTGTTGCGACTTATGAAGTAACCATGTCAATTCCTTATTCAAATGAGCATGTATTGACTATGAGTACTCAAACAGTAAAACTTAATTAGTGGCAAAAGAGCTAATATGTGAACCAAATAGGTGATAAAATTGGTTTAGTAAAATACTAATACAATAGGAAACAAATTTAACTGAATTTTGGGTAAATCTGAGATAATGTTACAATGCCAGCCATTATTGAGGTCACAAATGACGTACAATTCAACTTAAGTAAGATTGTGTTGTTGATTTAGATTGATCATGTTAACACGACACGCAAAGCTCAGAATAATTAAAGGGACCAAGTATGGAAATTTCAATGCTACACATACTAAATACTAAATTCACATCAATCCATTCTACATGTTTTAACTAATAATGCAATCACGTCGATCCATCCTACATGTATCATTACCTTAAGCGAGTTGTGTGCATGTATCTGCCTCAACCTTATCGCTTTCATTCAATTTTTGAAAATTATCTTCCGAAATTTCAAGAACATTATAAGCTCACCGCCCTATTAATAACATACGGATTTACATTAAAAAAAGTAATGAGTCAACCGTGCTGAATTCATGTTCAAAATTTAAAAACTGATCATTGCGATCTAAAGTGGCAATATTCAAATATTAAATTGCAAAATCTAGATACAACATGGCTTGAGATGTATGTATCAGTCTAAAATCATATGTTATATATGATATTTTTTTCCAATCAAACACATGTAATACGAAGAGGTTGTGGTTTCCACGAATTACTAAAAATCAACTTTGATGACACTACAAAGACTAACAAATAAATATGTGTTTAAGTTTATATATAATTTTTCATCTTATATATGTGTTCTAGATTCATCCATAATTAGTAAAGATGATGTTTTGGAGTGCCCAATATGCTGTGAATCCTTGAACATTGAAAAAAACGTACCTTATGTTTAATGGTGTGGTCATTCACTGTGTAAAATCTGGATCTTGGCTCTCCTGTGGCTCATCATTATTCCTCCTTTACAATTCAGCTACCACTTTTAATAGCTTTTCCCTGGAGCAACCTCTTATATCCTCATAAGAACTACTTCCTTCTTTGGATGGTATAGAATTTAAACAATGATAAGGTTGTAAAGTCTCACGACGATGCTTGTGTTGACTATCAGACATCAAAGATGACTTCAAGAAGTCAGCTAACTCATTCTAATGTACAAAACCCATTTATAGATTGGTAATTGATGCTAATGTGTCAAATCTCTGCTAAAAAGCATAACTTTTTTCACACAAGAATGATTGTAAGCCATATTTATGCAATCCCAAATAACTACTATATTCAGTTTCATAAAAAAATAGCAAAATCAAGCGGCCGAAAATTAAACTTCTACTAAAAATCATACATTTCAATTTTCAAGCACAACAATGTTTTAAACACCCACAAATCACTATGAATTTAAAATCAAATACCTTTAAACCATCATCAAAAATCGTCCCCCAAATTTTGGTTGAATCAAATTAACATGTTAAGTGTCTTTTCTCACACTGTTTTTTCATTATTTATCATGATAAATGAATTTAAACACTAAAAAAGTGTCTATGAAAGCATCTTACTGAGTTGCAATATATGATCTTTGACCATCAACCTTAAATGATACGCCTTGCAAAACTCTTGATTTTGTCCATCAAACTTCGCCCAAACGGGAAAAAGAACGGAACTTTATAGGAGCGACAAAAAACACGTAATATATACACAAAAAAGTTAAATGAGAAAGAGTCATAAATAACATACCAAACACTCTTTTTGTGAGTCATGTAATATGGTAGACATTGTCATGTGAGATTTCGAAGTTCGAACCTGAAAGCATAAGATAAAATAAACTACATCAAGTCCGTGCCAGAGTCATTTCGATGTAGAAAATTTCAGATTATTTACTTATTAGTGGGTCGATTTGGCGTGCTTATCTCACATTGGTCAAACAATTTTTTTTTTGCTAAACGGGTAACCTGTTAAATAGGGTGAAAGTCTCCAAAAGTGTTACTAATGCAACTCTTAAATCTTCTATTCATTGATTTGGATTTTTATTTTAATAATATTGATTTAGTTGTTTATAACTTTTATGAAATTAATAGTGATTGCAAACTCATATCTGGTCACTATATCTTGACAACGGTCATCAATTACTTGTCTACTTTGGAGTGGAGATACAGCTTTCCCCGCAGGTAATCGTATAAGTAATTTGGAAAAGTAATATGTTGTATCAGAATGTGCTAAGAAAATATGCACATGGAATTCGCAACTCTTTCCATTATGTTTACTTTTAAATTAAATAGCAGGTACATGAATTAAGCCTGGAAGTTAACATGAAGTAAATATTACTTGAATTAAGTACCATGAACCAATTATAAACCAAAATACCTTGATAATCCAATTAGAAACCTGAAGTGATTGGATGTGTGTTATTAGAAACATTAACATTGTGTGAGATCTACCAGACAACATCTTGTTCTCATTACGATTTACGCCCATGGGATATGAGTTGTACATTGACAGCCGACAGGTTTATCAAGCAAGGTTAACAGGCTCATGTGCAATCACCTTTTTACTTTCAATGCCAAGGAATGGATCTTTTAAGAGCTCTTTTGCAAGAAATCTTTAAGACACATACTCAATGAGCTCCTTGACTTGTGGATCTTTGACTTTTAAGAGACCATTGGGCTTTATACCCCTGAAGACGGAGACCAAGATAACACATCTACATTGTGTGATAGCAGTCTCTATGTGCTAGAAAAACCAGAGGGTGTTTAGATGTGCATTGTGTAGGTCATTGATATTTGACTAATCAGAATCTAATAACCACTTAATAACAAATAGTGTTTAACAAATGAAGTTGCAAGCAGATAATACGATGTCGCAGTTAATTTTTTAATATATTTCTTTAGTGTGCCCAAAACCGGTTCTAAAACAATATCGCAAATATATCTAGGTAACACGAAAATTTCCATAGGAAATAGTTGATTGAAGGGGAACTTACCGAAATAAACTTTTACGTGTTTGTGCTTTGACTTTTTCATTCGTTGCACGCATATTCACACGTAATGAATTATAGTATGCATATTCCGAATGAATATATGTTGGCAAGTTCATTATATTCTTCATCATACAGCTAGGGGCCATGAATTCAAGAGTTCCTGCAATCCAATGAACAGATTTATAAAGCCCCAAATTACTCATGACATATGTTAATCGTTATCATCTAACACACCTAAATCATCGGTGAAACCACAAAAACATAAAACCACAACTCAATTACGTACAAAAAATTCAAAAAATTTGAATAATGTATTTTTATCTATTAATTCTGTCAGATTATATATTCACCTATCTAGACTCTGTTCAAGTAATGGTTCACAAGGAAAGGCCATGGACTTAACTAATAACAGTTAATTTAAAACTTAGATGAGTAAAAGTTGTTAAACACTAAAACAACACACTATTTGTTCATGTGTTTCCGCACAACAGACATACATCTATACACCATAAGAATAGAGAATTAAAAGGTTCAAAGACAATAACCTTACCCCAAACACCCTTGAAGCGATTGAATGATGATTGTTGCATCCCATCCAAACCATTTCTTATAGCATACAATAACTTAAGAGTCCTAATTTTAACAGAAGACAACAACCAAAAAATCCCTTCATTTTTAATAGTAAGGAACAAACAAACATCCCAAATGGTTAAATCATGAGAAGTTCATTACATGAAAGTTCAAGTGCGTGACAGACTGTTTTTTGTTACAGAGGTACTAATATTTGAGGTCTTAAGTGTGGAGGAAGTCGCGTTCAATGCTGTCACATGTCCGGGCAACCGATATTTACATGATTTTTGCCATATATACCCATGTTTCTGGGCAACCGATATTTACATGACAAAAGGGAGACAAAAGGTAGTATAAATATCCCTTTTGTCATATACCCATGTTCATGTAAATACTGCAAAAATCATGTATAGTTGGATTACTGGAAATCATACTATCCCTTTTGTCAATTTGTATATGCCTGAATTAGTTTCACCTTACATATAACTAAACGTTTGTCCCAATTCTACAACCTGATGTGATTATAGACATAATGGTTTTAGTTTAATTAATAACATATATCTGAGGCCACAACAATTCATATTATCAATAATCAACTAATTTAATAATTAAACTACAAACAAAATTAAAGTTATAGAAAAACAGTTTATAAAATTGGATTAGGTTTTCGCTTAAGAGGATTATAAACATTTAATTATAAAAAAATTGAAGAACTATAAGATAAATCTTACCAAGACCGTGTACACCATCAAACCTGATTGTGTTAAATCTTACAAAATTGGTCTTGGATGAGAATTGTGAAGCAGGTTGTGTTTCTGAAGAACGCACCATGGGAAGCGTATTTTTGTTTTTGAAGTTTCACTTTGGTCCAAAACTATTAAATATGATCTATTGGGTACATGTGTGTTTTTTGATTTTTCTATGAATAATAAAAAAAACAAATATTAAAGGTTTTTGCTAAATAAGGAAATATTAAAGGTTTTCTTATTTATAATCTTTAAAAAATAAAAAACAAATATTATAATTATTACTAAATAAAGTATGGTTTGATTTTTTTGAAATGAAAAATTCCCACTAGGGGTTTTGTTTTATTATATAAAAATAAAAGATTTGTTTCTTTATTGCCGCTTATATTTCTTAACAAGCAGGTTTGCCCGCGCGTTGCTGCGGGGGGGTTTTAGATGCATGAAACAATGTCGATAATGTTTATAGGAGATTTCGATATTGATTTAGTTAATGTATTTCCATAATTAAGCTAATACGTACTAAGTATATATATGGCAAAATGGTTAACGTTTCAAAATGGATAGCTTTTTCACCAAGCAACATATGCAAATTGTTGGCCAGTAGAACATATGATTATTCTATATAGACCAAGTAGAACAAATGCAATGTTGCAGCATAATATAATTATTAAAAAGGATGATTTGGATACATGAAAAATGCAATAAAAATGGCAGCACCCTGAATCAAGGTTGACAAAATCAATAACTACAAAGAAACGCAAAGAAAATTTAGACAGCAAGCGGAAATTAAGATATCCCTTACAAACAATAGCTTAGGTATCCCGTTACGTAAGCATGGAAAATAAAGATGGCGTACAATCCATTTATGAACGGGCTGCGAGGAATGGAACAATATATGAAAGGTTAATATCACCTTTATTAAGATCAAGACAACAATTTGATACAAAAATCATTAAAATGAAGACAACATTTAAAGCAAAACAAAACTTACTTTTCTGATCAATAGCACTCTGCAAATCCGAAACAGTATCTTAAATACACAAAAAATCCAAAACCAAATCAGATCTCAAAAACCCTTTTTAAAGAAAGGCGAATTAAAAATTAGTCGTACTTTTTCTGATGTCGATTCATCAGTCAACCAAACATCAATAACATATAAATTTTTCATAAAAAAACATACCTAAAACTTATAACATCATCTCCATCAGTAATCCCTTCCACATTCCCTTCCGGCTTCCACCAATCAATTAACCCAAAATTTCGAATACAATAGCAATCCTAAAAATAAATTTTTAACCAAGAAACATGTAAAAATTTAAACTTGAATGCAAGCCTCTTCTTTACATCGAATATTAGAAACCCGCTTGCAAATCAAGATTTTAATAACCCTCCACTCACCTCAATTCTCCCTTCTTTTTTTTATATCATTTTTTGTGGGGTTGATCGAACCATATATTAATTTTCAAATAAAAGATATCAAAAAACTAGCGGGTGTTTTTTAGTACCTTGGTGTGAAGAACATTCAGGAAGAAAATGGAGGTCTTTGGGATTTATATAACATTGAAGAGAGTGGCTGAGATTTTTTTTAGGCTGATATTTGTGTGAGAGTGAATGTTCCGGAAGTCAATACTTTCATCATTTTGTAACTACTTTTCCATCTATATTTAGGTGATGAACTTTCTGGTACTTGATGTTTGGTATATACGTGGTATGGTTTAGTACACATTGGTTACACATTTGTATGGCTAGGATGATGTAGTACATGTATTAGTTTTCCAAGAGGTCAAAGGGAGTGTTTCACGTTTGGGTTACAAATTATTAATCAGTAGTTAGCTACTAATTGTAGTGAACAGTAAATTTCACACCTCCATTTGGCCAATAGGAAACTGTGAAGACTATATGGTGTGACATAATGGGCGCATTAAAAGGGTAAAGACAACCCATAGACCAATAAGATAAAGAATTAACAAATTGGTTAACAATTAATACTTTCATCATTTTGTAACTACTTTTCCATCTATATAATATATTATAATATTAAAATAATTGTTTAATTTGTAATTTTTTAACTTCATCAAATGTATAAAATTTTCAACAAATTAAGTTATAAATAAAATACTTTCTAAAATAATAAGCAAGATCGGATATACTAGTCTTATAAGTAGTAACTACTAAATAATTTACACAAGCTACCTTATCTTTTAAATAAAATATACGTTTGTTAGAGAAATTTTCATTTGCTTACCTTTATTTTGATGCTTACCAATGGACAAATTCCCACCATCCATCTATTTTGATCTAATGGTTGGGATTAACCTAAGATTTAATATGCTTAACCTTAATTCTCCCAACTATATAAAGCCTTTTCTTCTTCTTTCTTTTTTTTCATTCGCTTTTATTTTTTCACGCTATGTGTGTTTTTCTCCAAACATGCTCTCATCATTTCCCTCCAAAAATAGTTATTCCAATCAACTACTACTGTTTGATCATCACCAGTTGGATCAACATCACCATCACCATTCCAATCACCATCACCATTCCGATCATCATCTCATCATCACCTCCTGATCATATCATCCTTTTTTTATGTCTTCTTTTGATTTGAATGAACCGTTTGTTTCATAAGCTGATTTGATTGATGTTGTTGCGGTTGATAATGTTGTTGATCTGTTGTTATTTATGTGGATCAAGTGGTTTACATGCCTTCTTATTAAGTTGCACACCAAGTGTTTGATGAAATGTGTGAGTGCAAAATGTTTGATAATCATGTTATCCTGCTCATGTAATTTCGCTTATTAAGTTGTTAGTGGATTTTTTTATTTTATTTTTTTGAAAGGTTGAATTTTTGTTTTAACCGCATTTAAATGTTGTTTTTACGTTCGATTGTTGTTTCGAATCTGCTATGTATTGTACGTGTAGTATCACCAGTGATATTTGAAGCTGAACTGTATATGTGTATTATCATTAGTGATATTTTTATTATCACTTGTGAAATTTTGTTTATTTGATACTTTTAGTTTATGTATTAGATTGTGAGTAACATTTGGTTTTAGTATGATATCATTTTGGGATGGGTGAATTGATGGAAATTTGATGCATAGAAGGTGTTTGATAAAATGCCTAAGAGAAGGATGCACAAGTTGAGAAGCAATCACATGATCTTGTTTTGTCCTCATTTCATATATAATCAAATCAAACATATTTATTTGAATAAACAAGCTTCAGGGAATTAATCAAAGTGCACTGTAGTTAATGTAAATGAGTAATCATATCTTATGTTGCATTAGTTGATGTTTATTTTCACTTTTCTAAATGGCGTCCTTTTGAATTATTTTAGTGTGTTTTGTATTTTGCTTTCTCCATCACTCTACATATGAGGTGATGCAAATTTGATGTACTGTTCGATAATTGTGCAGTGACCTAGAGCTTAAGCCACAAAGACTCGCTACCTTAACAATCGTGAAGGCAAATAATTTGAAAAACATGAAAATGATTGGGAAGTCTGATCCTTACGTGATTGCATATATTCGGTCACTTGAAAAGTTCAAAAGAAAGGTTGTTGATTACAACTTAAACCCTGTTTGGAATCATGTAATTCGGTTAATTGCAGAAGATAAGAAGACCCAATGTGTTGTACTTGAGGTTACGCTTTTCTCCTTTTTGCTTTTCTGTATTGCTGGTTTCTCAGTTGTATCACAGGTGATATCAAATGTGATATCACAGGTGTGTCAGCTTTCTTTTATTTTGTTGAATCAGTTGTGGTAAGGGAGGATCTTATGATATCACATGCGATATCAAAGTTGTTTGAGCTTCTTCAATTTGTTTTGTGGAGCTGTTGTGCTTTTTTGAACCACAGCTGCAGTTGTTGTTGATTCTTTCGTTTGATTGAGCCGTTTTTTTGCAAATTGCAATCACAATTAGTTTGGTGATGTCGTCTCTTTTTATGCCACATACAAAACAAACAAGTATGCTTTTAATTTGTAATATCTCCTGTGAGATTTCATTGTTTTTTGTATATTTTGTATATATTATCACCTAAGATATTCTCTTCCAGGTACATGATGGTTTTGTGCCTTTACTGTAATTGACAATCATAGGAGATGTGTTATTGTTGGTTCTGATCTGCTTAAGAATGAAACTACTGAATCTTGTGTATGGTTACTCCAAGCATTCAAGAAAGCTTTTGTGTGTTATCCGAATATCATTTTAACTGGTCAACATGGTGCTATGTGAAAAGCAATTGCAGCTGAGCTTCCTGGTTCCAAGCCCCGTCTTTGTCATAAATTAGAAGTTATGTATCTCTTGTGATAAATAGTTGGAATTAATTTTTATGAGGTGTTTGAGTGTTTATGAAATATTTTGTCTTTTTATCACTTGTGATAAAGCCTCAAAATGATGAAATATTTACATCATTCATGTGTTTACTTGTTTCTGACATGTATTACTTGTGATATTATTCTTTAATTGATATATATGTTGACCTTTTTTTTGCCGAATCGTTATGTTACTCAAAAGCAATGCTTAATTAATCCTATTCTTGTTTGATTTTGAAAATATATCATTTTTTATTTTCATAGTTTTCTTCATGAAGTCAACGGTATTTTTATCTGACTTTTTATCAAAAGAAGGTTATATTCAGATAAACCAAAAGCATTGTTTACAACTGAATAGAAATTACCATTGTTTACAATTTAAGTAGCAAGATAAAATTACAATTTAAGTAGCAAAAGAAAATTACTAATTGATGCTTTTGTCTTTTTATTTTCTACAACTCTCTTCTTGCCAGCTTTATGAGCATCCCCTCCTTTTGTCTTCTTTCCCACTTGATTCCTTTTATTTTGCAGCTTCTTCTTCTTCATTCCTCTTTTTCTTTTTCTGCAACTGTCTTTGCTTTCTTAAATGCAGTCTCTGTTGTCAGTTCAACAGTTACTGTTGGTGGTGTTGGTGGTTGTAGATCCTGTTATATCATAGATGTTTCTTTTAGTATTTGTTGGTGGTGTATTTGTTTCTGTTTTTGTTATTCGTGTTTTCTAAGCTTAAATGTCTAGCAACGGATTTTGTTAATTTGCTTGGTATTGTTAGTGTTGTCGGTGATGATGTTGTTTCTTTGTTCACTTCTTCAGTTTGACTTGGTTGTTTTTCACGAAGGTCTTTTTCCTTTCACCTTCAACCCCTGCTTTTTTTCTTCTTGATAGTTCTTAGTTTTATATTCAAATCTGCATAAAATATATACCATGTTAGTGTATGAATAGTTCATAGTTTTTTAATATCATACGTCACATATATACTAAATAAGTATACGTCATCAAATATCATAGGTGATATACTACCAACAAACAATCATTACAACTGTTGTATCACAAGTGATATACTACTAATAAGCAATCATTACAAGTAATGTATCACAGGTGATATACTACAAATAAGCAATCGTTGCAACTGTTGTATCACATGTGATATACTAATAATAAGTAATCATTGGAACTGTTGTAGTGATTGTACATGAGCTTATGCGATTTGCAATAGTTCAATAAGCCTATAAGCAGCCAAATAAATAAGCTTAAACAAACACCCCTAAAGAGATACTTTAAAATAAGGAGCTCATTTTTGGGACACCTAATCAGAAACCAACCGTATTGGACACGTCAATTCAATAAGTACTAATGACGATAAAAAAAAATACATAAATTATACCTTTCCCTCTATGGCGAGGAGTACACATCCGTGGAATAAATCCAAGGGAACCATGTTTCTGGTGCTCAAACTTCGTGTGTGATAATCTTCCACTACTTTACCTTAAAACATACAGCAAAAGCCCAAATTAGCACATTAAAACATGACATATATCATACCGAAAAAGAAAATAAGCTGATCCAAACATCCCCTAATAGAACAACAAGACCCATACCATAAAAGTCTAAATTAAGATTAATATATAGGCTTAATTTCTTTTGAATAATAATGGAAAATCATCGGGCAAAATTGTTTTAAATATTTCTTACCCGTCTTGTGTCACATGTAAATAATGACTGAAAATCTGCAATTTCATTGTCGTGATCACCTGTTAAAAAGAAAGTACATCGAGGCACATTAGTTAACCGAAATTACTTTAAATACAATTAGGAACAAAGCCTTCAATACCTCCAAAAATGCATGTCGCGCTGGTTCCTCCTCGAAGTCTCTCATGCTCTGCTTCCAGAAGCAATCATTACAACTGTTGTATCACAGGTGATATACTACAAATAAGCAATCATTGCAACTGTTGTATTACAGGTAATATACTAACAATAAGTAATCATTGGAACTGTTGCATCATAGGTGATATACTACCAACTAATATTAGAGTCAAATACCGCTTTTAAACATATCGAAGCATGCCCAATCTACCCATTATGCACATATATCTACCACAAATCTAACAAAAACATGTTACAGTCACAATATTTATTTTATCATGTTAAGTCTCTCATATTATCACAATAATCATCTAACTTTCACAACAATCCCTCAATAAACTACCAAAATCTACAAAAACAGAAAGTGTTATACTGTATAATAAATATCCTGTTTTTAGGATACCATTATATCATTCTACTGAGTATACATACACATTCTACTGAATGTATGTATCACCGTGATATAACACATAAGCTAAATGTTAAAAAAAGGACGCCACATACATTCAGGGTTTTATCACAGTTAATTTGTCTAAAGAAGTGCTATACGTTACAATATACCTTTAATTTTATGAATCTCTGGAGATGGAGTCAAAAATTTGATTGACGACAGAACCGCATTTACTCACAAGAATAGTATATTATCAAAACTTTTAGCAAAAAAAAGTTTAACTATAATTACAAAACAATAACAATAAAATATCAAAAGTGATACTATACATGACATATAATAAATCTCAACAAACAAACAAAAAAAACCTATCAAATAAACAAAAATTTCACAAGTGATAATACAAATATCACTAGTGATAATACATATATACAGTTCAACTTCAAATATCACTGGTGATACCACACGTATGCTACTTTTCACTCACACATTTCATCAAACACTTGGTGTGCATCCATGTATACTAAGTGTTTTACTCAGAAACTCAACCAAATGTAAACACTAAAAAACACAACCAAAAGCATGTCACAATCACAATAAAAATCACACCAAAACAAATTCATTTTTCTGTATTTTATAACAACATTCATCAATTTATTATAACAATCCCTCAATAAACATATAAAATCAACAAAAAATACACATGCATCACATGAGATACTAATAAAACTCAAATAAGTATATAATCATCACATACATCACACAGTATCAAATCAAAAATAAAAAAAAAAATACACAAAATTCTTCATAAGTAGCAATAATATTCATAAATAAGTACAAAATCACTAGAGATTCAAATAAAACAACTAAATAATTAGTCAGAAGTATCGTACCTTCATCTTGAGACTTAGTAGGTTCATTTTGAACCCGTTTTTTTGTGTGGATCTGCTTGTGCACTCGTTGATCCTTCCATTTTTGTGTTTTTATTTAATTTTAACGGTTTAAAAGCGGTTGATTTTGATTTGAAAGCAATTTTTATTTTGGTTAGAGAGAGAAAGTGCAGATTTTGTTGATAGGGAATTTGTGAAAGTGAGAGGTTTGGGGGTGGGATTGGTAGGGGAAGTTTGATGAATTGACAGGAGTAGTCCCTCCGTGTTTTTTATTATTAAAAAATGTCTTTTTGATCCGACGGTTGAGATCCATTCCTTGGTAAGTAACAGTTTTTGGGTATCCAAAATAAAGCACCTCACGTTTGTTAATTAATAAATTATAATTAAGCAAATATAATGCAAGTATATTATTAATAACACGCATTGGGCCGAGGCCTAAATATATTCTTTTCAAATTTCAAGTATAGAATGATACGGATTGGATATATTATAAATACTTGATTCTCTCAACAAGTTTCTTCAAAAATCTAAGATTAACTTAACTGAGAAGCAAAATTGATCAATAGTCGAAACCATGAATATGCACGACTGGATGCCGAGTCTCATCAGTCGTTCCTATGTGACAACTTTCGCTAGCATTGCTTACGTCGCCATTATCTCTCCCCTTACTATCGCAGTCTTTGAAGCTGGGACGGTTTCTTGTATTGTGGCCTATGTTGCTGCACTTATTCTTGGCCTCTTTCTTCTAGTAGTGGCTCTTCCGTTTGCCTAGAATCTACACGCTAAAAGGTACGTAGGGGAAGCCTTTGGCGTATTTTGTAAAATTTGTGTTATGAATTAATAAGATTTTACGATTTGATGAGACGGTTTATATTCGATTCAAGTAAGTTATTTAGTTTTCCTTAATTTGTGATTAATTTCTTGCTAAAGTGTCACTTTAACATTAAGTGGAATTTTATATTAATATTTAGGATCCCTCAAAAAGTTTAGATCAGGGGAGTAACCCGCAAATCCTTCCCATGCACCCCTTGTAACTAGGGTTTTACGTTTATAAAAAATATTCAGCTATGATAAAATAACATGTTTCACCCTAGATGCAAGAAAACTAATCAATATATATATATAGTGTCGACCGCTCGTTGTAATATTGCTAGGTGTGCCTTGTTGGAAGGTATGAGTTTCATAGTGTTTGTATGTATTTAATTGGTTTACGGGTATTGTTTTACAGGAAAAGTTTAATACATACAGTATGTTATGGAGTCATATTATTGATTTTTATTTACATTTTAGCTATGAAACTCATACTTTTACAGTTCTACAATCACGTCTCCTCTGCTACCACTTGCCTTAAACTGTCATTATTGGGCTCTCTAAAAGGATTAATTGACACATACCTGAAGTGATTAAAAGGGATGGTGTGATCCTTTCAAGTTAACATAAGATCATGTATTCATGTTTCTTTACAACTTAAAATGTAGGGGTGTACAAATAAAGGACCCGGGTTTTTTGTCAATAGTCCAATTGTTTTGTTTGTGAGAAACATGACTGGTCATGCTAAATAACTTGAGAGGATCTTATGTCATCTCAGTTACAACACAATCTACAATCTTTATATAACATAGCTATAACTATTGATATATAACAGGAACTATGCTCATGCTTTCAAAGTTGAAGAGCGAATATTGAGATGCCAAATCTTCCCTTCGATGGGAGCTCTTGGAGAAGATCAGGCTCAACCTCAAGGAATTAGAGTCCCACTCCAACACTGATGACTTAAGGGGAAACATAATTGAGGCTATCCGTCTTGAAATGGAGAACGATGTCAAGGTTGGGAATCAACTGTTGAATATGTGGGAGCAAGTAAAAAAGAAGATCGACTCGGAACATGCTAATCACCAAACTCAACGGTTGCATCAACCTTGTATCCAACCTGAGTTTCACTAACGCAAAGACACAACGCATGGTGAGGCCATTAAGTAACCGAAGCTGATAGTACTTAAAATATCCTTGAAAAGTCCAAATTTGTGGAGGTTCTTCACAAATGTA